>OX579636.1:34049977-34475882 GCA_951230915.1 Antitrichia curtipendula
TCTTCATTTGACCATTCTACTTCCTCCCTTTCTGACCCCTCCTTTCGACCCCCCCCCTCCGTCTACAATAAAAAATCTATAAACACGGTTTTCCAAGTTCAATATACTCATCTTTGAAGAACCCTTCTCTACACCTCACATGCAGTACTGCTTCACAACCTTGGTGTTGGACTCTAGAGAGGGAAACTTGCCAATTCTATTGAGCATTGGATACGTCCTCCACGTCTTGACCATACCTTGCATAACCTTTGCGACCCACTTAGATATTCACAAAGTGCTGCCAAACAAATGCTGAGATGAATTTCTCAAAAATGTTCAACATTTGCACCGTCTTCACTGTAGGCAAACACCATAAATTCTTTGCGTCATTATCCAATGTCTTTCCATTAGAATGAATTGCCTCCCATGCAAATCTCTATACTTGCTTGCATCCATGGCAAAAAAATCATCTAGAGATGATGGATTTTCATCCCCTGCTTGCACCATCAAAAAACGCACTTGGTTTCTCACAACATCTTCCGTTGTAAGCGATCCACCGCATATGCTACCGCATCTTTTGGTGGGTTTAGAGAAGTAGCATTATCAAAATAATAACGTTGTGATTCTTGTTTCCCTCCAATCACATCTTTGGCTGCCATTTGTTTGACCACACGTAAATAATTTTCCCTTGAGATTCTACTCAATGGCCTAAACCAAGTCTTTTCCATCTTCTTCCTTTTCGAGTTTGCATCAACTGTGACATCAAGATTTTGCTCTCTTGCCATCTTTTTCCACCTCCCCTCCACCTTTTTGCTGAAAAATAACTTCCCTTCTTCATAGTCTCTGCACACTTGCAAAATGGCCTTATACGATTCTTCATCTTTGTTTAAAGCATGACGTGTGAAATCAATCATTTTTTTCGACAACTGTCCTAGTAACATGTGCTTTGGTAAATCTTGGCTCCAATGTAACGCACTTGCTGCCATTGTCAACGCCTTTGCTCTCTGTGCATCATCAGATTAAGTTATTACACTTGGACTTTCACATGCTTTCCAAATGTCACGCAACTTGATGAAATTCTTGTAATGCGTGGTGAAGAACTTGCGATCAAACTCCCTCGCATTTATTCTAACTAATGCTTCAATATAGAACTGTGGGTTGTTGTACACTACAAACTTTGCTCTTTGTCTTTCAAATTGTGCATAATACTCCGTATCAGACAAATTACCCTCTCTCCTTTCCCGTTGAGCTTGTTTACATGCACCAACAATGTGTTGTTCGTCTATTGACTCCCACATAATATTTTCCTCTAGCCATCGTTTTCTAACTACAGCGTTTGATATAGATGGATCAGCTTGGCAATGCTTGAGAAAAACGGCTTCAAATTTCCGTGCCACACCCTCTTGGCTAAAAGGAACCTCTACCATCTCTATCTCGTTGTACTCATCTGGATTTCTATAGAAATATGCAATGGGACGAAGTGTTATTGCACTAACTTCGTGAGCTTCCGATCCCTTGAGGCGCTTGTACATTTCATTCACTTGCCATTCCATTAGCACTCTGTGATTCGTCTCTGCATTCTTTACGTTGTGAATGCTCTTAATGTCTGCATTAAAGAACTCATTGTGCCCCCATATATACCCCGCTTTGTATTCACTCTCCGCTGGAAAAAACACAAGTGCTTTGGAAACACTTTTTAAGAATGTTCGGGTAGGTATCTGCTCTGGCTCTCCCTCTGAAGAATCATCATCAAAAACTACCTACTGTCCATCATTTTCTTGTGGAGGATGTTCTTGTCTAGCTGCTATTTGACGACGTATTTGAACTACAATTTGTCTAGAAACCTTTCTCTTTTTTGTTGGCCCGTTCTAAGATTACGACAATACTGTTGATCTTCGGAGACCTCGTCCTATCCAGAATGGCATTGCACTGCAGTTCTCCAATGTCCTCTATCACACCCCTTCTTGTTGCAACGCCTAATCCTTCAGCCTCCATATTAGTCACTACAACACGTGACCTATATATTTGTTTTCCAGAGGCATTGATTGGACGTCTCAATCCTGATCCAACTTCTGTGACTGTTGCTGGAGCTGCAACTTCTCCTTCGTTTTCAAGCTCTTGAATAAGTACTGCTGGATCTATTACAATGGTTTCAGGTGCACTCAGTTGAGGTTGCAAGGATTCCTCTCCAACTTCCATCTCCATTGATGGTGGCATAACCGATGCACTCCCTTGTACAAACACTTCCTCATGCCTATCGGCTTCAATATCTCCCACGAGCTCAACATCAACATTGGATGTTGTAGATTGCAAACGCTGACGATGAGTTTTTTGTCTTTCAATACCTCCCTCTTCCTCTACAAGGCTTGCTGCTCTTTCTTCCTCTGTGAGGCTTGCTGCTCCCCCTTTGACAGCAGCTCGCTTCCGATTTTGGTTGTTGGAAGGAACCCAATTTACATTTAACAGTATTATTGCCTCTCGATACACTTCATTCATATCTTCAACATCTCTAGAAATAGAACGCTCATTGACAGCATCAAGATTCTCTTGATGTACTTCTTCATGACTCCAAATCTCTCTACACCGAGTACGTGCATTGTGCAGTTGTTGAGGGGTCATGTCATTGAACTTTTGAATTGATGCTTCTCTCCTAAGTCGCAGTTCTTCAAGTACATTTTTCCAAGACTTTGCTAAGGTCTTTAAACCATACATTGGAGACAATACTAGAAGGAGCTCCGGTGGAATCGGTGCCATCATCAGTGTCTTCTTCAATTTATACTTTTCCAGTGCCATTTCCATTTTATTCACTGATATTGTCAGTCCTCCGTCTATAGTGCCTGTGAGGCCCTCAATGACTCCAAATGAGGTCCCCAATGCAAACCAGTAACGCCCCTCTTCAATTGGAAAATCCATGACCCACAAAAACGACTTCTTTGTACCGTTTGCTATGATCCACCATCCATGTTCCAACCACTTCGAATGAACCTTTGGTGCCATGATGACCTACAAATACTGGAACAAGAACAATTCCAGTTTTTATGATGTTTTGCTATGCTCAAAAAGTTACATCAAGACTTCAAGAGGTTTAAAATTATATTTCTAATTATAAAAATTTGAAGAAAATATGCTACTATCATGGTGAAGCTCAAAATCTATCTAGAAGGACACAAGACTTCCAAATAAAATAGATGTTTATGATACACAGATGAAAATTAGTGACCCAAAACACTTATTTTTCATACTAACACAATCCCTACAGCCATATGCAACTATGTTTGAAATAATAATTGTTATGTACATGCATAATAATGAATAAGAAGATTTGCTTTAGATAATCCACTACACTTTAAAACTTGAACTTACAATATTATTAATGTATATAAATTGGATATATCTCTTTTTAATAACATATAATATAAATGCACTCACTATCACTTTTATATACTTTTTTTTGTCCATCAAAAAAGTAAAAGCATTTTTAAAATTGCAAGCTAAAATAAAAGTTAACTTAATGAAAAGTTGAAAACCACCTCTCAACCTTTAACTTACTAATATCCTATTACATAACTAATATTAAAACACATAGATGTTCATTTTGAAGTACTATATGTGCATCATTGCGACAAGATGTTTGAGTCTTACAAGAGCACATTAATAATGTAATAGACTGTTGCATTCAATTTCCTTTTTGTTGGTGAGGGGCTAAACAAAGTGTTCATGCATATGATAAACATCACATTGGAAGTTCTACTATGAGAGGCTAGATTCCAAGATCTCTAAACTCTACGAAAAGTGAATATTGCTAAGTAGACCTCTGCACCAAAAATTTAATTGAAAAATCATAATCAATGTTTTTTGAAATGAGTTTTGTGATGCTGAACATGCTTTTTCATTGTATTTTTCATTGTGAAATCTAATACCAATAGCATCTTTTTTTGTTTTTTATTAAATTCATAGTGAAGTTGACACCAATATTTTGTGCTTCAAACAATCATGGATAAAAATCTAAGATCTAAAACAAAACTTATCTATTACACCCCGCAATATGTAAGAATTATCTTCACTTTTGTTGTCTCGTCACATAAAATTCTTTCAATCTCTTCTGTTCATTTGTGACATTTCTCTTTGGAGAATGAACACAAAAGTGCCATTTAAAAAAAAATAACAAGATCTCCTACTATTTTTTCAACATATTATAAAATTTAAAATATCAACAAATACTATGTGAACTTCAGGATTAAATACATTTAAAGTGAAATTATAAAATGATTTATGTTTCTACAAATGTGCTTTTCATGTTACCTATTTGCAGTGTTTGTCATCAAAGTTATTGGAATTCATTCAATAAAACCTAATCAAACTCTACTAGAAGATCCTATTGTACAGTATGCTATAAAAATGAAAATAAAAAAGATTCATCTACTTATAATTAAGATTGCGTTTCCTAATGTTCTTTTATGCAAATATAGACTTCATTGTTAAGGGGTTATATTTAGACTTTCATAAAAAAAATAATCCATTGAAATGTTGAACAACAAAACAAAGGAATTCAGGACAAATACCTGAATCAAATGTTGATGTTGCTCTTTTCTCCAAGAACCTACACTGCATGCATGTTTCTAAAGCTCACTGTCTATGTTGCTAGGCTACAGCACATGTGTTTCTTTGGGAAAGAAAAACACATCAAAAATGAATGTCAACATCTTAAATAGTGCTTCATTCCTAAACACTTGTCCAAATTGTCAACTTCATTTTTCTTTCCATTTATATGCTCATGAACCTTAGGAAATTACTTGATGTAACTGGATTTTGTATTTCGCACTGCATTCATCAACCACCTTTCCGATCTTATGTAATAATGTAACCTTAATAACGTCAATTTTGTTCAATACATTTTTATTCTTTTCATTAGATCCAAACCCTTGTATAGGAAGGGGCTGGAATTCCAACCCTCTACTTCAAATTGAACCTATAAATGGCTTCAAAAGCAACATGGAGCAATTGTGAGATTGTTCACTATGTCAGAGCATATGAGATTTATTCTTACTTCTTCAATGAATGGAATAAGAGCCATGATGGATCCATTTCAAAGTCAAGGTGTATCCACTATTTTTTTCCAAATGGAAAAGTTGCCATCCAATTGCCTTCTTACAAATGCTAGAGAATTTAGAGTTTGTATAAGTTTAGTAAGGGTTGCATTTGCGAACCTTGTATATTACTTCCGGCATGCAACTATTTTTGTTTTTGGTCAAGCATATCTTCTTTCAGACTACACGTGAGTGGTTTTTGCAAGGCCTCAACTCAAAAATAGGTGCTTACGGCAAAATTCGTTAGAAATTCGTTAGTAATTCAAAAATGCTTTGAAAAATATGAAACCACTTTTGTTAGATTTTGCATTGATTTTCTTTCAAGTGGAAAATAAGGCAAAATACTTTCAAGCATAAAAAACCCATAAAAAAGCCAACCAGCTCTTAAAGGGATGGTTTATGAGTACATTACCTAAACTGTAGTGCCTTCAGGTACAAATGAGCTTCTATGACACGTGTTCCTAACTTTACAGTCAAATGCGGTCTACTCCGTTGCTGTCTACAATATGACAAATTTGGGATATTTATGGAGAATCTACAATTACATAGTATCATTAGAGACAGTTTTGTGATACACTTCATTCTTTATCAAGTGATTTCAGATTACATTAGTGATCAATAAGGTTGCGAAAGTGAAATTCTTTGAATTGAGCTCTTTCGAGACCAAAGCAATTAACAGAACTGCATTTGCAATCTAAAGATTTGACGCAGCAAGTTCATACCATACAAGCATGGTTCATAGAGTGTCCACTTTGGAGTCTTCACTGATTGTAATGTTTTAAATTTGGACCCCAACTGAATTATATTGTTCAAAATATAATCAGTCATATGCACTCCTGTTTATTTTATTTTGAATTACTGAGCCATGATAGTGGAAGCATTGGTTTCATTTTCAAGTATAAAATGTCTCTATAGAACAAGTTTTTCTGCAAAATTACACTTGGCTGGATAGCTATTAGATTACACCATAATGAAATAATTGAAGCATGATTTAATGGAAGGTCTCCCTGTGGTCAAAACAATTTTATAGAAGCCCTTCTATGTATCATGGGGAAGCTTCTACACGATGATTATCAACAAAAAAGAACTCCATACAAAATTTCTAAAACAACTTTCCTGACTATGTTGTCTATGATTTCATAAAAAATTCAAGTTTTATGAAGACTGTGCTCGTGCTCATTGCATGAAAACAAGATAACGAAGCACAATGAGGTCTTCAAGCTACAAACTCCAATTCTACCCTGAAGACAGAACCTTTGCATTTGCAGAACTTGACAATCATTCAAGTGGTCCAGAATCACAAAGAGAGACTCAAAGTAGCCGCTTCGTCAAGTTTGCAGACGGCTACAACCACAAGATCGTTCTGCTAAACAAATACAGTAGCATTACTGAATTCACTGCATGCATTGAAGGTGGGTCGAGTTGATGAAGGTAGGCATCCAACAAGCTGAATGTTGCAAGATTGCTTTCAAGTAGACCTTGCTCGTCAAGGATTCAAACTAGTCAATCTAACCATGCAAAACAGGAAGCCTAGCATAATATAATCGCAGCAAGAATACATGTACTTGTTCTCTCCCAAACATTTCTAAATGTTTTGCTAGTCCTTCAAGGACAAAGTAACACCGATAGAAGAACACTAATTTGTTCTTGTGGTTATAAAAAGACTATGGTACAAGGTTTCATTATAGAAAAACAACTAAATACTGAGGACTTCTTTGTTAACGTAAGTCCCATGACAATCTGAACATCGTAGTAGGTGCATGCTTGTGAACGACACGTCCAACAAGGAAGAAAGCCAACACTGCCGGAAACAGTTCTACTAAAGAACCCTAAAATGAAGAAGCTACAAAGAAAGTTTTTGGACCTCCCCATGTCAACAACTAGGAAACTAAAAAATAATTACCCAGGCATTTGACAAACCCGTGCTCCATGCCAAGAAACAAGTAGGGGTGACCTAAGATGGTCTTACACTATCAATACTTACAGCCGAGTAGTACTGTGGGCGCCAAGCTCAACGTCGCCAACCTGCCAACATTTACAAAAACAAAGTCAGTATTGTAGTAGTAGAACTTCACTTCAATTGCCTTCACAGTGCGCTCAAATTCTCTTCTTTCCAATTCTCTCTCAAACAAGTAGTGTTTCTTAATTACAGGAATACAAGAGGAAAGTAGGACCGCATTTTTACAAAACATTTCTAGAGCAATCGGGAGAAAGTGGAGAACGACGAGATGACGAGGTCGTCGACATTTCAACAATCTGGTACGCTTCTGCATCCCAGATTCTCTCTGTCTAAAATCGATGCATTAGGTTTGATTTGCTCTTCTACAACCTAGATTGTATCTCTGTGAAAAAATAATGCCTTCAAGTTGAGACCCCAGCATAACAGAATTGCAGCACCCCTTCTTGTTTTCTATATCCTTGAATCTATACAACAGTTTTCTATACTAATTTAGCAACATGTGGTGGAATTCTTACTATAAGAAGTGCGGCCAGCAGGAACAGCCAACAACAGATGCAAATGAAAAATTGAATTGCAACTCAAACCTTGAACTACAAAAAATCAAACAACATGATCCTTACTTGAATGTGATGTGTAAGGCTAAACTGAGCTTAGAGCCGTGGCGAGCACTATCTAGAGCGCCACAATCTTCAGTAGGAGCATTCTGTAAGCACAGGCGGTGGAGAGGAAGTTTGGTTGCACAAGTTGAGGAAGAAACGTCGAAAGAGGTAAAGTTCCGCCCCACCCCTACACTGCATACATGACATTTCCGGAAAAAATGCGATGCCATACAAGTGGCCTGTCACGCGTCTTCAAGGATCTCCTTTGCTAGGAAGTTTTTTTCTCCAAAGTGAAATTGGTAAACAGTATTTGCCATCAAACCCTTTGCACGCGCGGAGGGTTTGATGGCAAATACTTTTCATTGCAAAAACCTGAAAAGGTAGACTGTCCAACAACTTAAACCTTGCGCGTGCGGGGAGAGTTTGTCTTGCCGTTACCTGCACAGTGCATTGAAGTTGTCACTCGCTCACTCCTCCACCGACATCAATTGTCCTGAGGTCCTTAGAAATTCTCACGCACCTACATTCACACAAAGATTTGATTAGGGTTGGCAAACGAGTCTTTAGAGAATGTAACATGGAAAATTCAAAAACGAGATCAGAAGCATGCAACTGATTAACCTCTGTACCTGAACACCCCTAATTGAAACTAAAATGCAAAAGCTCTTCATAGATACAAAGTTGTAATGCACGCAGAACAATGCAATTGAGAATCGCTTGAATGTTTCACTGTGGGCGAGTCCTTCTAGTTCAAAAAGAGAGTCTAATTTACGGAAACTGATTTTCCAATTCAAGAGAGTAGCTCTTGAAGAAATTAGTGAAGAGAAGACAGAAGTAGTTCCATTTGCTCGTAAGCGGCATGGAAAGGTGAAGAGCATTTGTAAATCCAAAAAGGCGCAAACATAATGGGAACTTCAGAGTTTGTCAAGCCAGAGCCAGAAAGACAATCGATTAGGGTTCGGCAGCGGGAGGGACGCAATTTCATCCACAAATCTTGATTTCATCTGTAAGGCCATGACATTCCCGATGACATTTAATTTATAGCGACATTTCATCCGTAATGAAATGTAATCCAAATGCGTTTTAAAATCATCCAAGTTGTCTTGAACTTGGTATCATGTTTGTCTTAAATAAATTCCAGAGGGGGTTGTCATAATGTCTTGACTCATGAGGTGAGGTCATTTGTTATTCTAGTGACCATATAAAAAAATTGGTGGTAATCTGAGAAGCTAAAGTTATTGAAACAGTTTTGAATACTTTTTGTAGGAAGAGAAATGAAAATAGTTTTTAACCCAAAATCCTAGGTGTTTTATTTTTTCAAGCCTTTGATGAATTAGTTACCAATTTTTAAAGTTGAAATGCAATGGTAGTTAAGCTGAGTATCTCCTAGAATCTACAGCATTGGTATATTGAAGCACTGGTATATTGAAGGAAGCCAAATGCACTACTGTGAACAAGTTGGTTCTATTGGGTACTCTTTTATAGCAAATTATCTTAGTGTGCTTAAATTGGAAGCAGCCATTTAATCCTTGAAAGACCAAATGGCATTTTTTGACAACATAGTGATTTTTGATAGTACAGTACGAAAGGAGTTTTAATTTACTTTCTTTGAAAATTTCACACAACTTGCGCTTGAGGAGTAGTTTTAAGACCCAAACATTTTCATGGCTTTTGACTACATGTTTAAAAAGTTATTGTGTGATTTATAGTTTAGATTGGTCAAAAAGTAGCCTGAAATTTCTTAAAAAAATCATTTTTATATAGATTTATATATACATGGAAAGCTTTTAATAAATTCATTTTGATTTAGGAGACAAAAGTTATGATGTATTCTAATTTGTGGGCATTTATGGATTTTGTACGCTAAAATAAACTTTGGAGGCCTTCATTTAACTAAACTTTTAATATTATGTGTAAAAAATAAAATAAAATGATATAGATTGTTTATTAATATATTACAACCATTAGTATTGGTGTTTCTCAATTGCTCATAATGAAACTCTAAACAATTTAGTGTTTTGAAACATTCTCTACTTCTTTTTGCTTATATATTGTGCACATCCGAATTATCTAAAATTTTAAAACATTTAATGAACTTGAGTTACAACCATTTTAGAAATGTTTTCATACAAAAAAGTGATTTATTATCCATCAGGTTTTTATAAGATTGTTCTATTAGTTCTTTAACATTTGTACGAGATAGATTCAAATTAACTGCTTAGAGAATTCTATATATTTCCAAAGGTATTTCTAGGTCTAGATCAAAAAAGTATGTTTTTGTATTCAAGAAGTGTCTATTCTAAAATTATTACATCAAAAATTACTTGCATGAATAATTAAATAATAATCTTTAAAAATCAGTGTGATTGGAATATTTCATTTTTAACTTATAGGAAAGAATTTGTTTGAAAATTATTAAGATATAAAATAAAATCTAAATTGTAAAGAACTACTTATTTCTAGCTTATTATTTGATTTGAAATATTAGATCTTGTAACTTCTGATTTAACCATGTGCATTTGATATATTAATTAGGTTTTAGAACTAGTGTTTAAAAGTCATCATTTTAATATTGTTATAAAAAACAATTTATAATAGATTATTCCGAATTGGAAATGCGGACAACCACTTGTTTTGTAAGGGCTTCATGATTGCTTCTAGAGCACAATTAAAGTTAGGGTGGACTACTTCTAGGTGGAGTATATTTGCAAAGTTTTTAATAAGTCCTAATAAATTGAAAAAAGCTTAAGTGTTAATATTAAGACTTCATATTGGAAAGATATTTTTGTAGTTCGTATTTTAATTTTGGTGAAATCTCAGGATTGAAATAATTATTGGAATTGGAAGCTACTTATATTGGAATTTAGGTAGTAGATTATGATGTTGCTTCTGTGACGATTTTATTGTGGGTATAACCAATCTGGATATGTTGTTTACCTACAAATTAGTAGCATGCAAAATAAATTTTGGAATGAAAATCAATATTTTGTTTATTAATGTTCTTAGTGTTTTTGAAATTTGACATTTCTTTTATGAAAATCCTATATCCATGAATGACCAAGGGGGTGTCTAGATTTTCAAAATTTTGAAGACATATTGTAGAATGCAACTTAGAACAATAGTGTAATGTTGACTTTCAAACAATAATTCTATTAAGAGAGGCTATTTGTTTGTTTGTTTTGTTTTGTTTTGTTTGTTATGGTGAGACGTCCTTGACCATGCGTCCCTGGGTTGCATGTTTGGTACCATCCAAAAGTCCTTGGTGATGAGGGATCCACAATCTTCATCATCTATACTATGCTAATGTTTCTTGTCTAACATTGCCTCGTGTGAGTAATAATGCTGTAAATTTACCTTGTTACACAGAATCATAACACAAAAAAATGTCATAGGATTTGTACTCACAAATGAAAGTAAAACAAGAATACCCAAAAAAAGCCCAACTATTTTGGATGTGTGGCTTTTTTTATTTTATGTACTTCCGATAGAAGATAGCGGATCAAGTTTTTTATATTTTTTATTTGAATTGAATTACAGTGTTTAGAACAATGGTTTCAAAGATTTTGAGGTTGCAAAGTTATGTACCAAGTACGTTACTATTGAAGAACAAGTGACAAAAGAAAATGGCAACATAAGGATTTGGAAGTCTAGTGGTATTCAATGTCATAGGGTCAATGGTGGTTGCCACAGAGCAAAGAAGCGTAGGGGAGAGATTGGCGCATGTGGTACGGGGAAGACTTTTTGAAGATGGAGAAAGTGCACCCGTAGGCCGTAGTTGGGCAACCCCAATCTACTAATGGCATGGTTAAACTTCTTGGGAACGATGGTCGTGTTGTTGCGTTTGGCGTGGTGGATACAAGTTTTTTGGATATCAGTTGTGGTGATGAACTTCACAAAGTGAAATTACGTCATTTTGAAGTAGCGATTTGTGTTACAAATGTTGTGCATGAAACTGAATGGGTTGGTGAATTAGTAGGGAAGTATATAGGAGACTGTGTAGATAAAGTCATACGATGGCGTCGTGATGCAATTCGTTGGCCACTTCCTTCAAAAGTGAGAACAACAACTACGACTTCTAGAGAGGGGAATAATTTCTATTTTCCTCCAGTCTCTGCACCGCAATTTGATTTTCATGATGTGGAGGACCACCCGAGTTTTTCTGAAATGACACTGCCAAGTCATGGTGGAAGAAACACAATAGAGAGAAGTTCTCCAGTGACGCAAGGCTCTGAAGGCAACACTACAAATTTCACCAGAGAAGGAGAACTACCCCATCATATATAGAGGAGGAGATATTCAATGGAAAATCAAAGGGCTAGGGTGAGAAGTCCAAAAGAGAGGGGGGAGTCGACAAGTCAAAAAGTGATGCTAGAAAGTGTTTTGTGCACAAAGGAAAGAGGAGCATGTAAACGAAATTGTTTGCGTGATGTAGATGCAAAATACGTATTGGATCAACGGTACCTGACATGGGGACAGAAGTACAAAGCAGGAGCTACTTGGATAATGCAAATGCTGAATGCCTTCTATAATTGCACAGAGGGCCCCCATAAGAGACAAGTACGTGACAAAATTAGATGGCATAGTCGTTTGCAATGCATGTTACGCCGCAACGTTGGATTATTTTCAAAGGCGTTTGAAGCAATTGAAGACAACACACGTTGTATACGGCAAAGTAGCAGCAGTTCATAGAAATGCGTGTAAAGGAAGGAAAAGTGCAAAAATGTTAGCTGCTAGGGAAAGCCTTGACGTTTTTGTGAATGAAGCAGGATGTTAGCAACCGCATCGATCGGTACGCAGAAAAACAGACAATG
This sequence comes from Antitrichia curtipendula, assembly GCA_951230915.1. NCBI lineage: Eukaryota > Viridiplantae > Streptophyta > Bryopsida > Hypnales > Leucodontaceae > Antitrichia > Antitrichia curtipendula. The sequence goes on from OX579636.1 coordinate 34,062,414, forward strand.
CGGTGTTACCATTGATTCTCTTGCCAATGAACACAAGCAAGCTGGATGTTTTCCGATACATGAATGAAGAAGTGAAGAAACTAGTGGATGGATCAGAATTGTCAATGAGCTTGTTCAATCGACTTTGGCGGAAAGAGTTTCCGCACGTGCAAATTCCACCTTTCTCTAGGTTCTCCAAGTGCTATCACTATTGGGAGTACAAGTGTGGAATGGAGTCAACGACAAATGCAGTAGCAAAGGTGAAGATTAAAGAGTTGTACATGCTGCACATCCGATATTAAATGGAAGAGAGGCGAGATTATTGGATATTCAAGAGATCTGCTATGATCACTCCGGATTTTTTTATGTGCTTGATTGTAGATGGTATGGATCAAAATACAACCATGATATCGAAGATGAGACAAACTATGAAGAACATTGAATTTCGATTCGTGAAGACTCATTTATGTGATGTACTTGTGCATGATATTGGCTTATATACAGATGTGTGGATAAATGCTCACCACAAGCACGATAGCAATCAAGTCATAACATCAGTGATGAACGTAATATGCGACGTGAAACGAAGGAAGGGATGCTTGCCACCGACATTGAGGATTCAAGTGGATAACACCACGAGGGAAAACAAGAACATTTACATGTTTGCCATGTGCGCCGCACTAGTTGGGTTGGGTTTCTTCAAGGAAGTGCATCTTTGTTTTTTGATAGTAGGCCACACCCATGAGGACATCGATCAAAGGTTCAGTGTCATTTTCAATGTATTGAAGAGGAAAGATATAGATACACTAGAGGAGATGTTGCAACTAGTGGAGAAAGGGACATCATATACAGAGGCTTTTGTGAGTGCTTCCAAGCTTGAGCATATTCGCAATTGAAAGGCATTTATCACACCTCATTTGCTATGAGAGGGAGAACAATTGATAGACATAACATTCCCACACCAATGAGATTTTACTTGGAAAATGGTTTGGTCCGTGTGCAACACAAACATTTTTGCTTAGATGAATAGGATCTAGCAGGAGGACATTCATGTTTGAATTCACTACCAAGCGTAGCAATGAAACCAGACCTTGCGGAGGTTTTTGCCGTTGATCAAAGGGAATTGAAAGCACTGGACGAGTTTGTTGCATATAAGGAGAAGATGGTATTGAGAGGTAACAATCGGATCAGGGACATGGAAGTGGTGGACAAAACAAATAAATTCAAGGAGGATTTGGAGGATTTTCCACGAGAAGGTAGAGAAGGCTTCCGTGAATACCGTTTAGGCCGAGTGATGTCAGAAATCAAAATGGGGATGGAGGTACTGCTTTGAATGTGGAAAAAGCAGATACAATTTCAAACGAAACAAATGATGCAGAGGGTACAGAAATGGAGAGTGAAGCCATGGATGTGATTATAGCAACAATGCCGAATCTTGAGAGGAGGGATTACTTTGGACCCCGCAAAGACAGACCTCCACAACAAGCATCACGGAGAGTGACTGGGAGGAGGAGGAGAGGTAGAACAAATGAAGTTTTACCAGAAGTACTACACAATGCAAACGAAGATGTTTTTCCGCCATTTAATTCGGAAAACAACATTGTTGTGGGACAATATGTAGCTCTTACAGTAGAGCTAACGAAAGTAAGATAGGGGGTACCTTTTTTCATAGGGAAGGTGCTCGAATTTGGTCAAGGGACATCGGCGTCGAAGATGAAGATTTTGTGGTATTGGCCTACAATGAAGCCTGGAGTAGAAGTAGAAGCTCGGGGGGGGGGGGGGGGGGGGGTAGTGTGTCAAAAAAATAAGGGGATAGGTGCAAACACCAAGTATTTTATAGGGGGGTATTATTTTTTTTAATTTATTTTTTAAACATGCTATCATTATATAATTTTCTACTTAAGGTTATTAGAGAAGGGGCTTGCATTACTTATAAATCTGAATTCATATGAATAAATGATATGGTTATTTAGGGAAAAAAAAATTCTACTACAAATTTTGTCCATTGAACGAAAATTCATAAGTAATTCAAAAATGCTCGGAAAAATACAAAACGACTTGGGTTAGATTCCTCATCAACTTCTCTATGATTGAAAAATTAGCTAAAAACATTCATGTCCAAGGAAATACATGAAAAAGGCGGACCAGCCCTTAGATGGTCGGTTTATGAGCCTCCTACCTTAATATGACATGTCTTCACAGTATTCACAACAATATGTAAGAACTATTTTGCATTATTATAGTATGAAATTGAATGTCAGAAATATTTTTCAACAATCATGGTAGTATGAAATGGTATATGAAATGTTAGTATGCACTGGTATTATCAAATAGAATGTCATTGTGTTTACAAACACAATCATTAAAAAAAATGTGCATACTATGTTACAAAATAGAATGTAAGAAATGTCTAGTTATGGAGACCAAATCAAAACTGAGCTTGTACAACTAAGCTCACTGAAACATGCAGTACTTTAACCGAGATTGCAACTGATGAAAAACTACAAAACAAATCCAGTCTTCGACATGAGAGGGAAATGCAAAGAAGAATGCATTTGGCCTCATTCTAAGAGTCTCCTACAATTCTGCAAGTCACGGAGCTCTATGGGACGGTGAAACCCACTTAAGGCTGGAAGGCTGCAATTTTTCTCCAGCAAACATCTGCATCTCGGAACAGTCCCATCCATCTTGCAGAGTGCAGCGAAGACTCTGCAATTCAACAGCAGACAACTCCACCAGAGGTGCACACCTCAATCTCTCATCCAAATCTGCGTGCAACGTCCATAAATGAGACAACAAGAAAACAGCATGCTCATATACCGAGAACATGAAAGCCATATTCCTCTTCTTTGCTTGTGAGGTCCGGCGACAGATTCCCCTTCCGATCACCTGCACTGAGTCTGCACGTCGGAGACCTCCAAGTCGAGGGGCGCCACAAAGTCATTGCTCCTGGTTTTGCCACGGATCTCCTGACGACATCACTTTCCAGGTCCACCTCCGTCCTGCTCCACCGCAGGGATCACATAAACGTGTTCCGTGACATAATTTATCGCCTCGAACCTCTTCCGGATGCGACATTGATCCTCAAAGTTCCAAAACTCAAACGCACAATCAACGCACCCGCCCTCCTCTAGATGCAATCGCAACTCGGCGTAAGTATCGCCAGCTTGATAGAAGAATGGACTGAGGAGCTCCGGACGCGCGTTCTCGGTCTGCAAGGGAAAACAGCTTCGTCTTCAAGCTCAGCACCATCTTTGCTTGAACCATAAACTGGCACCTTCAATCCTCAAACACACTGCAAGCACAGAACAACAGCCAAAAAATGAAGAGGAAAAAATTTACTATGCAATCCCCAAACCCCAGAGTGGAACGAATAGACCTAAACCGCCAATTTTCAAAAATTAATTGACAAAATTAAATGCCAGACACTTAGCCAACGGCTACTGTAGAAATTAGTCAAGACTATAAAATTATTGATTACTTTCAATATGCCACTTACAAGGCAGCAGCATTTAATACTTTTGGCCAAAAAAAAGAATAAAAAGGGGGATATCCTAGGTCTAATTTTTTTCTAATTGGACCTATTTTTCTATATCCTATAGTAGTTTGAAGACATATCATGGCGTTTTAGTACCCTATAGTATAAAAAAATAAGTTATAATTTTTATCTCAAATGTTTTTTAGGCACCCTATGTCCCTATCATTTGTTTGCACGTAGTTTTCTACTGCTACCGCTCACTACCCACCCACCCCCGAGAGTAGAACTAGACGGTAATAGAGTGAGGTATAGGAATTGCATGGAATCTACATGGGAACCGTCTGGTGAGAGGTTTATCTGGATTGAAAATGAAGTTGCTATATGTTCTTGGGTGGATGTTCCGTGTCGAGAGAGAGGTGGTCACGTCATAGGTTTAAACGTTACCTTGTATGGTGTGCGAACGGAGGAGACCGTTATCATTCTGTCCAAACCACACCTAAACCACACCTAGTAGAGTACCTAGCAAGGTAGATGGAGGACCTAGATGACAAGCACTTGCATAATGATTTGAATATGTATTAGTGAAGTATTATATCATGCAGTGTACTTTCGACCTTCTAGTTGTAGGCATTTTGATGTACTTCAGTGTGGATTTCAGAGAGCATGCTTTCGAAGTAGTATGGAGTGAAAAGTGTACAAGGTTTTCATGAAGTAATTATAAAGTAAGCAACATTTGACAAATTTGCACCTATTTGTATTTTCTACAAAGAAAAAATGATGATTTTGATTAGCTTCCCCCCTCCTCCAACATTTAAAAATGACTCCGTTGCTATCGTACGAGCGAAGTGCAATGTTACATCCCTCAAGTGCAAAAATGTCTAATTTGGTGTTTACTATGCTGTAAATGAGTGTTGCTATTATGTGAACCTAAGTGCATGAGCCCATAAACCTAGACAACTATACACCTATGTTATAGATGTCTATACTATAGGAATTTTCAATGATAATAGTGTAACTATGTTATAGATACCTATATTATAGGTGTTTGTACTAAAAGCACCTTCAGTGGTTGTAGGATATCTAGTTAGATATATGGAGAATTTTGTTAAAATGACGATATTTTGTGTACCATTTTTAGAACGCCTTGTTTGAAATGTAAAAGTGTCATCTAGAATTGGTATAGATTCAAAAATCTTAGACTCATGTAGATTCCAAAAATCTCGGATCAGTATAGATTTCAAATTGCTTGCTCTGAACTATAAAAGTTACATCTAGGATTGGTTTAGATTTCAAACATCTATACTAGAAGAAAACCGTGTCAGCCACAACCAGCTAAAATGCAACTAAGTGACCTATACAACTATCCTGAGACTATAGCCCTCTTTATTGGCACCAAATTTTTATGTCATTGCTTGTGTCACTGTTTTATATCATTAATATAATATTTTAGTTGCGAAGTAGTTGTAGAATGAAGTCTATACATTGTTTTAGTTGCAAAAGAGTTGTAGAATGCAGTATAGGATTATAAAAATTGTAACAAAGTTTCAATTTAGAATGAATTTGAGTTATTTTCCATCCAATATTCATTACAGTTATCGATGTGGACTAATCCACATTGTATGATATCTACTATTTCAATTTATAGTTGCAATAAACGACAAAGAAATGACTTGGAAACATTCGCAACTGTAAAATAACAATACTTGTTTTCTAGTTGTTCTCAAATCATTTCCAATTGTCTTATATCAATTGTCCCATATTAATTGTCAAGATTATCATTAGGTTGGACATATAAGATCTGTAAGTAGTTGTATCTTTATGTAATGAATTATGTTAATAGAATTCTAAGATTTCAACAATTTGTTGATTTCTACAATGTATAGATTTTTACATTTAGTAAATTTCTACATTTTGTAGATTTTGAAATCTACAAATTCTACAAGTCACAAACAAATCGCATATGTACCACCTTCTTCACGTTTCTAACTCTCCACAAACAAGTTGAAAATGAGTCATAGACAAGTTGCAATGAAGTTACTGACAAGTCGCAAACAAGTCATAAATGAGTTGCAAATGAGTCACAGACAAGTCGGAATGAAGTCACAAATGAGTTGCAAACGAGTCATACATTAGTCACAAATGAGTCGCCAATAAATTGTACAACTCATTGATTGAGTGACCGACCTCACGTGGTAGCAAATACTACATCAAAAAATACTACATAAGCAATTACATCACAAAGCGCATGGATGAAGCTCCAAAGAAGTTGCCGAATGAAAAACAATCATGTTTTATCTTGCAACTACGATACTACTAGAAAACTTGTCCACAACAACTAGAGGCCTCTAGATTCTCGCTAGTTGCAAATGTCCGATGCACCCAAAAAACAATTGCTCTTTATAGTCGCAAAACCCCTCATTTTCTCCTAGTGCTAGGATTGATTTAGATTTGAGACATCTAGACCCAATGTACATTTTAGACTGCCTGGTTTGAACCATAAAAATTGTCAAAGTTGCATAATGGTGCCATTTTAATGGAATCCCCCATATATATGCTCAAGACTTGCATGCTCGCATTTTCATGCACACACACTAGTATCATTGCTCAAACGCCAAAAATATATCCTCCTTATCAAATGAACAACATCTACAATCTAGATGGAATGCAAAATCCTTCATTGTCATTATTCAGGAGGACCAAAATACAACCTAGCTACTTGATATCTTCCCACACTTTTCATTAAGAGGCCTAAACATCTCCAAATCATCCATATTCAAAATTCTCTAACATAAACAACATTGCCATCAAATATTCAACCTACATTTTACTTTACAAACATAAAACATAAATCAACCAAATACTATTACTCCTACCAAATCTAAACTAACCTTTATACTCGCCAAATTACCCCCACTCAGAACCCATTTACCAACTTCTCTATCATTTTCACAAAAACATTCATTTTCTACTTGCTACCTCTAAATGTACACATCACTACTTCTTAAAGCACAAACTGCCATTTTTTTATGAGCACAACCTATCCTCTCACAGCTAGCTTCTTTCAAAGATTTTAATAACAATTGGAAGTAGAGTTTCTTCAATCGGAGTCTATTGGGTTGCTTAGAAAAGGTTAGCGGTTTGCTACAAAAAAGAATGCAATACCTACCTCAAACCGATGTTTTTGTTGGATTAATGTAACATAATAGATTGGCAATACTCTTAGTACTTATTGCTAGCAAATCATGTTCAATTTGAATCCATTATTGACTTTGGAAATCTAAGCCAACTCCATTCAAACACTCCACAAGTTAAAGTTCCAAAGTAGTTGAAGCCTCAAAATGTTTATTAAGAGAAATATGTGTAAATTGGTACCTTAATATGCAATTGACATTCAACTTGTGCAAATAGCAACATATTTAAGAATTTCTCTACTTACTTGACCTTGAGTTTAATAACCAAACTACTCAAGAGCTTAAAACCTTTTTCTCATCATTATATATATGAGAAGATTCTGAAACCTTTAAAAAATTTATCTTCTATAATATATTTTATTAGCAACAACTCATCTACTCATTCACTTGCTTGATGGAACCTACAAGCGGTCTTACTTGTCATCTATATGACAAGTTAGACCCAACCTTGGTTGTGGGTCTTAAAGTTTAGTCTAATCAATCAAAAATTCTACTAGTATAATGATTTATCCCATAATTGGGTTGGCAAAATCAATATTATCAAAAGATTATTTTTGTAGAAATTTGTACAATACATTTATATTGTGGCACGTGCACTAATTTATAAAATTGTGACTTTGGTAAAATAGTGTCAACATGCACTAATAGAATAAATCAATGTTCTTATTAGTAAGGTCATATTTGTTATAATGAAACTTTTCGTAGTTTCATTTTTATCCTTGCCTCAATGACAAAACACTTTATTTCTTTACTAGTATTTTTTTATAAATAGGTAACAACACCAACTTCTAGTATATCATTACAGAATCATTATTTTAATATTTTTTATTTTTTATTTCAATTACTATTTTTTTAAATAATTTTTCCAATAACTAGCATGTTGTCTTGAAATCTGCAAAAAGTCTCAATATAACGAATATGACCTTTAGTGCTTATCCAAAAGATTGTCCTAAAGATATACATTGGACTTTTAAAAAAAATTCTTGCTAATGCCCCCCCTCCCCCTAAAATGCATGCATGCAAGAAAGAAAGAAAAGAGTAGAATAATCTACAAACATCTATAAAATCATTTTTTGGTACTAATTTCCTTTCAAATATTGACAAATTTAAAAAATGTGGTAAGACGTTTGATAGTTTTATCCATTTTTTACCCATATTTTGGGTGTTAACCCCTAAGCGCTCAAACGACCATTTTATGGTCGCTGCCCAGCTTCGGGCAGATTTTTCGGGCAGGAAAAAGCTTTTTTCAATTTTTTTTTTTTTTTTTTCTTAAAAGATTGGATTGTCTTTCAATATTTATATTCAAAACTAAGATCGCTACGGTCAAACAAAAACTATAAGAGAAATAGCACAAAGAGTCTAGTATTACCTAGTGTTGAAAAAATTACTATTTGGGGAAAGTATTGGTGTTTTCATTACTGGATCTTATGCATTTTTTCACAAATCAATAGAAACCACAATTTTGACCAATCAAAAAAAAATTCAATTGCTAAAGATAGAAATTGTATTTTTGGTGAATTTTTGAAGTTATATCTTCAAAATTCATTTGAAGAGAATCTAAAAATAATTTTATAATTTTAACCATACGGATATTTTTTTCTTTTTGTGCTTCACATTATCTATTTTAATGCAAACCTCAAAAAAGTTGTAGAACTTATATTTTATAACACATTTGTGTTTTGTCCAAACCCCTTGGGCTTTTAGGGGTTAAAGTAGATAGTGACAAAATGAGGTAATTTGACATTTTTAATCCTTTTCCTAGAGGGTCCCTAAGACACTCTAGAAAACCTAAAAATCTACACAAAATAATGAAATTGGATTGCCTTTCAGGCTTTCACTAATTTCTTGACATTTGTATAAACATGCACTACTCCTATAGAAGGATGTATTAATGCAAGAACCATGTGTGTTGTATGGGTTGGTGCATTGGTTTAGGGCTGAGGTTTAGAGAATCACATGCGCCTCTATGTGGACAAGCAAGTGAGTCATGAGGTAACTTTTCTAGATAAGGCAACCTAATTTCACTATTTTGTGTAGGAGAGAATGAGATGAGGTGGTCTAAAGATTGTGGCTCACACAAAGACTAATTTTCTTATATAATCCCAACCTTTATCTATTCTCGAAGTTTCTACACTATTTGGGGACCTAAGATCACTAAGGTAAAAACACAAACGTGTACCTATCCATGTGTCCATCCATGTACCTAGATCTGTATACCCATTCTTAAAAGTGTAATCAAGTTGTTTTCATATTTAACTACAATTAGTTGACTGCTAATTCTCTAGATTTGGTATTGTGACCAAGTTATGTGACGACTTCAAATCTTCAATGGCCCTACGGAGTTCCACTTTGTAAATTTGTAGTAATTACATGTCTTATCCAAAAATTACAATTAAAAAAAAAAAAAATCTGCCTCTAACTACACTAAATTGCTTGTTTTGACGGTTCTGGGTGTTTTCACCTAAATATAAAAAGTTATGAAGATTTTGGCTCTAATTTGTAAAGTGCACACAGGTGCCCTTCTTGCCACAGTGGATGATGAAGCCCACTAACGGAATCATGGGCCCTGGAGCTGAAAGCGGCGGTTGCAAGCAAATGATGCGCTCGGACCCCATAACTGTTTTTCCTGTACTATCTTGGCCTCTTCACTGGATCCCAATGGTTTCCATGACACGTCACAGTGATACATCAGCCCGACCCAAGCCATTTCTCAACTCAGCTGCAAGAAGCTCCTCTTGGTTGAGACGCAAAATGGAAAATCATCTGCAAGGATTTCAGAGCTGAAAAGAAAGGCATTCCTTGTTCCATTAGTTTTCCTGAGCTGCGTTTCGCAATTGTTACGTACATTGTTTCTGAGCTACGTTTCGCCATTGTTAGTAGCCGTATTTGCAAGTGCCAGCAGCGCCAAGGCAGAGATGAAGAGGAGCTCCAAGTGCATGGAGAAAGTGGTGTGGATGGTGGTGATGTGGGCCGGAGCTTTGGGAGTTTTCCATGATCGCCATATTGGGGCGTGGGCGCATTACCTCCCGCTGGACCAGTGTGACTTCTACTTTCAAGGGCACCGAGATAATGTGCCCATGTTAGATGTGCTCGAGTCTCGAAACATCACCGCCTCGCCTCCTCTTCTCACCAAGTGAGTGAGTGGCTGGCTAGTTTGCTGAACTTGTCCAAGAAATTTCCCTTTGTCAGCTCCTACAGAGTGTAAAACCTCGAAGAATTAAAGGAAGTGAGAAACAATTTGCTTCACTTGGGAGATTTCAGTGGGAGTGTGATTTTGGAAAAAATGGAGAGAGAATGATGACTTTGGATATCACAAGAGCCAAACTCTCTTGAGATTAAGTTGTTTCTCACTCAATGGGTTGGATGATTTCTTTGGCAATCATTCAAATAGGGAGGTTGTAAACCACTATTGAAGGGTAGAGACGGCCAGACTGAATTTAGTCAAAGATGAGCTAGTGCTCATAGACACTTAGGCAAGTCATGCTTATACCCAAATTGCGAACTGAATGCCAAACAAGTGTTGATTGGAAGAGGTGAGTTGCTGTTCGCAAGAGGTGTCGGTCAACAGGAGACCGGAAATGGTTCTTTAGTGTCCTTGACCTTTGTATGAGTTGTTGTAAACTAGAGTCATTGCAAGGGAATTTAGCAGGAGCTGCTGTAATTTTTATTTCTCGCTTGCACTGAAAAATGAAATGTGTGGTTCATGTGTGACAGGTTTGATGTGGAAGTCGTGGCCGCTGAAATTCGTGCAAACTGTTCATTTCTACCGGATTCATCAATGGTGTTCGAGAAACGCAGTTGCCGAGGCCATTTCCACGTGAAAAAACACCACTTGTCAGGTCGCTTTGCCAATGAAGAGTTTGCCTCCATGGAGGCCTTCCGTTTTCACCAAGTGCTCTTGGCCCTTGAGGTACTATCAACTTGCCAATCCACTCACTGTTGAGGAAAACTAGATTGTTGAGGTTTCATCCACTCACAAACAACACTTCCTTATAACATACTTGAGTGAAATCGAGGTCACATCCACTCACATATAACACACATTCGTGACATTCTTGAGGAGCTGCCTCACCAACTGTGGAAAAGGAATCCAGATTCTTTTGGTGCACAATATGCTGATGTTGGCTACTCACTGAGTGCTCTCGATAATTTAGTGGATGTCAAATTCTGGGCACGGAACATGATTCAGTTTCTCTTGACACACCAAAACCTGGTAAACGTTGTTCATGTGTCAGGGCGTCACGCTTGCAGATGGCACTCTGCTGAACCAATATGACAACAATCAACAGTATTGGCGTCCCAGGCGGTGTGTCACATTTCTAACAACCCCAGGTGAGATATTGCCCAACTTACAGCAAGAGTCAACTCTTAAGTTCTGGTGAAGAACATACTCCCTCTGTCTCGAAATAATTGTCCACAGTTTTGTTGAAAACATTTGATAAAAATTTCTTTGACCATGTTATGAAAAGCATAAATTCAAAAGGGTCTAAATTTTATATCACCAGAATTAGTGAAGAACATTGCATGTGTTCATTGCAACCTTGCAGAAAAAAGCCTCCGTATTCAAAAACAACCTGTGATGTTCAAACAAGACACGTATTTTTGGAACCCAGAGAGTATGTGAGGGAATTATGTCTCAAATGAATTTTAAAGTAAATCATTTATTGAAATATTTGTGAGTCTAAGGTGTACTCTGACTCTGGAGAGAAGCTCCTGCTCTGTCTGAATCCACGCCTAGAAGGCCAAGATTTCAAAACCAAATTATAACATTGTGAGAATTGAATATTTATAAGACAAGACCTAACTTAAATTCATCAGCAGAATTAATGAACATTGCACATTTTGGTCAAAATTTGTGACCTAACCTTGTGTGTAAAAAATGGCAGCAGCCATTCCTCACTACAACCCGGAGGCAGGTGTGACGAGGGGAGACGCCATCACAAAAATGATGGAGATGGTGCCCAGAATGTTGAACAATGTCCATCGCAAGAAGTTGCACAAAATCCGGGCGACGGTGCAGCGGCTTGGTCACGACGTCGGTGCACTTGTACAGGACGTAACCCATTTCCCCTAGTCATGCCGAGTTGACAAAAATTGAAACCTCAGCTGGCTTGACTCCTATGGGTCCCTCTTTCCATTTTGAGAATGCATACATTCGCCAATAACATATTAATGAGAAACAGCCTTCCGAACATCGTTTTGGAATACAGCAACGGAGGTGGGTAGCACGTTCCAGAGAACTTGAACGTTTTGAAATAAAACTAAGTTATGCACACGGCTTGCTGCTGATATCTATTGGAGCAGTTCACAAAATGTCTTGACTCGCTCCAATAACGCCTCAAGGACCACGATTCCATGGTTTTGAAATGACCAGTTTGATTGAACACGCTGTGAAAAATATGATCTAAGACAGGATCTAATTTGTATCACCAGAATCAGTGAAGAACATTGCATTTGTTGGTCAAAATTGAACAAAAGAAAGTCCCCTCATGAACCACTAGAAAGGGTTGAAACATCAAGAACTAGGGGTTCATTCTCTCACCCAGAATCAGTTGAGGATGTTGCACACAAAACAAATCAGAGCTTCCTCAGAGTCGACTCAGTTCGGCAAGCGCTCTTACTACAGTTCCTCTCAACGTTATGCTATTTCTAACAGCGGAAGTTTCTCTACATGTGAAGTATACTTATAAAGCTGCGTCGTAGAAAGAACGTAATTGTTAAACATCACTCGCATTGTTTTCAATTTCTTTTTCTTTTTCTTAAAGAAATGGAAATCCATTGCACAACAAGAATTACACAGCAGCCAAGCCCCGAAAGGCTGGACAAACAGAGAAAGAAGAAAAGAAGTTTTCAATTCTTTTCACAGTTTTGCCATGTTAGTATCTTGTGCACAGCCGGGCATACCTCACAAAATGAGCTACGCTCATTGTACAATAAAAAAATTAGCGAAAAAGGTCCCCTAGGAGCTGATCAAGGGCTTAATAAATACACTAGGGTCCTTGATTAACCCATAAACGTCCAAAGTCCTCCAAAATTGACGACTTGGGGAAAAAACATCATAAAATATTATTTGGAAGAATATTTTGGAATTGATTTATGAATAAAAGTTGTAGATTTTGAGTTTTAGATTCCATCTGTATGGTTAGATTCACCAATGCTATCACCAATATTTTTTTAATAGATTTTGAAAGGAAAATTTTAAAATTCCTCCAATTTTTGAATAAAACTTGTTGGAATAGATTTGAAATGAGATTCTCTTGACATGGTGAGTTTTTGAAATTTTTATGTTTTTTAAACCTATAACCTCATTTTTACAAATGTAGTTTCAAATTGGAGTTAATGCAATTTTGGCTTGGTCAACCACTTGATATACTTCCACATTTGTAATTTTAGAAAAATATGTACTCTACTAATATTAAATCCAACTTCTAGATAGGACAATAAATTAATAAAGTATCTCCACAAATTAGGATGACTTTCATCCAAACAAGAATGAGAAAGAAACAAGAATTAGATTTGTTCATCATCCCAAAATTGGACACTATAGTACTTAACCCTTGAACGTCGACGAGGACATTCCGCGTCCTTTGAATGACAAAGAATCTTTCCATGCAAGACAGAAGTGCAACTTTTCATCCTTGGTATTAGGAGTGGAAAGGAAAGATCTTTAACAGTTCTTTAACTTCCAAAGAATATATTAGGCTTTTTCAAAGTAGATGATGTCACACGGAATCAAAATACATGATTTTCATGGCTACCGGTCCGTCCTTCAAGGGTTAAGAGTTAAAGAATATCAATTCCTCTAAACTAAGATCTCTTTAATCCAACCCTATCTTTATCAACATTCTAGAGTATCTAGCACACTTGCCACACTATCTTTAACTATGGAACACTTGTCTCACATTCAAACTATTTTACCTTTAACACAATAATCTTCCAAGCAGTAAGATTAAGGGGGTTATGGTAGAACTACCCATTCCCAACCAAGGATCCATACTACCTTGTAGGGTGCAACTATTTCCAACCAAGATTACAACAAATTTCCAACCAAAGCTTGGAATGTGATTTTTTCTCCTTTCAAGGTTGGGATTAATAAGGTCATGACACATGACCCAAAGTAGTGAGCAAGAAAGTAGGAAGTAGTGAGCGGGAAAGTAATTCTTGACTAATCAGAATTAGAAGAGTCTATATATATTGGGTTGGGTCCAAACCAACTTTTGACTCCCAAAACTCATAGTAATTTCAACCCAAGACATAAAATTTCCAAAGAATTTGCAATCCCCATGATTTCTATCTTCCTACATGGCAGGAAATTTACATTGCTTTATACTGCTCTAGAATATGCGCAGAATCGCTAAAGTGGTCAACTATGGGTGGTTCTACCATAGATGTATACTACTCGTGTCCCCTATTTGACACCAACCACAAGAAGCAGAAGTAAAATGTACACGGTACAAAATAACTGTGAATTCGAGGTTCACTAATCAACATGGGACGGCCAAGTGGTTCACACCTTGTCACAGAAACGAGCTCGGCTGAAGCTTCGGTTTCGCAGGAGCTCCAATATTGAAAACATTCACCCACAACTTCACATGCCTCAGCTGACCAGACCTCTGATTCACATCCAATTTCACGTCACATTTCATCCTTCATTGAAATGCCGAACTGTTTCATTTCAATTACTGCGAGTAGCAGCGACACATTGGGGCAGAATCTGATATTCTCCATATCAACATCTGATGTACCACTATAACAGTTTGGACAGTAACTTCTCCACTATTGTACTGTTCGATATTCTCCCTTCAATACAAATAATATCTCTCGTATTTACTATAAACCTGATACAACTGCCCTTCTAACATTTGTACGCAGGGCTTGAAGATAAGCTGCAAATTCAGATCCAAAAGAAGCTGGTCGCTACATAACCCTCTCCTGTTGGCTTCATCTCCACATGGTGCAGTGTGGTAGCAGAAAGAGGTCATACCCCCCATCCTCTCAATGAGCCGTAGATCTCCAAGGCTTGAGGGTTCTGCTTTAGTCTCAAGAAAAAGGTAATCTCTGTAGCCAGCCCTCCACCTGTTGTATTCTACATACTCATTTTCAGAGAACCGTATGATACGGGAAAAGAAGGTTAGAAATAAATGAAAATTCAAGTTATCACAGGTCGAGTAGGTTCCGTCTGCCACGTCCGCATGGGCATACAATTGCAGATCCAATTCTTGGCCACATTCAGAGTCTCCCAAGACTTTCGTTCCATGTCATACAACACAAATCTGGCCAGTCCGGACGTTTCCGCAAAGTCATGGCGCGATATGAGGATGTAATGTTCGCAATAGCACGTCTTGATCTTCTCTACAAACCGGTTCCGCAGAAACACTCGCAAAGAATGAGGCTCAATGAGAAACCACTCCAGCATAGGCGTTGGCATGCGATCCACTTCAATCCACGTCTGAGGATCTTTCTGAAACTCCCACACACGAAGCCCGCCCTCTTCAGTGAGTGTTAAATCACGCAGAACGCCTCTCCACTCACCAAGTCCCTGCATCAATGGACCAAAACTTCGCCTCTGTGCAGGCCTGGGTGCAGGCCCATAAGGATGCATTGCTGCAGGCCTGCGAATATTCAAACCTGCAGGCTCATGTCCATCAGGTGGTAATGGAAGCACAGTCCACGAGTCGTGCTCGAAATTGTAAGCCAGCATCTTCGGTTCAATAAGAGACGGTGAATGGCAGTGTCTTAGAGGCCTGGAGATTCGACTAGTATTCCCACACTTCATGTACATGACACCCTCGCAGTAAGTCGAATCCAATTCACTACCCACTAGTTTAGGGCAAGGAGTTGGCTTCTGTGTCCATTTGCCAGTACCAGAGTCGTAAACAGACGTGGAGTGGGTTCCATATTGGCACCAAACAGTGAGCACCTTGTATGAGCTCCCCAAGCGATTCTCCACAGCTAGCTTCGCAAATGCACACCCGCTGCTTCGAATCCGCATGCAGGCGCTCGGAAGGCAATGGAGACGCTTGGTGTGGAGGTTCAAGACTGTTCCCATATGAAAATTGGCGGTGTACACCAGGCCATGAGCCACATGAAACTGGAAATCAGGGGTGAGAATTGAAAATCGAAAACCAGCAGACGGGAGCGCCTTCAACACCCATTTTTCTCCGTCCTGCACCAGCATCGCTTGATGGCAAGCTTGCTGGCCACCGTAAAGAGTGAAATAGGGTTTGGACAATGAAGAAGTGAGGGAGCTGGAGCGCTCCAGAAATTGTGGGTTCTGAAGCAAATGGCTCCACTTCTTGCAGACGCTGAGAGATCGGTAGAAGGCGTGGAGGGGCAGCTTCGCGATCACCATCTCCTCCAAGTCGATGTGGTCCTGGAGGTGGCCCCAAAGCTCAGGGTCCATCTCCACGTCTTGAGAGGAGGAAGAAGAAGAAGAAGAAGAAGACGAAGAAGAACAACTTCGGATCCTTTTGGCATCGGCGTGACTCAAGAGCCCGGTCGTGACATTGTGACCTTCTATTGCTGGCTTCTCCTTTGCTATCACTTCTGCCCATCGCCCCCATTTGCAGTGGTCTCCCCAACGCGAGAAAGCCGACTCCTCGGTCCGTGTGCTGATAATGTGACTCATTGAGGAATTGTCACGATCTAATTGCAAAACAGAATTCCAATTCGTTAGAATTCGACAGAACATTACCAACCAAACGGGAGAATAATGTAAAGTCTCCGTTTCTCATACAGAGGAACTTGAGAGGTCCCATTGACCATACAGGTGAACTTTGAGCCTTTGCGTACAAGAGTCTAGAAACTTGTTTCATCTCAAATTTTGCACATTTATTCTGTGTTAAGTTAAGAAATCATTTGCAAGAAACTAAATGTCAGTAGATTAAGTGTTTAGACATGTAACACAAATCAAAGTTAACCTGTATGGTCAATGGAACATCTAATGTACTGTATGGTTCACCGAGCCTCTACTTTACTATTCACGAAAGAGCATCGGACAGAGCTTAAGATTGAGCAGACGGAGGGAGAACGTGAGAGGAAGGGCACGGGAGCACAAAACTAGCAGTGACCAAGGCAACGTAGTAGGGACATAGGCTGCAAATCTTGGACACAGCAGGGTGGTTGAATTCCAATCGACAACTCAACAATGTTATGTTCACCATCGCAAAGCCTAAGCGACTGTGATCGCCATCGCTCCATGGACGTGCCAGACCGACACTCTACCCCAACTTCATCTAAACTACCCTAAATTTCACAAAACTCAGTCATAGCCGCAAAATGCCAACTACCAACAAGGGTACGAGCTAAACGCAAATTCAGCATTGCAGACCCACAATGCAAGCAGTGATCCATCCGTGGCAAAATCAGAACCCAAATCAAGCAACTCTTGCTCATTTCAAACCTCCAACGACGAAGATTTCAAAGGAAACAGGAAACACAAGGACGCATGGTGCCAATCGACCAAGCAAGCTCGATATGTGAGCAATTTGATCGAGATTAAATCACGATTACATGATGCCATGAGGATTTTGAACAGAATTCGCACCAGATCACCTTCAGATCGAGATGAGCAAAGTGACAAAGCCGGCGCACCGCGGGTAGATTCAGCCAGTTTTGGGCATGCCAGAGGAAGCGATTGACGAGACGCAAAGTTGTCGGGGCGGGTGTCGGGGGCTCAGTATGGGGTCATAACGAAACGAAGGCGTGTGTCGAGGAAACTGTCAGGTGGGGCCTAGGGTTTCTATTTGGAGTCGCTTGGAACTCCAATCTCCTTTTGAAATTGGCGTAAGAGCATCGCTACCTTGAGACGGCCAAAAATTCACGGCAAACAAGTTTTGGCTTCCTCAATTCATTAAGCGGTGTTGGGTAGAGAGGTCTTGTATTGGGAAACATGGAGTTTCTAATTACAATCAAATGTGTTCAAAAAATGAAGGATCATGTAATCATATAACTCATAAACATAATGATAAAATTTTATACAATGTCATGTAGGCCAACATAATATCACATGCTCATATAATCCCTATAAGATGCCTTGTAGTCCAAAATATTTCACAAAAACGAAAACAAGAGCCACAGTCACTCTACAACTCCCAAATAGGCGTGTGATATTTCTTTGAAAAGCTGATACAAAATAAGATAAACAACCTCCCAAAATTTTATTGCAAAATTCATCATATACAATCTACAATGGCTCTCCAAAGACACCGTTTTCCCAAATTAACTATAAGGAAAAGGAAGAAAAAGACCCTCCACTTTATCTTCCACCTCATCCTCTATCCCATCTACTTAAGCAAGTGTATTTTAGTTTCTAAAATGTCACATGGACCACAATTTATTTATTAGTCATCCCTTTTCTCTCATAACCCTATTCTTATCTCCTACATGACCTTCAAATCCTTTAAAAAATTAAAACAAAGATAAAGCAAACTTCACCTTTTCATTTAACAACTTCAAATATACAAACAAAATTTAAAGCGCCTTCAAATATAGAAATAAAAGAACTATTACCAAATAGTTGTCTAATAGAGGTAATAAAGGTAAAATTCCTTCCATCAAAATCTATAGATTCCCTAAAAAATCCTTTAGTTTGACAACAAATATATTTTTTTACATAATAAACAAATGTACAATACAACAATGGGCACAATGACTTCCAAAGCTTCCACCGTGACACACCATGTGCACCCATAATCATTAATGTAAAAGCTAGAAATGTAGATAGTGGACCATTAATATAAAAGTTAATTCTAATTTTAACCCTTTAGTGACCGGTCGACCACTTTGTGGTCGATTTTGGGACTCTTGGTCTAATGCTATTCAAAATACATTTGATCACAAAAAACTCAAAGAGTAACGCAATTAGAGTATCTTCATGCGCTTCAAACAAAACCAATTTTAAGGGAGTTGGAGCATTGATGAATTAGCTATGAGGTTGCAAACTCAAATGGCCTGGACCTTCAAATGGAAAGTGTTCAACAAAAATACAAAAAAATGTCAACCAAATTGTGAGATTTTTTTGTAACTTGATGTCTTGATAAGGCATAAGTGTTTCTTTGTAATTTCATAAATGCCCAAAGTAAACTTATGCATTGGTATTTATGTAGCGCAAATTCTAAGGGGTCATTCAAATCATTGATTTTTGAGAATTAAGGAAAACAACTCAAACTCCAACAAGGCTCTAGAAGCAAACATGATGTAGAGGTACATTTCACTTTCTTCAATGTACCAAATCTGCACATTTTAGAAGGGTATTCACATTGATGACCACAGACGGCTATTTTTTGTGAACTTCAGAATTTTGTAACTAATTTCACAAAGCTTGAAAAAATATGAAACTATTTGGGTTAAATGCCTATTCTACTTGTTTTTTGTGGAAATTTTACTAAAAAATATTAAAAGATGTTTCACCTCCCCAAAATTCAATTTTAGCCCTTAAAAGGTTCATTTATGGACCTTCTACTTTATTTATAGAGATTTGTACCGTTGGATGAGTTTGATTTTTTGTTAGGTTGAAGAATCTCCCTTATGGAAACACCTTATACGGTTTGATCTAAGACTACATCTTTAGAGTGGCCACAAAGTTCACTTTCTTGAAAAACTATGCCCGCCCCCCAAATCAACCACGGTCACTAAAGGGTTAATTAGAGACCCTTAGTGACTGTGCACTATTTCACTACTCTACTGATCCATTGATTTGTTCAAATGAATCTCAAATGTAATATTTCTTTAAAAAAAACTAGTGTATTTAACCCCTAAAGCCCCGCTTGTCCCCTCGAGGGACAATTTGGATCCGGGTAGGTTCCTATTGTCTCAATTTGAAGTGAATTTTTTTGAGATTTTTTGAGGTTGTATAGCTTTGCAAGAGCTTTGCAGATATATCATTTTTGTTTCAATCGGATGCCGGATGAAAAAGTTTTGGCACAATGAGCAAGAAATAAAGATTCTCGGGCAGCCCAAAAAAAATTACAAAAAATCAAAATATTTTTTTTTGAATTTTTTTCCTAAAATATTATGTTTTTACCAATACGTGAAGCTTTGATTCATTCTATTTGGACTAGGGATGAAAAAGTTATGGACAATCTTAGTTTTTCGGGCAATTTAAGCATGTTCTTGAAAACAAACTTTTTGTTCAACTTTGAATGCTAATATCTTCCAATCCGTACGGTCAAATTTGATGAAATTTTTACTACATGATCTCAGACAAGTTAAGTACAAGATCCTACAGTTAAATTCCCGAAAAAACAAAAAAATTGGTTTCCTTAAGTGAATACAGCAGAAGTGGTAGTTTTGAGTGGTTTTTGGCAGAAAACACCCTCGGGGCTTTAGGGGTTAAGGCTCATTTGCAAAAGCCCTTGACATTAAAAAAACAAGATTTATAATGGACACCCTTGCACAAAATCTTGAACACAAAAATCGTAATCATTCATTTTTTAAATCGGATTTTGATGCTAGAATAAAAATTCAACAATAATTTAAAATATATATATAAACTACCTAAAATAATAAAATGGTTAAAATTTTATTTAACTTCAAAGTATTGTTAACAATAGAATTTGGTGCCTTAGAGGTTCAGGGGTTAATTGGGAGTTTTGAAAAAAATAACAGAATGAAAGTTCCATTATTTTCTTTTATTAACCCTTGAAGGACCAAGGAGCCTACTTTGAGCCTTTTCAAAACTTAAATAGGCTATATTGATTATACAATTCGGAATTTTTTGGATGTATGCTAGTCATCATAACTTATGTGTGAAGCTTTGTTTTACGTCATTCCAATAAATATTGCAAAAGTTAAATGTTTTTTTTAATTTCAATATCAAATTGGGCAACAAAAAATGTATTATAACAAAAATTAATTATTTTTTGGAGATTGTATAGATAGATAACTACTAAATAAATTTGAACCATTCAATTCAAAACTCCTCATATTAACTTTTATCTTATTATTTGAATTAATTAATTAAAGGATCTTTCAATTGGATTTATTAAAACACATATAGAACAATAGCATTTTTTTTCTTTAAATATAAATTTTGAATTATTTTTAGATCCTACATACAAACATAACTAAGAGATTAAAAATTAAAGTTTTATTATTTTATATTATAAAATATATATAGATATATAGATATATAGATGTATAGATGTATAATTTTTTAGTTTAATTTTATACTTTCATCCTTTTTTGTTTAGGATACTCTAAATCCTTCCCAAATATATGGGGTGCATTGTGTGAAGGATTGCTTCCAAAGCATCCCCACATACTTGGAGGGGATAAATTAGAAAAAGGGGATTGATTAAGTTTTTTATTTTGGTTTTCAACTTTGTTTTGTTAAGGATACCCTAAACCCTTCCCAAGTATGTGGGTGCATTATGTGAAGGATTGCTTCCAAAGTGTCTCCACATACTTGGAAGGGATAAATTAGAAGAAGGGAATTGATTGAATTTTTAATTTTAATTTTAATGGTAGCCTTTTATTTCTACAAAAAAAATTTGAAATACAAAAAACCTCTATTTTGTGATTGCTCCATTCTGCCTCACCCTTGTGCATGGCTGCCTTGATTACTCTTGTGCCCTTCCACTGCTACAGGTCCAATCTTTGTATTGAATTCACGATCCCACTCAATAAGAAAATTTTAATAATAATATAGAAGTAGTCAATCCCGGACCTTACTACAAATTTCACTATGCACTGAAAGCTATAGGGGAAAACAACCACATTTGGTACACCCGCTGGTTGAAACCTTATCGGTCGTGCCGCAGTGGAGGAGGATTGGGATTCTGGGCCCAACCTATGGTGTCTTGGCCATGAGTATATTTCATCCATTAATATTTTCTTCTAAATTAAAAAAAAAAATAGAATTACAAATTACTCGGAGTATTGATTGTTTCACATTCTAATCTTTATTTTTGGTCAAAATTCCAAGTTGTTCTTATATGTAATGTTTTGGATGTAATTTTATTTGCAATTTTCAATTTCAAAGATGACGATTATCTTATTTTTCCACCAACAATTAATGAAAACATCAAAATTTGTTGAAAGAAACAATTTCTTCACGAATTATAATTTTTGAAATTTTATAAACCAATTGTATAAAGCTAAATTTTAGTTGATGGTGGTATTTTGGATCAAAGGACATTGTCGAGGGTGTTTTGGGCATTTTTGGTGTTAAAAAAATAACAATTATTTGGAAAAAAAAATTCACTATTTTTCATGGCTATTTAAACCTCTTGAAGAAATTCCAAACTAATTGGATTTTTTGGTATATCTACCTATTTATTTTCACTTTTTAGTATAAGAAATTTAAAAATTATAATTTATTACAAAACTAATAGAGATTTTTTACATTGGTAGACAATACATATTTACATATATTAAAAAAAATTAGATTGATACTTGAATATGATTTACAAGGCTAAATTGAGTCCAAAATTGAGGCCCAACCACATGACAATAAATCTAGGATTAATGAAGTGTACTCCATTGCTTTCAGAGTATACCAGTAGTTAGATTAGCAAGGTGGTTACATAGGGATCAAATTGTTTGAAATTACCTTAAGATTCATAAAAAAATGATTGCCAAACTTGCTTCACAACACTATGATCTCAGATAGACAAACCCATTCATGTTCCTTTAAGAATTCCTCCTTTATAAACTAGTGGTGCACATTTAATTTCTAGAGTGTACTCCATTGGTATATGGAGATGGAATTAGGTGCAAGGGTGGAAATGGACATGTTTATCTATAGCCAATATTGGCTCTATCACCATTGTTTTTCAATATAAACATCATCCAAATATCATTCAATGCAAGGAACACCCAAGGATCATTCATCGATCACCAACACCATCCAAAAATTCACCAAGCACCATCTATATAAGATAACCATTCCATTCCCACCACCCTCTCAATCTACACCTTACTTTTAGACCCATTTCCAACCTCTTCATAATTTAATTAAAGTGAAGTCCACTCACTTTTTGAGATATCGATGGACTTTCATCCCTTGAGATTCCTACTTTTTGAAGAACAAGTTCAAACAATCCTATAGACACATACAAGTGCCCACCACCCTTTCATTTCAAATATCTAAAGAAAATTCAAAATAATCAGTTTTAAGATCAATTTTTTGCCAATATATTTTTCTCCAAAAGGCTAATCAACACAATCAAATATGAGAGACTCTTGTTAACAAGAAAGGAGTGGGATGGGGGTGGGAGTGGGATGGGGGTGGGGGTGGGGGGTGCGCGGATTTCTTAAATGGGTCTGGATATTATGGTTATTACCTTATCATCCACGTCTCACCCAAGCATCACGCATGATTCTTCCATCAAAGAAACTAAAACACGAAACCAGCCTTGTTTTAAAAAAACAAAAACAGCCTTGCTTGTCAGCTACGCCAAATCCAATCCTTAATTTTCGGGCCCTCTCCCCAAACAATAATAAAAAGCACAAGCTCAAATGCACCACCTCCGCACAGCCCAAGAATGTACTGTAACGCAGAATCTGCGGCACGGAATACTCGAATGCTACAAAACTGATGAGAATTTTAAAACAGGTTTTATGAACTTAAGGGTGCGGCCTTGTGATCTCCGCCGTTTACGCCCCAACGTGGAGCGCCCTCCGCCTGCATGCACCACCCGGTTGCAGGGAATTGAAGGACCACCGAATTCAAACGAGCAGCCCCCGCTCACCACCACCTCCACCACCACCACCACGAGGCACTGACAACGAAACGGAATTTCCGGGGGAATTTCTGAAACCAATAGATTTTGTGTAATTACAACGTGCTAATGAATTTGCTGAACTCGTTTTGGGATCGATCGAGTCGAGTACAGGATTGACGAGATCGGAAGTCGGATACTTGTGGATGGCGAGCTCTGATCGTACCGTAGTAAATTCATTTCAGATCTTTCTTGTTATTACAAACGTTTATAGTAGGAGTCCACTGCATATTTTCTGTGCCAACACAATTCGACATATTCATGTGCTGTTTGAGTTTTGAAAACGATTTGGGCGGTGATGGCAAAGTTTCACAAGATTGGCAAGCATAGCCAGAGCTAAGGGCTGGAGCAGCTTGGGGTTGCAAACTGGAGCTCTTTTGGGTTTTGCCCCACTGAAAGCAAGAACCGTACTAAACCTTCGAACTATATCAATCTTAGATTGTCGTGCTCAAGGTTTCAGTTCGCGACCTCAAAACCTATCAATGCACTTGGAAAGTACTAGTTTACAGAGTTTTGAACTCTCTCTAGAGTGTCTCTGTTTCTGGTGGCAAGAGTTTAAAGAGTAAAGACCATAGGAGAATTTTGTTTCGGATGCTGTGAGTTCTGTGTGGATGCAACTGATGCATTCTTGAGATTTTGTAGGACATGGTTCGTAGCTTTAATCGTGTGGTCACGATCATTTCTACCACATGATTGAGTCGATTTTGAACAGGCTTGTGCAGCAGGAGTTTTGTGTTCAACCTAATTTTGTGTTGAAGGTATTAAGGCTTTGTGATCTCTTTTTCCGTGTGTGTGTGTGGCAGGGTTTATTATGTCGCGGGAGGTTTTCCAGTTGAGTTTGGATGTGGTGGCAGCTGGGTGCTCTCTGGCGGCAGTCATGGGGTTCCTTGCCTTTGTTGGGGGGTTGTTCGCCTCCATCGCCTTCGTAAGAGCTGCAGCTAACACCCCAATACAGTCGACTTCAAGGAAGGATCACATTCGCTTGGTTTCGAACCGCAAGCTGAAGCCCTCCATCAAGTTGTGATCGCTTTCTGTTGCAGCTTAGTTTTCTGTACATACATTCCCCTGTTTCTTTCCAAATGCAGCTTGCCTGCCGACATCCTTCAAAGAAAGCATGTACATTCTTTGAAAGACTTGTACAGAAGGGACGATTATTTGCCCCGTTACATCTTGAAATGTGAAGGTATTTTTCGTACAGCCTTTTGATTTGATGCTCATGTGTCATTGTTTGGTGGAAAGGGTGGGGTGGGGTGACGGATGGTGTTGTGGTTGTCATGATTGTTGTGGATAAGCATTTTATCATATGTTCGAGTGATGCCCGTTTCCCTCATAGTCATAGTAAGGTAACAGGTTCATGAATCGCCCACCTGAGAGTTAAGAAACTGAATTTTGGGGAGGTGAAGCTTCTTGAAATAATTTTCAGTAAATTTTCCTTGAAGGACAAGTGGAATTGGCATCTAACCCAAGTCGTTTCATATTTTTGGGAGCTTTGTGGAATTAGTTATAAAATCCTGAAGTTGAAATGGCACATGGCTCTAAAATGGCCCACCTCCTAAATTGTACATTGCTGAATACACTGTTGAAGGCTATGAAAAAAAACATGTACACATAGTGTACATTTGAGGAAATGGGCGATTTTTGAGCCTGTTACCTTACTATGTACTCTCTCCAAACAGGGGTTATTAGCATTTCAACTCGCATCTCAAAATTGCAAAATACTTGTACCTATTCAGACGGATGCAAATCTTGTATGGATTGAAAAGAACTAACGGGAAATCATTAAACTTTGTTTTCACAAAGCAGTTTTAAGTGAAAAAAGTGCATGTAGGAAAGTAGCTACAACTTCGGGCAGCTCCTCTTGTGCCACCCTTGCCTCGTGGCAGTTTATGGCAAGTCTTCCTCAAGTTTTACCTTCGTTGTGCACATTCGCCACCGGTCCCCCTAAAATATCAGTTTCTGGAAAATTTGAAGCTTCAGAAGGGGGAATATGATGGAGGAGGTGCTGCCTGGGAGAGTTATGGAGCTAGTTTATTCAGTTCTTTTTGTTGCTGTTGCTGATGCTGTCGTAGTAGCAAGGAGTGGATTGTTGGTTACTGAAAATCGAAGTTTGGGTTGCACAAGGAGTCGTGAACTGATTCGTTGCCTGTTTCTGTAAATGTGACGATCTGTGTCGTCAGGTGATCTACTGCTCAGTAATATTCTCTTCACCGCATCCGGACACTTAGACATACAGGAAACTGACAAACAGGCATGGGAAGAAAATGTCAAAAGCTCTCCAGTTATATCTTATGTTACGGGCAATAAAGAGAAAAACATAATGCTTCGGGGGAGGGACACCCTCTTTAAAAAGAATTCTCATATCCGTCAGTTATCGAGAAACAAGCTATGAAATGCTCTTAAAGAATGACTAACTGCTAACGCTGCCCTTCCAATGCAGAGCTTCTGATCCTTTTGCTCAAATCCAACATGGCTATGCCGCACTGGACAAGAGGCTAGAAATTACAGAGCATCATAAATCTTGCAAAAAATGGTGATGACTATGGCACTGCAGTGACTACGAGATGGACTACGTGATTGAATTTCTCAAGTAGCCAGGCGTTCATGGAGCTTGTGGCAGCCCATGCTTCCAAGGCTAGTGTACAATTCTACATAATTGTGGGTTCTACTTCAAGATGTGCTATCTACTGGACTTTGGACATTGATAGCATGCTGTAAACACACCAAAGGTGCGAATCTGTTTGATAAAGGTGGAAATACTTGCCCAGCCACCGAAGCCAATCCCCACCGCCAGCGTCCACGCAATCACGATGACGTTCACCACATACACGGCCGTCCAAGAGGGTAAGAAGAACGGCGGCTTCTCCACTGAGGGCTGCACACAATAATACCCGACATTTCAGAATTCTCATAAAGAACTCCCTCAAAATTCCCGAATCACGCTGCATGTCAAATTTGTTTCTATGAATTCCTCAAAGCTTTTCATGCAGGATAAGCAACTAAAATAAGTAACTAGAACACAAAGCATGGAAACAATCACCCACCATCCTAGTCGCAGGTGCTTATGTTGCAACATCAAAAGGGGGTGGTCACAGTCATGGCTTGTTTGAGTGAAGTAGCTTACCGCACGGAGAGAGGCTTTGCAGAAGTAGACCATGTGAGCCAGGCAGGGGATAATGTACACCGTGAAGGTGACGAGCAAGCAGCCCACCATGGAGTTGATGGAGCCGAAGAAAGGGAAAGCGACTGCGAAGAACCAAATGGGCAGCAGGATGGGCACTCGGCAGGAAGCGCGCAGAAGCATGTTCGGGGCCTGGTGCACGCCCAGCAGCTTCTCCCACACGAAGTACAGCGGCGTCACTGCAAACCCTACCGTTATGAACTGCAAGGAGACACCCACAGGAACACAAATCAACTTGGGGACGGTTCACTCAGACCTATGTGATACGCATACCTCTAAAATACTCCCTCCGTCCTGAAATGATAGTCCACAATTCTTTTCATATGTTTTTGAGCAAATTTCATTGATCATATCGTGAAAATTATATTAAGAAAGGTTCCAAATTTTATATCACCACAATCAATGAAGAACATTGCATGTGTTTATTACAACCTAAATAAAATTAGACACAAAGAAGTATTTTTTTGACCTACTCAAAACAACCTTAAAAAAATCTGACATTCAAAAAAGACAATCATTTCAGGATGGAGGGAGTAATATTAGAGAAAATTTTAAATGACACTCTTGCAAGAACACAAACCAATTGGGAATAGTTCATTCACCCCTCTAAAACAACACCCTAGAATATGCTAAAGACACACTTTCAAGAATGCAAATCAACTAGGGACAATTCACTCACACCTCCATAATAAGCATGCCTTTAAAACAACACTCTAGAATATACTACATGTATAATTTGATTGTAAGGTAACTACACTTGATTGTACCCTGTTTGCAAAACTATCCCATTTAGAGTCTTGCCTACAACGTAAGTCCTCTAAAACATGAGAGCCTAAGGTTGCTTTGGGATACACCTATTTTCAACACTTTAAAGATTCATAGTTTATCCATATGTTGTTCGAAAAACAGATGCAAAGATAATCTCAAATTCCAATTTGACTCCCAATAAGATCCAACAAAAGTTTAGATAGTTTAAAAATGGGGTCCAAACTCAAAACACTTATTAAGGCAATTTTAGGTGCAATTACCTTAGTCTACTTGTCACGCATTCATCCTATGTAATAATCTTTTTTAGACCCCAAGCAACCACATTAAAGAGGTCAAGGTGAAGACGTGTACTATAGAGAAATCCAACATTCTATAGAATATAGAAGGCAACAAAGTTTTATATGAAGTATAGAAGACCCTGGTATATTTACAAAAAATAAAGGTTAATGGAATCACATCCTCCTTACATTATTAACCCCTTAGCACTCCGACATCCAAAAATTTGGACAATGAACAAAGAGGCTACAAGGCTTTTCTGACCACATAACTTCTCACCAAACCAATGCTTGACTTTTTAAAAACCACATTATCTGAATGATAAAATTGAAGTAAATAAGATATAAGCAAAAATATGTAAAGAAATTCAAGAAAGGATTTAAGAACTAAAGGGTTAAGCTAGTCAAGAAGTTCTTGAGAGTCATAGCTAGTGAAAATGATGTAGTAGTCAAACACTTGACCTCAAGCAACTAAAGAGATCATGAGACAGAGGTATATTTTGCTTTCTTCAATGTACCACTAGTGTACATTTCAGGAGGTGGTCGGTCTTAGTGACCACTGTGTTTCAACTTCAAAAATTCATAACTAATTCCATGAAGGTCCAAAAAATATGAAACCACTTGAATTAGACGCCAATTCCATTTTCTCTTCTTAAGGAAATTTACAGAAATTCGTTTCAAGGAGTTTAGCTTCCCGAGAAACGGAATCAGCTCTTAAATGGTGGCTTTACAAGCAGACTACCTTAGGGAGGGTCAGATTAAATAGGTCTGAGTGTACACTCTTCACCAAGGACACCTCGATCTGCAGGGGTTAATGCTATGCTAGGGGGCCTTGTTTGTAAGGAATCCCTGAGCAGGACAGTCTGCAAAGCTGTCACAGCCTTATCAGAAATCCCACTTGATCTGCTCCAGAGAATTCGTGAATAACGAGGGTCTTTGCAGAGCATTAGGCATGCAGAAACAAGTTCTCTAGGGTATTGGGTTTCCTCCAAGTACTCTAAAGTGGAAACTACACTTTTAAGGCTATTTAAGAAAATAAAAAAACTCAAGAGGCTACGATTATCAAACTGAACTAAAGTGTTTGCACCACGGGGTCATATTCTCACTCTAATCCAATGGGACACACAACATGGTGGGTGGGTAATATCTTAAGCTCTTAAAGGTTATACTCTACACCCATGGGATACTAATCTTCAAAATAATTAGATGTTGAAGGGGAGTTTCCTTCAAAATCTTCAAAATCGTCCCCACTACGATGGAAGATTTAGATTTGGAAAGGATGTGACAGGATTATTAGAACTCTTGATCTTAGTGGGTTATATTGTCCTTATTCAGGTTAAGATTTTCCCCCTTGGTGTTCGTGTACAAATAGCTAGGGTGACTATCTTATTCAGAACCCAAACTAAGTCGGCAGAACAGAACAGAACAGTGTCGCCATTGACACGCCCTGGCTATAGTATTCTGGGTTTCCTCCTCTGGTCGAACTAGCCATGAACTTTGCCTAGGTCACTCTTTCTCATAGAAATCTCTGAACAAATTAAAGTAAAACACAAACCAAAACTTTTGAAACTATGGTATGACAGATGGGGTACCTGATGGATGAGCATGAGGAGGACGGCCACATCCCGAGCAGGCGACTTGGGCAGCAACTGCAGCGCATTGGCGTTGTCCAGCAGAGAGTCTCCGAAGGCCCAGTAGATGGCCATGGCCGACGGGATGGTTAAAGTGAAGATGTAGAGCGTGGCAAACAAGTAGACATACTTGAACTTCACGGGTCTACACATCGCATGCATAATCTCCCTGCAACAAAAGAATACAAATAATGTCCTGGATCAGTCCAGTTTACAATCCCAGGTTACAATTGGCAGGATTTACATTAGAGATTAGCTTAAAAGGCATTACAATTGGCACACGAACAAACTACTTTGAAAAGAACAGCCTTAAGAGGAACTATGGGAAAAACCTCCTTGCATTTCAACTGGCAAGATTTACATTAGAAACTATCTTAAAAGACATTACAATTAGCGTGTCAACAAAGTAATAGAAAATACATCCCTCATTGCTGCTATAGAAAACATAGTTGCATAACAACTGGGAGGGGTTTATAGTAGAAACTACCTTAAATGGCATTCCAATTAGCATAGTTGAACAAGGTTAGATTTCTAGAATTCCTTCCAGAGTTTCTTGCTAGTAGCATCACTCGGTCACAGTGTCGTCGTTGAACCCTAATTAGGATTTTACAAATCCAAGGACTTCAACTGTAGGTGGGGTGTCACTTACACGGTGACAGCCTGACTGCCGAAGGTGTAAAGGATGTTGGTGGCGCCGGTAAAGTAGAGAACCAAAGACCTGGGGCCATGGTGGGTTGCTCCCGGCGCCTACACTCGAAAAATACAGTATCACCGACATCCCATTGAGTGAGTACCACAATCATAACCTGGCCAAACAGAACCAATATAGCTGGCTTCAGGATAATTACTTCAGTCATGACCTAGAGTAACAAACTTACATTCTTGAAGAGTAAGGAGAACGACCACAACAGTGCAAGATACTTAGGTCAGCAATGAACCAAGGAAATGAAGAGGCTTGATTACCTGACCATACACAAGCGCAGCGACTGTCATATACCACGACGTGTACGTGATCGCCACAACGCCGAAGCACGAATACAGACGGTAGTTTCGAAACGAGGGAATGAAGATTGTCACGAAACAACAAGCACCGAAAACGTATGTCCATTCTCGCTTATCTAGGTCATTGTTCAGCAAAAATATGTTGCTGCACAAACGGAATCCATGTAACCCACACGTCAATTCCAAGTTTCACCCTGTACTCCAAAAATTCTCTAGTCCAATTCCAATTCTCCAGTGTCGGTAGCGGAATTAGGGCAAAAGAATGAAAAGAGAGCTGGGATTCAAAATTAGGGCAAAATTAGGGCATCACCTTCCACAAGCGATGAGTTGCGTGATGGCCGCGAAGAGGAGATACACACAATTGAATGTCAGTCCCACGTACTTCCATTTCCGCCCGAGCAATCCGTCCAGCACTTCAAACCACTGCCATCACCAGAGACGTGAATCCCTTGCAACAAATTTCACATCAAAATATGGACCTCATTCTGCATGGAGCTATCTTAATCTAGAGATTTCCCTTACCTGAATGACATGAGTTTTGAAAGTATGGCCCTCTCGCTCCATTCGTGTCCGGTACTCCATGTACAGCCACGTGATCATGTAACACGCCCAACAGCCCATAATGCCATAGACCACTTGGAGGGCCACTCCGGACGCGTACCCCAGCTGCGCAAACGACGTGGGTAACGTCAACAGCACTTGCGCTATCTGCATTCACAATCACGACATTCTCAATCTCTACAAAATTCAAGTGGGAAGCAGGTGCCTAGTTCTTACAACAGTACTTTTAAACGCCTCTAAGCAATAGACTAATGCCACTAACGCATTACAGTCACATTACTAATGCCATTGCAACGCAAATGTTACAACCTTACGACAATGTCGTTCCGATTTTCATTCCACTAATGGTTGATTGAGTTGTGATAGCTTAAGGTGACACAATTGCGAAATTCAAGTGCTCAGAGGTCTAAAACTAGCATCAGGTTTTTTTCCAATCTCCTTACTCTAGCATTAGCTCAGTACGTGATCTTAACCATTATTACAATATCCCTAAAGCTCCACACCTCGAGATTACTTTTGACGCTAGGACCGGTATAGATCTGAGTTTCCGGATGGGCGTAGAAATTTCGCCACGTTTAACAATTTGGAGATTTTTCTCGTGATGCTCCCCTGTTGTGACCTAATTTCGTGGTTGAGTGAGTTGCAATGGCAGCAAGCTTGTGGTATTACCTGATTGGAAGACGCGCTGAACCAGGCGTCGTAGACCGAGCGTCCCTGGAACAACAACATGTTGAGGCGGCCTTTCACGGAGGGATCGGGGATGTTGTACGTCGCACACTCGATCCTCTCGTTCTGCTCCTCCATTTCGCCATAGCTCCCCGACAGCCTCTCCTCACTGGCCATCGTGGCCGTGACAAACTCCCCCTCTCACGAACACAGGTTTTCAACGTTTGCAGGATTCATGTAATACAGATTTCTCAAATATTTGCTAGAGCGAATTTGATGCAAACGGTGCCCATTCTTCTACCATTCCTTTTATCACTGGTGCACACCTCCTTGCGAATCCTGGCGAAAACGAACTAGCTGGGGGATACATCTGCAACCAGCTAGGAGCTCAATAATGTCGCCTGTAACGTCTGATGCGCTTTCAATGGTAATGTCGTAAGAAACCTTGTCATTCTCAACACCTGCTTCGCACTTGTGAATTTCAGGGCAATGCGTGCAAAACTAGAACAAATTTTGAAACGATCATGCACTAGGTAAACCCGGAAGCCACGAATGTCAAGCTCTGTCTTCAAATCTGCTGTGATTGAGCCCACTCATGCTCAACTAGACTTCACATTGCCCCGCTCACTGGTACTGCTCCGACACGACCCATCACCAAAGCCGACGACTCATTTCCAAGCCCAGATTCGGAGTCACGTTGTGAATGACATTTTTACGGGGCCCATTGTCACCTAGTGAGGAACTCGAGGAGGACTAATCACGGTAACCGGAAGCAGCTCCATTTCCAATACCAAGTACTCCGTACTAACCTAGCCACGCCTTAGAAATCCCCTGCTAGACCGGATTACTAGTACTGCCAACCCAAACTCAAAGGTTCATGGAGAATTTAGACGGCGTTGCTCAGAGAACCGGCATTCACATGATTCGCCTCATCCAGTCGTTACACACTACACTCCCACTTGAAGTTGAATCCCAGCGGCAAAATCTCAGCTTTCGATCGCCGCATCTGCGTTACCCGCACACTTGACAAGTTAGCCGTTGAATCTGAAGCTCCGACAGCAACCAATAGCCACAGACTTCCCGTCACGACACCAGTAACGTACTTGGGCTCCCCGTCTGGTACCTCCCAGTAGCAACAAAACGAAAGCTAGAATCTAAGTGACCTTCGACGATACGTCCAATTGCAACAACTGACACGCCATCGGGCACTCATCCTTGTTGTCCGGTCGACGCGCAGGCGGGCCGGGCTGCACCAAGCGCATCATTCGTTGAAAAAATGGATTTCCCACTTTTCCAGTGAACTTCGTACTCTGTCAGTAGCGACCCACTGGAACACAAGATCTATAGCCGTCCTATTTTTGGGAGCCCCAGACTGACAAAAGTATTTGGCGCTCTCATGGAGCACACATTTTGACCAGCACAGTGCCTGGTCATCAATTGGGGAGGCCCTGGTGCTGATGGTCCTTTTTTCTTGTTGGGCAACCAAACGCTTGAATGCCGGCGCTTGCGGAGCAGCGTCAGCTTCTGGGTCCCAGCCGCCCCGCTCAGCAGGTACGTCCTATTATCCCCAGATGCGATGTCAATCAATCCGGCAATTAATCTGCCAGTTTCGGGATTGAATTCCGTGCTCAAGTGCAGAGTTGCAAATTGGGTGTTTCGGGGACTGGAGTGGGTCGACTAGCAGGCTGGAAAGGGCGGAGTGATTTGAGACACGGAAAAGGAGTTGGATGCAAAACGCGGAAGTTGTATTCGAGGCGGAAGTAAGTTTATAATACATGTCGCCAAGCTTGCCTCTTTCCGCTACAGGGTCGTAATACTTATAAGGTCGAATACTGATAGATACAGTGTGAGCAGTTTGTCGCTACAGATTATAAAATTACTGCATCATGAAGTGGTAAAGTTAGCAAGCTCAATGGCGTGCAGACTGCAGCAGACTGCAGACTGTGTGACTGTGAGTGTGCGACTCCGGGTTCGGGCTTGGTGCATGCCGTATGTGCAGTACAATAAACTTGTGTGATGTAAGAGCATCATGAATGGAGACTGGATCTTGAGAATCTTCTGAATTTTGAGGATCACTTTTGACC
The DNA here is from genome assembly GCA_951230915.1 of Antitrichia curtipendula. Classification (NCBI taxonomy): domain Eukaryota; kingdom Viridiplantae; phylum Streptophyta; class Bryopsida; order Hypnales; family Leucodontaceae; genus Antitrichia; species Antitrichia curtipendula. The sequence continues at coordinate 34,095,951 of OX579636.1, forward strand.
TGGTTGTTTTGGGAGTCTACCGTTGTCCCTCCGAGACTTCCATAACCGTTATTGACCAATGCTGGGGAGCACTTTTGCTCCCCAACAAGAGCCCCAAGCGTTGCAGCTTTCCAATTAGCTTCCCAATGATTCTTTGCAACTTTGTATTCAACCAATGACATTAGCATTACAACTTTTCAACTAACCAATGACGCTTTGCAACTTTTCATTCACTCAATGACACTAGCATTGCAACTTTCCAACTAACCAATGACATTAGCATTGTGACTTTCCAACTCACTCCCATGGATCCATAGAGGGATTATCTCAATCTTCAAAGGGGAATGGTTTAGGTTGGGTAAACAATGTTATATTCATGGGTGTTCAAAAATTTGAATTTTTTTTTTATCCCACCATGGGATAGATGTAAAAATCTGCGCCATATTTAGGCCATTAGTTTCATATTTTGTAACCTTTGCAAGCTAATTTAGAGGCTATAAATCCAAATATGAATTCACAATTTTCACATTTTATCATCCATGATAAGTAATTTGTTCTTTTATTTTCTTATAAGAAGGCTTGTGGGACTACTATAAGGAAACCTTCATGTTTCCTTCCCCTCAAAAGGAGGCCAAAATCAAGTTTTCAACTTTCCATAAAAAACAACTTATTATAACATCCCTGTAAATGTTTCGTAGGGGTTACTTGAATGACATACAAGTTGATCCAATGGAAGCCTTAGGGTGATAAAGTAGAATGATCTATTGTCATCCCTTTGATTGCTACACATATTTTAACTAATAACTTTTTTCTACAATAAAATAGCAAATTAGAGAATTTTTCACACTTGATTTGATCAACTCAATTTGAGCAAAAATACACACATTATAGGTGATCAAAGCAAAAACATATAGCTTTCCATTGTTGTTTGTAGAGGGGGATATGCTTGCCCATGATTTGAATTTCAATGTGTTCTTTTAAATCCCTACCAATGGTTCCAACGGTATCCAAAAGATAGTAGAATAGTAAATGAACCTTTTGCCCTGTGTAGAACCTTGCATGGTGATGTTCAATGAAGATATTAAGTGGTGACTATTCAATCCAATTCCACATTGCAATTTTCACTACATTAGGATGCAAGAAGAGTCAATTTAGACCCAAAGTAGGAAATACAATTGGACTTGGGACTTTTTAGGTTTGTATACAATTTCAAATAGTCTCTCTTAGAGAACACTTCTAGCACTTCTATTGTGCCCTTCAACTTGCATTAGAAATGAGAATAAAAACCACAAGTTAAAAAAATAGTCCCAACCATCCTCTCCATACAAAGATGGACTCTGCTACATTGACCTTCATATTATGGGTGGTGATGAGTTGGCTTTACAACAATTCCACTTGCAACTTGATTGGATTGTCACAACATGACTATGCAATGGAAAGAGGTTGTCACTACCTGTTTTGGTATTCCAGTCAGTGAGGGCCGTTGATTGTGTTAAAAAAAATTAGACCCCTTTGGAGCACTGTCAATTCAGAAAACAATTTGGGATATGGTATAGATACAGCTACATATATATACATACAAATATGGCATATATCCTATATTGATTGCCAACCCAAATCCCACCTCAAAATTACAAAAAGTTGTGAGGGAGGGGTGAAAAATATTTTTTAATTAATTTAATTTTTAAATTTTGTGAGCTCACTAAGGGGGGTAATTGAAAAAATAAATAAATTTGTTTTTTATTTATTTTTGAGTGCATAGTGACATCCGTGTCACTATGCACTCAAAAGAGGCAATAATTGCCTTCCACAAAATGACTATGCACTCAACATAACTGTCTTCCTTGATTGGATTGTCACAACATGACTGTGCACCTAAAAGATGCTTGTCTTGTTGTGTTCCTATAATCCCCCCCCCCCCTCTTTGGTGAAAAAACCACAACGGTTAATCTTTTTACAAAAAAATGCAACCCCTCCACTATTGTTGATCAAATGATGAGATGGAAAAAGATAGTTGTTGATTGGCCATTGAACAAACGATCTTGGCTCGGATCTTGGCAATTCAACAATTAGAATTTGGTGCTCTAGGATATAAAATATAGATACAAAATATGAATATAAATACATAATACATACAAGATATAAATATATAGAGAGAGAAATGTATGGAATATAGATCTATCCACACAAATTCATATAGATATATCCCATATCAATTGCAATTCAAATAGATTTCAAAAAATACAAATAATTATGGGATTTGAGTGATTATTCATAAGTACAATTCATGAATTCATTTCACAAGTATTTATGACAATGGATTCAAATTTTTTACTATAAAAGTTTTACAGCACTACAAAAATTGAGTACATTTGCAATTGCAAATAATGACTTTATAGCAATCATTTTGGACACTTTTGACTGCAAAACTAACTAATTGTAAAATATGGGGCAAATAAAATTTAACTAGGGTAATAATTTAATCCCCCCTAAATTTAGCCACAACAATAATGAGGGGGGTAGTTTTTCCTTAGTGATACAAACTTGATGTTTCAAAATACATAGCTTGTAAGAAAATAAATTGTATTTTTTTTTTTTTTTTTTTTCAAATAGCATTGTTGAATTTGTCCACTAAATTTTCATTGCATTCCAGATAAATGTTTTCTAATTTTTACAGAATACATCTCTAAATCATGTTTTTTGAATGGTGGAGAGATAATTTTTAGTCAAACACAATATATATTCTTGAGCAAAGTTGTCTTTATATTTTACAAAAATGCATTTGTCTTCTTTGTACTTTCTAAATCAATTACTATTGCTAGTCGCTGTCCGTGGCATGAGGTACACTTCATCTAAGAATAATCTTCAACAACTTATCATGGTTCTTATTCATTGATGATATCTCCACTTTTATTGCATCTTGAAATCTCTAAGAGGATTGATCTATGACTATAGAGTTAAACTTCAAGATTCTTCAATCCCAATATTGTCTATTTTGCCACAATTTTGTTGGATCATTAAATAAAATTAATTTTATTTTTATTTTTTCAAAGATGAAAATAGCATGTATTTTATGAAATCACTTTATTTTTTTAGTTTTGATCAATAGGAAAAACATTATTTTGAATGTCAAAAGCAAGTTTTAGAAACAAAGATCCTAAAGTGTTAAACATACTATATGAATATCTATTTTGGGAGAAATTTTTTTACATAAATTTTAAAATTTTAATAATATGACCTTCCTTCAATGTTGTAGTATATCCTTAATGAAGTTGCACACCAAAAAATAGATGAAAATTGTTGTTTATATGTAGTCCAAGTCGATTTCTAGGTTTTCCATTCATCACAAGAATTTTGAAGCATTGCAAGTATAAATGAAAATTTATTTTTCCTTAGTAAAGAACAAAATTTATCTCCTTAACCCATAAACTCCCAAGATATTTTTTTCCATCAAAAAGCACTCAAAACAACCATTTCTATTGAAAACTAAAAAAAACTTAGAAATTATATTTTTCACATATCTAACTGTAAGATCTTGCACTAGACTCTTGCATAAGAATGTGTGGAAGAAATTTCAAAAAATTTGACCACGTAGATTGTAAAATTTTTGCACTACACATTTTACATTTCCAATTTTTTATGTTGAAAAATTGAGTTGAAAGTCTGGAAAAAAAAAATTAAAAGAACACACACTTGATTTCATTCTTTGAAAAATTATTAAGTAGAAATATGTATGAGATTGAATGAAAAATTAAATTGTTAATAGCTCTAAGATGGAATTGAAAATCACTAATTCCAATGGTGAAATGGTTCTAACAAGCTAACCCTCCATAAAGACTTGGATGCCATAAATGATAAATTATAGCGGAATTTTTTTTCAAATGTGCGATCTTCAAGACTCGTCGATCCAATTTGGTGTAATTTGTTTTATGTATCTTGTAAGAGACGGCTTGCTCTCCATGAAAGATTGCATGTTACTGCATACATGAATTTATGCAAATCAGATTGCATGATCTAAACTAGACATGGCATGAACTAAAATTATTATTGTCTTGTTTCTGGGCTCAGATGTGTTTAAAACCGCTGTAGATAGATTTAGATTCTATTTGGGAATTTCTAAATCATAATAAAGTTCGTTCCTAGGGAGGTCTTTTAAATAGGCTTACTTCTACAACGACAAAAGACAACTAACTAGGTAATAAAACACCCAAAAAATGTATACTTCCAACTAGCATCAAGTTAATTTCTCACAATTTACACAACCTAATTACTAAATTTATTTCACTCCCCTCTTAATAGCCATCAAGGTTAAGTATCACCCCGAATTGTCTTCCTTCCTATCTTTAACATTTGAATCTTTCATTTTTCACTAGATCTTCATCTTCAACCAAATTGGACTCTGCTGCAACTCAACCACTGCAACAGGCTTTTCAGCAGCCAAATTGGACATAGAGACTGCTGCTCTGGCACTTGATCTTCCAACTTGATCTTAATCTCAGACCATCTTGATCTTTGCCTCCTTCTTTGGACACAACAGATCTTGGTAGACCGATTTGATTTGTTTATCTTCTGCCAACAATTTGGCTTTGTATAACCTTGACATTTTCAGAATTGACACTTCTTACTTGCTAACTTGGAATCATTCTTTTTATTCTCCATCTTTCATCCTTTAATCCCTAAAGTTCTATGACTATGTTTTCACCCAAAACACTCCAAAACTGCCATTTTTAGTACAAGAACCAAATTTTTGAAAAAACCCTTTTTTGACACATGTAACCATAGGATCTTATAGTAAACTAATTTAGAAGATGTCGAAAAAATTTCAGAATTTTCCACCATGCGGATTGGAAGATATTAGCATTTGAATTGTCAAAAATCTTTTTTTTGTCCCTGCGAAAAACAGGGCAGCTGCACTTCACAAGGTCACATTTGTATGAAAAAATGTCCAAAATGGTGGTGCATCTTTGAATTCTTTTTCCTAAACAAGTTCTCTACATGCTTAAAATTTTTCAACTCATTTGATATGTACAACATATACAAAAAAAATAGTAAGTAGCAAGAAGTAGAGAATGATCCAAAATACTAAATTGTTAAGAATTTATTTATGGAATTGAAAAATGTAAATCCCAATGGTTGTAATGTTGTAATAAACAACCTACATACTATGAAATTTTTTTTTTCAAAAAATATTAAAAATTGAGTTAAATAAACAACTTCAAAGTTTATTTCAGAGTAGAGAATCTATAACTGCCCGCAAACTAAAAATCCTCATAAATTTTGATTCATTGGTCGAAATGGAATGATTAAAAGCTTTCCACGTATATATAATACAACAACATTCATAACTCCAAATTGGGTACTGATTTGAACTCATTCATGATGCATCACAACACCAAACATCCTATTAAGAAACAATCATAACACAATTACAGATTATAAGTTAATTTCAACTTGGACTACAACCTTGCTTCATTACTAGTTCACAAAATTAAGCACTAACACATTCACATCTCCAATTAGGCCCATTGACATGCAGATCTCCAAATCAATAAACATAATTCAACCATGCAATCATAAACACAAGACATCGATTTGGAAGCTAAACATTTCCCATTAAACAAAGTTGGTGATTGAATCACCATTACACTCTAAAATTCAATCTTCTAGTTTATCATTTCTTCATATCATCCTTCCAATTTCAGTTCAAATGTTTATAGATTCTACATCATCAGCATTAACTCTAATTGGAATCCAAAATTTTCCATCTCCAATTACTGCTTTCTTCCACTTAACTCCACATCAAATTAACACTTCGATTTGGAAATTCTATTCGCTATCACCAGCAATTCTAACTCTCTGATTACTCATTCCAAATTGGATTTCACTCCGTCACTCCAAATTGATCTCACAGACACTAGCTTCTCACACTCCAGTAATTTCATGAATTCTTCAACTTCTGGCAGTTACCAATTCCACCACTATCAACTTAGTTAGCAATCACTACACTTCTCTAAATAGGCAATTAGCTCTTTACAATAATCCTTATCATCCTGCATACACTCCGATTAGGAAAACTGCGTTCTCTTTATTTTATCATCTTCATTGATCTACACAAACTTCCTCATCTTGGAACCAAAAATTTCAAGCACCCATGCTGATACACTCAACTCTCCAATGAGGACTCATACACACAAAGAAACCAAATAGAAACATAAAATACGCAGCCAACTTGGACTGGAATTTGCACTAGACTCTCTCAAACAGTGGGTGCCAAAAACAAACTCACTACCCCCCTCTAATACGACCGAGAACGGACAGTTATTCCAACTAAAGAAGATGACTAACTGCCTTGACCTACTCTGAAAATTTACCAACTGCCTTGAATCCAACTCGACTCAATTTTCTGAACAGCTACCAACTTGGATAACAACTCATTCACCGAATTGAAACCACATAGACCATGAGACTCCTACTTGGTTTAATTGACCCCTATTTACATCAAAATTAACACCCAAAACTGAACCCCTCAACTTGGTAAACTCGACTACAAAACAACCAAATTGGGATAAAAACTAATGTTTAAACATAAAAACACTCCGATTTGGAATTCAAATATGCAGCAAAAAGGCAAAATTTAGAACCAAAAAGTTAATCTACAACCGCGCATTCTAAATTACTACATTTTCATTTAACTATATAGTCAGATTTTTTAGAATTCTTTAGGTTGGGAGCAGAAGTATATTTTGCTGATTTAGTTGAGTTCAAATTTTGAAGCATACAACCATGAGCCGAAATGCTAATATATTGTTATTGACAAACAATTGATATTGAAAGACAACAATCTCAGTTGTTGATCTTAAAAATCAACGGCTAATAGTATCATTACAAATACTATGACTACTTGCAAGTACTAAAAAAGTATTGTTTGAAAAAAAAGACAATTTGTCAAAGAAAATAGATACAATACCAATAGGTATAAATTAATAATTATTAGAAAATCATGAACAAAAAAACTAAAAATTGGCTATTTGTGAAGACTTGATAGTGATCACATTTCACCCAAAAGTGGAAGTCAAAACCATCTTCAATGTTCAGAATTGCTCAAGTAAGGGAGCCCTATTTGTAAGAATATGGAGGCCAAAAAATAATATATTTTAGATTTCCTTTGGTTGGCACATGTCTCCCTACTGTGGAAATAGAACATAGAAATTTGAGTTCTACATCATTAATTTGGGTACTTTCTAGTACTAAAACCCTTTAAATGTCAAAATGTGACAAATTAGAAAATTTGACTTTTAAATATAAAATGATTTTTATTTATTTTTTAAATAGAAAAGATATGATTACAATCAAATTAACCATTTCCGTAAATTCAAATTCATTAGGTTCTACCGCCAAAATTTCTAATAGAAAACAATTGGATTGTCACTTTGAATTTAACGCAAAATAGGACTGGTCTTTCTTGCAATCACCCTATTACAAAAGGCTTGGTTTAGACCATGCAGTTTGAACCATTTATTTGATTTTCTTCTAGAGGCACAAAACTTTTTTATCTAGTTTTTTGACTAATTGGTTTATAATTTTTTCAGTTTAGACTTTGCGATATGAATTGTTGAGGCCTTCAAGACCTAAATCCCTCATGACTTTACTTCTTAAAATAATTATTTTTTTCTTCCTTGGAGTAGGTCCTCTTGGCAATGCAATGGTTTAGAGCATGCGATCTAAACCTTTCCATCGTCGTCTTCGACTTCTAGCATACTTACCGCATGGTTATAGGGTACCTTTCTAAATTCCAATTGCTGCAAACATGAAGTATTGGGATTTGTTGTACTTGATTTGCAAAAGTAAGGTTGTTGCAACTTCAATGTTCCACTGTCAACTTTGACCTTGTGTGTTTTGCTATTCTTTATAATTTGGTTCTTTGTGCATTGAATCTGTAGCATTGCCAATTTTGGAGCAAATATTAATTGCAAAGCAAATCAAACTTAATTGGAATTTAGGCAAAAATCTTGAATCTCCACACATGGCGCCTTCTCAAACTTTCACTAAAAATCTGTTTTAATTTGAAGACCAGCAGCAATGTGAACTATACATTTGCAAAGCTAGAAAGCAAGCCAAGAAGAAAATCAAGCAAATTGTTGCAATGCAAAACAAATCAAGCAAATCCTACACCTTTCATGAAAACAAAATAATGCAAACAAAGCAATTTAATACATCAACACTTCAAAGCTTAATTGCTTGAATGGAAAAGACAAGTATCCAACAACTGGAGTAAGCACAACGAATTGTAAACCTTGCTATAAAAAAAATCATAGAAAGCAAACAAACAAATGACAAGGAAACCCTAAATTGCAAGTAAGGTGAAGGAAAGAATAAAATTCAGAATTTGAGAAAATAAATTACATGGTTATGGGACCTAAATTCATACCACCAAATGCATACCAGAACTTGCACCCAAAACGCAACACCGAGGAAGATAGAACCACCACTTATGCAAGATTTAAACTAGAAAGTGCAATTGCGGAAGGGAAGGACAAGATCACAAGATGATGTCGAAGTGGTTTGAGAAACTGCCATGTACATGTTGTGCAATGTAAAACAATAGATGAAATGGCAAAAGAAATGGCGCACATGAAACAACAACAAAATGTTGAAATGCAAGTGCAAAAAACACAATTAGGAAATATTAGAATGAAATGTGAAGGCGTACACAAATTCCTAGGAATAGGAGACGACAATCAACCAAGCCCGGACCTCGACCGAACCAGGACCAAAACTCCACATGCCTTGAAATTGGACCAAACTTCCTCCAAAGCTCCACGTGCTGACCAAACCTGCACCAAAGCAATCAAAGTGTTTCCAATAAATAGATGTAACTATTAAATGAACAATTAAGAATTTTATAAAGAATCTTAAATCAATACAATTAAGCCCAAAGTGCCTAGGCCTTTCTATGTGTATTTTTTCCAAGTAAAAAGAGCAAGGGTTTATAGGGATCTCTAATGAATCAATTTATTTTTTTCTAAATCTAATTGTATAGATGTTTAAAAAAACTTCTTTATAAATGTGTACTAGTTTTCAGTGTAAAATTGCATAGGTGTTCTAAGATTAGAACAAGATAAATGTTTGTATTCTATTTTTAATATGTTGCCTCTTCCCATAATGTTTTAGAAATTTTCATATAAGAGTTCTTTAGGATTGGAGATGGCATTTACAACCACGATTTTTGTTTGCACACTAAAATGTACGTCCACAAACTTGAAGTTCAAATGAAGAGCTATCAAACTTGATACTGAATTTTCTTTGCAATTGATAAAATGTAAAAAAAATTAACTATAAAAATCCCTAATAACTCCAAATCAACACTTGCATGTTTAAGTTTTCAATGGTGAAATTCATGAAAATACTTTATGCTTTCCAATAGGACCATTTTTAAAGCAAATGGATGAGTACAATTTTTTTGGTCTCAAATCAAGTGAAATTGACAATCTTTGCTCAAAGTTGGGAACTAAAGTAAAATTCACAAGCTCTACTTTTTGACTAATGGGACATACATGCCTTTTAGGACCTCTTAGAAATCAAATATTTTTTTTTAGTAGAAACTAGTATGCACAATATAATAAAAAAAGGTCTTCAATCAACCATATGACTACATTTTGAAGAAAAAAATATTCCTTATTATCGAGGAGAAGTACAAGACCATGCTCTTTTCCCATAGGATATATAAACACACTTGAAAAAACTTATATACTTACAAAGTTCACTAAAAATAGTACCCAAGAAACACAATACTAAATCCGGGGTACGCAATTCTTGTATTATATGCAAGGATTGTCGGCATTACAATGGATTAGAGGACGACTTTTGTGTAAATTATATGAAATTAAAAGACCAAAAAATTAGATGAAAACCAAATTTATAAAAAAAAGGTGCTAGGAAATGTTGGATTCTATATTTATTATAAAAAGTTCACAATATACACAAAGAATTAAGACATTTATGCATAATTTTCAAAAATCCATAAAAGAAGTTTCGTCTAATTAAAATTAAAATTCATTCATAGTGTTTTACTTATTAAGAAAATCCATTTTTTTATATTAAAAAGTCTCAAAAGTTAGGTATCTTGTTGCATGATATGTGTATTAAAAACATATAAGTAGGGTTCTAATGCTGTTATTGTCCTCAAAACATATTCATTTCATCTATATAATTACATTTTTGGATTCTTTGTTAGAAGGGCTACAAGAGTTTTTTATATTTAAACAAATGAAATCCCTTAGATTAGACTAAAATATATTATAAGTGATTACAATGAGGGCCATATAATACAGGAGTTGCACACTCGGGCACGAAAATCTAAATTAGCAAGTTTAGGTGCTTTGAGTAGTTTCATCTTGTGTTTTACCAAAAATTAAAATATCCAAATGGGCAAGGGTTGTTTTGAACTTTTAAATTAAAAAACATAAAATTGAATGACAAGTCAACATTTGGATAAGCTCATTAAGTTGTATCAATTTTTTAAAATTGTAACCATACAAATTCAAAATAGACATGTTAGAGTCAGATTACATAGGAGGAAAAATGACAATCATATCATTTATAGATTGAAAGATTATAATATTTGATTGTGAAGGTATTCAAAATTTGAAAGTGATTAGAAGTTTGTGAATCTTTTTTCTCTTGCCAAAACTAAGAAATCGACCACCAAACAAATGAATGATGTAAAAGGGCATATTATGCATATCCTTAATGAATTTACAGCTTCTCAAAATATAATGTATCATAACATATCTTCTATACATGAAGCCCAACAATGACTAACATTGAATTGATCTAAGTTTCAAGTCAAAATCTAAGAATCATGCAATACAAGTGAATGCTATGAGTATGGATGCGCAACTACAAATTCGGCTCTATCAAAACAAAAGAATACAAACAGAACATGAAGTACATGGCACAAGAAACATTTTTGAGGTCCCTTGTAGCTTGGGGGGGTCACTTAGAGTATCCATTAGAAACCATGTGCAAACAAAGTTTTGGGACCCCTATATACTTTTTGAATTTTGAATTTAAATTTTTTAATATTAAAATAATAATAATAATTTTAAATTACAAAACAAAACAAAAAAACAAAAAAACAAAAACAAAAAAAAACAAAAAAAAACAAAAAACAAAAAACAAAAAAAAAAAAAATATATATATATATATATATATATATATATATATATGAATAAAATTTCCTACTTTGAAAGTTTATGTTTTGAATTATTGGTATTTTTATTTGTTAATAATAATTAGTTACAAATTTTTGAAGTAAAAAGATATACTATAGAACTGAAAAATAACTTTCACACTCCTATATTATATAAGAAAAATTTGTCTAAAAAATGAACAAAAAATTCCTAAAAATAACTCTCTACTGAAAGCTCATTTTGAATTTGACTATTGATTCAATGGTCATCTAAGTGTGTTCTCTATAATTATTTGAGTTGAAAAACATGCCATTTTAGTTCATTTTCAACCTCTTCTAGAAATCATTTCATATTTTATTTGAGTTGGAAATTTTGGCAATAGAAACCTATAGTCATTATTAAACAATGTTCAAAATTTTAGGTTGAAATTATAGTTTATTAGAAACCACTTGTTTGCACATAGTTTGTTGTAATAGAACTAAGTACACCCCCTGAGCCTTGTAGGTACTATTATAGAAATCCCCTACCAGGCTGTGACAATTCTTTTTTTTGCCTTTTTTTCAGGACATAGCTATTGTGACTCTCATTGGAAAATGTGAGGTAGGGAATTTTCTTTGAAAATTTGGTATATGTGAAATATAAAAGTTTTTGAAGAATATTGTAGTAAAAAAATTAACTTAGTTTTTATGTTGGGAAATTGGTTTATAATTAAACTAAAGAAAAACATAGGAAAAAGACATAAAAAAGAGACCGAGAAATTGACCAGATTAATCCTGGAATTGTATATAAGCCAAGTAGAAAATTTTCATAAAGAACACTATAGGAAAAACACCCAAATTTATGGTTCAAAAACTGGTTCACAATTGAATTGAAGAAAAACAAAGGGGAAAACTTTGAAATGTAACCAACAAATTGACAAGAGAAACCGTCAAATTTTGCATAAGTAAAATAGGAAAATTTCATAGAAAACATTGCTAGAAAAAACACTTGAATTTTATGTATGGAAATTGATTTATAATTCTATAAAAAAAAAAGCAAACTTTGTTGAAATGTAACTAAGAAATTGGGTAGCAAAAAGGTGGAACTTTGTAGAAGGCAAACATGGTAATTTCATAGAAAATGTTATAGGAAAAAACCTTTGAATTTCATGTTTCAAAAATTGTTTCAAATTCAAGAAAAGAAAATTAGAGGGGAATGACGTTCAAATGTCATCGGGAAATTGGCAAATGAAGCAACAATCAATTAGAAAAGGAAAAGTTATTCAATTGAATCTTTTGAGAGAGGTTAATATACTAATTTTTGTATAGGACTTTTATATAGAATATTTCAAAAGAGATTCTATTACCAAAAAAACATTTGTAATATGAAGAAAGAATTTCCAAAGTATTCTTCTTGGAAATAAACCTTGTATTCTATGTATACATCTAAAATTGTATTTTCCAATGTATCATATGTATTAGAATGATGTACGGGCCTTATGAATGCTCTATCCCTGTAGTGAGGCCTCAAATTTCTATCACATACATTGTTCTACTACTTTTGAAGATGTTTCAAAAAAAGAATATTAAAAAATCAAAATAACATTACAGAATCACCCGAATGTACAAATACATGTCTTTCAATTCTTGTGAGCGTGATAAATTGTAAATCAAGTTTTCTTTTTGTTGTGAAGTATGAATGGAGTTCATGTTATCTTTGGTTTTTAGAAATACATGGTGATAGGTGCTTAAATGCTAAGTGATTTGAGGAATTGCTGTGGGATTCCAAGAGTGTGTATAAGTTCCTAACGGTTAAACTAGTGAGGATTTAGAAGATGCTTTAGCAAGTAGATAAGAAAATCTTCTCTTCTAATTTCTCTAGTGTTTGTTTGCAATTTGAAACATATGTGTATGTTTCAATTTTGAAACATATGCGTGTATTTTGGTGAATCATTTGTGTAAATAGAAGCTTTAAGCATATATTTTCTTGAATTGTGTGTAAGTCCCAGTGATTGGACATCCTTGTAAGTGAATAATATTTAAGTTCTAAATCCCAATGGTTGGGCATTATTTGTATGTTGTATTGATAAAAATAGATTGATGGCTTAAAGCTTGTTGTAAGTGAAGCTAAGAATTAAATACTAAGACTATAGTTTGTGTGATTGTATGTGGAAATCCCAATGATTGTATAATGTAAGAAATTGTGAGTACATTCAAGGATTGGATAAGTGGAAATTGAGAAAATAGCTTGAAGCTATGTTAACAATAGTACGGTTGAATTTTTATTATTATGGAGTTTATAAAATGAGTACTAGTGTTGTTAGCATTGTGTCTATAGAAGCTTAACCCCTAAAGGACCAAACACCGTTTTTTGACAACATAGCGATTTTGGGCAGCTCACTATGACCGGAATTTTTCTTTTTTTTCTTTGAAATTTTCACGTAAGATGTGCCTGAGGAGTAGCTTTAAGGTTCAACAATTTTCGTAACTTTTGACTACATGGTTAAAAAGTTATTGCATGATATGTCATTTTCATTGTTCGGCGGGCAGCCGGGGCAGCAAAAAAAACTTCTTTAAAAATCACTTTTAAAAAAAACTAAAATTTTAAATTGGTTCTTTACATTTATATGTACGTGGGAGGCTTTGAATCATTCCATTCCGATCAATGAGTCATAAGTTATGAGGATTCTTAGTTTGAGGGTAGTTATGGAATCTCTACTTTAAAATAAACTTTGGAGTCCTTTATTTAACTCGATTTTCAATATTTTTGAAAAAAAATAAAAACATTGGGTGTAGATTGTTTATTACAACATTACAATCGTTGGGATTGGCATTTTTCAATTTCATAAATAAATTCTTGACATTTAGTGTTTTGAATCATTCTCTACCTCTTCCTACTTACTATTTTTTTCCTATATGTTGTACAATTCCAAATGATCTGAAATTTTTCAAACATGTAGCCAACTTGCCTTGAAGAATAAATCCAAAGAGTAACTATCATTTTGGACATTTTTTCATATAAATGTGACCTTGTGAAGGGCAGCTGCCCGATTTTTCGCAGGGACAAAAAAAGGACTTTTGTCAATTCAAACGCTATTATCTTGCAATCCACTTGGTGTAAAATTCTGAATTTTTTTCCACATCTTCTTAAACAAGTTTACTACAAGATCCTACGGCTACAAGTATCCAAAAATGTTTTTTTTCTAAAATTTGGCACTAGTATTAGAAATGGCAGTTCTGTAGCGGTTTTGGTGAAAACATAGTCAAAAACCTTTAGGGGTTAAAGCAATTGTGTAGTTAGACAATGAATTGGTGAGATGTTTTTAGTTGGTCTGCTTTGATCAAATGACTTTAAGCAAATTAGTACAAAAATGTTATAAGCAATTGTAAAGACTTGTAATTGATTGTTGATACATAAATACTAACAATAGTTTGTTGAATGATGAGTGACGCTTAAGCGTTTATTGTGAGCCTATGCTTTAGGCAATTGCAATCGGAGATGCCACTATTGTGCTTTAACCCATGAAGGACCGGTCGACCATTCTATGGTCGATTTGGGTCCTTTCTGGTTTGTAGAGAGAGCATGTCAATGAATTTGATGACGTGGCAAAGGGGATGGGTTTGGGAAATTGGAAAGTGAAGAGTTTAGGACAATAACTAGGCCAATCTGAGGTGGCATGTGGCCAGAGGGTTGAAAAAAACAAGACAACAGGGGCTGAAATTACACCAAGATTTGCTAAAAATTCCTGCTTTACAACGCACCTTCACCAAACATTTCAATGCTAAATCCTATATCATGCGCAACACTTCTATCCGTACAGTTAGATCTCCAATAGGCACTTGCATTCCAAAGTTTTAAAATTGCTCCCAATTGGCCATACAAAGGATTGCCCCCCCTCCCCCCCCAAATCAACCACGGTCTTTAATGGGTTAAGCTATATGTTATGTTTTTCCTCACTTAAGCATCCTTCTTGCTTGACTCCCCACATTAGAATAAGATTGGAACCACATGCTTGTATTGTTGCATTCATATGAGTTGGACGGAAACTAGAAATTAGATAAGTGAGTGAAACTTTTACCCAAAATTAGGGGTTATTTTAGTGATATTTTCTATTAGAATTGAGGTACAAAACCTTTCTATTTGTAAATGTGACTTTAGTCACGATACATTATACTATTTAATCATTATTTGAATTTTGAACATCTACACTATAGTCCTAGGTTTTGTGGAATATGCAAAAAACTAGACTACAATTATACTGCAAACTCATAATTTCATTTTTAATGTGCCTTGATTTTGAACCATCGGCATTGTAGTCTTGTGAAATTTTTATTTTTGAGAACTTGTAGAAAATAGTGTAAATAGAGTAAACTTGGCAATTGGTTCCCACAATAGAGTAATAATATAGGCAAATTGATGGGTTAAAATGGATTTGTAAAGTCGCCAAGGAATTAGATTGCATGAGAGACAATATGACTTGGTACCTATGATTTGAAAGGTTGTCTTCAGTAGTAGAATATAGTCGGTCAATTTGTCATTTCTTCTCCCCCTTTTGGGCTCTCTTTTTGGCAATCAACTTGTTTTGTATCGGTGTATTTCTTCAATGGAATTTTGAGCAATTTGCCTTGTGTAATTCTTATTTGTTTACATCTTTGGATCTAGTGATTGGACCAGTAGATTGTATTAGTCAATTTGACTTGTGTGTGCTGAGTACCAGTGATTGGGCCAGCCACCTATTGATCCAGTGATTGGATTTATTTGGTTTTGGATATTTGAATAATGATTGGACCAGCCATTCTTTCAAAGTGTTTTCAAATATTGGAAAATCTTTCCGTGTAATTGTGCCAGCCTTGTGGTTGATTAATTGTGATAAATCAATTTGTCTTGTATCAATTTTGTGAGCATATGATTGTGAGAGTATTGACTTAGTGATCGAAACTTTGTGAGATACAACAATTTGTCTTTTACCAAAATCAAAAGATTGCGATTGTACATTTACTTATCCATTGATTGGGAATTGGAGTTGACTTATCAAATTGGCAATTTGAGATGATGATTGAATATCTTTGGGATGAATCTTATCACATAAGTAAGTGTGATGAATTGGCATTGTGTTCTTGACAAATTGACAAGGTACTGGAGGACCAACGGATGTTGATTCAAATTCTTTCATCATGCAAATTGCCAATCAATTAGTGGATCAGGGAGTTGTTCAATTTCATTTATAAGGTATATATGATCAATTGACCATGAAGCAATTTCTAGTTTGGAATTGTATATAGAGAATCGATAAGATATTGATAAATTGCCAATAGATTATATAAGTATATTTTTCATTTTTTCTATAAGATACAAGTGACTTTAGCTACTAATACGTTAGACTATTTGACTATTCCCAAGTTTGGAACCCCTATACTTAGTCTTGGGATTTTTGTGAGATGAACAAAAACTTAGACTACAGGCATGTAGAGGCTTCATCTGAATAAATATGAACTATACATGAATGAAGATGTCATATGCTAACCTTCCATAAATATAGAAATTTGCATTATTCAAAGTAATTTAATTGCAAAAATCAAAATCAAATATACAATAGAAATTACACTAGCAAAAATAGAAGTACTACTTACAAATGATAGTCTTCCTCTAAAACCACTAACCACTATTTCATAACCCTCTACAAAACAAATGAGTTAGACAAATAATATTTAAATTTACAATAAAATAGAAAATTCCTTAAATTTAGCTAGGAAATTTATAAGGCGCTAGAAATTATATCATAGGGGATAGAAATTAATTTAAAAAAAATAAAAAAACAAAAAAATAGTAAAACATAAGGAGACATATAACCCTTAGAAAAATGTTGCAACCTTCTTGAGGCAAGCCTATATAAAAGTCAATTTGATTTTTTTGTTTTGATGGCATTTGGTACTTGGTCTAATTTTTTAATATATATATTTTATATGCTTATTATTATTATTTTCTCATTTTTCAAATTTGTGCATCTTTGGAAGATTTAAAATGTGTTATAGTAATATTTGTACAATTGCTTGTGTGAAGGAAGTGTGAGGAATGGTAAACACAAAATTGGAGATTGTGAAAATTGCGAAGTTTGTGGGTGATTTGTTTGTGCTTGGAGTTTCTGGCATTTGATATTTTGAATTAGGGTTTGTGATTATTTTGTATGCGCGTTAGTAAGTTTTTGTTGCCAATTCAAGTTTTGATCCAAAACAAGCTCAGGAATTTGGTGTCAAAGAAATTGAGTGTATGTAGGACTATGGGGAGCTTGTTGGACCAAATACGAATTGATGAATTTGACAATTGATGAAGTTAGCATGATCATGGAATGAAATTGCGGTTGAAATTCGTATGCTTTGTTTGCCAAAATTTAAATCCTTAAACTTTAAACAGAGAGTTGATCACTTGGTTGTGCATGGTGGTGTTTAAAATTCCAGTGTAAGTTTACCAATCTAAGTTATTCATATATATTTTGTTTTAGATGTTTGATCTTCAATTGCAATAATTTACTTGCAAGTGTGCATATAGTGCCAAATTTTCATGCATGTACATGGTTGTTAAATTCCAAGATTGAACAATTTATTATTGGAGGAAATTATACTTTATTGACCATCTGGTTGCTAATTGAATATCAATTATAGATACTAAGGATTTGCAAGGTTAATAGTGTGTGTTGGAGTTTGGAGTTAAGTTTTGTTTATCAAGACTAAGATCATGATTTAATTATTGATCATCCTACATCTTTCATTCCTGCATAAGCAACTGCATGCTTTGTTGACCTTGCATACATAAAGTTGAGACTTGTGTAAATGATGAGCACTAATTCCAATTGGATGGGTTAAATAACAAACTAATTACAAAATTTCTATGGAGTTGTAACTTGTCTGTTGATTTAGAAGTGTGTCTAAATTTAAAATTAAGACCTCCAATAATAACAAACACTTTTAACATTAAGTGGAAAAACACCTATTTAATCAAGGATCAACCTAGATCAATACTGGTGGAGTACTAGTGAATTTTATCCATGATGTATCCATGTGATCTCTGCATATGCACATTGAGAAGTTAACAAGGTAAAATTATCTTTGTTCATAATATTATTTGGACTGTACTCGATACCGAGACTAGAACCTGAATTGCTTATCAATTATAATGTTTGAATGTATATAAGTTTGATGTGTGGGCTATTTATTTGAATAAGCAATATATCTTCATCTCTTGATCTCATTAGGAAGTTGAAATTATCAATCAAATCCAAACTATTTGGTTGGATAATACTGCAAATTAAGTTCTTATTTGAGCTTTAGTTCATAACAAAGTTGGACTACTTTCTACGGCCTAAGGGCTGCAGTTCATGGCCATAGGTCTGAATGTAACGGTCATAGGCTGAACCACGGCCTTAGAGCTATAGTCTACGGTTATAGAGGTTGTTTTCCATAGTTTTAGAGCATATTTACTTAAATGACGTTGGGCATTGTTTGCCATGGTTTTAGGCTATCTTTTGGATCATGGTTTTGGATTTATCTTTTGAGCATATATAAAAATTTGTCCTACGTTTTGTTGTATGTAGGTTGGCTAGGTTCTAACTGTGTGTGCTTTGGAAAATTTGACCCAAACACAAAAGTGAAAAGGAATAAGAAAAATTGACTTTGGTATATTTCTTACCTTTATACTTTCAGCACAAGGAGAAAATTTGACGTAGAATATGGAATCGCTAAGCATTTTTGCATCTACCGTGATAGATATAGGTTGACTCACTTGGCTGGCCTATTTGGCCAACACACAAAAAGGATTTAATTCAAGATTTATGTGTATTATTTTAAAAGTATTATCTTATAAATGATTAGGTAATAGAAGCATTCATTGCATATGATCAATTTGACCAAAATTGAATTATTGACCAAACTCTTTGACCACCTTGTAGAATACTAGGTAGGATTGGAACTTCATACATTGTATCTCATGCATATGATAATGGACAGAGAACTAAATCTACATTCCTGGGAATAAGAATGTTAATATACTATAAAGTCCAAAAATAAGCATATTTGATTATAAAGTGTGATTCTATTTGAAAAGTGACATGAATCACATAAACAATAGGCTATATAAATTTTTCCTTGTAAGAATCCCTATACTATTGTTTACCTTGGTTGTGAAAATAAAGATAGACCGAGATTACAAGCACCATATCTCAAAGACGTGTTTTTTTGTAGTGCTTCATCTCTATTGCATATTTAAGAATGTCATCAATTTTCAGCGTATAGTTAGACCTTTGCTTACAAACAACAAAGTTGCCAACTCTGATTCTAGGGCCTTCAAAAACTCTATTAGCCTTTCTTTGAAAGCTAATTTGTGCCTAGTAGAAGCGTGCTCCATGAAATTTCAAACAAAAGGATCTGGCATGCTACAAAACCAATGATAGACATAAAGATGATTCAGATTTAGCATTTCATGTTGCCTCAAACAATTTTTTTTCAAGAAATCATTATTCCAAAGATGCTTGGAAGATACATGTCTTGGGCAAGTATGGAATACTCTCTTGTAAGTCAACATTGACATTGTAATAGTAGCAGCATCCATAGTTTTGGTAGAGAGTGGTGGTAGCTGCACTTTGGCTTGCCATTCTTTACTGCAATCATGATGTACATCTTCATGTTCAAATGTAGAAGCACTAGTAGCTCCCATGTGTTACACACCGCAATATCAACAAAATAGTAAGGATGGTGTTGCTAAAGCCTCCTTGTAGCTTCAATAAAAAAATGCTTCATCTTTGTTGAAAACATTGTTTGTTTATACTCTATAAATCCCTTTTTTCATGGACACTAGTACTATGGTTGTTGAGATTGTGGCTACTTTCCTAGCTTGCGACGTGTCTTCATATGTTATGACAACTTTCTTTTTTGCCAAATTCATTTTGTTGGTTACATCTGAAAGTCCAAGTTGTTTTAGTATCATAAAATTTCTTTCCAAATTCAGATCCCGCTTCTTTCTATACTTTAGAACATCTTCTTCTACTACACTATGTATACTAGTTTGCGTATTCTTCAGATTTGATTTGTCACTTAGGGGCTCTACATTCACAACTTTCCCTCTGCTCACCACTTTTGCTCATCTTCTTCGTGGCACTAGGGATAGTGTTCAAGGAGTTTCAGAAATGATGTCTTCCGAGTTGGCCCTTAGCTTTGTCACATGCTTTGACTTCTTCCTTGCTTTAGGCAACATGTCCATTCTATGGTCTCCGCAGCCTTGCCGTAAATAAAATAAAATAAAGTCACACAAATAAACTTTGTTGCATAACCAATATGCTTTAAAAAATGAACAACAATTTTAACACATTGGTCAAGGACTATGAATCAAAATGCAAGAGGTTTCATAATTTGTAACGAACACATTGAGAATTAGTTACACATTTTCAAAGATGCAAGGTATAGAGTGCTAAAACTGTCATGTTGGTCATGCCAAAATCCATTTGATACATATGAAGAAATGACACTAATAGTATGAAAACATGTCAAAGAAAATAAGTTAAATCAATAGAAAATAAACTCAAAATAGACCATTTATAAGGGTGCCACCTCCCTAGTACTATAAAAAGAGTTGCACTAAAAACTAAAAATGATCTCCAACTCCACCTTCCAGTTGTCATTGTCAAGCACATCATTTTGGATATCCTCCCTATTAAATTTATCTTGAAAAATAGAGGTCAATTTTTAGGAGTGATCTATTTCAGGTAAACTTATCTTAAAGTGCACTTTAGATAATAGTTTCTAAATGGGATGTATTTAATCCTTTACCATCCTAATAAAAAACTACATGAAATATTAGAAAATAGATATGTCTCATTAAAAAGTCTGTTGTCACAACAAGTGGTTCTTTGAAGCAAACCTTAGAATTGAAGATCCATATTGTTTAATTCTTCTTCTTCATGTCATCTTTAGAATTGAAAAAGCAAACGATTCACAAACACAACAACATTCATGGTATAATGAATAAGGAACCGTTCAAAATGATTTATGTTTGAAACTAGAAATGTACACTACTAATTTAAATTGAGAACATCAAGAAATAAAAAATACCAGCTATTATATACAAATTGAATGCACATATCTAATTAGTATACACACCTTAGAATGACAAACGATAAAGGACTACCTAGGAAAAGAATGTCCTAATAGTAAAAAAATTGAAGAACAAAAACATCAATGAACTTATTTGTCATGAAGAATTCCTTGTCATCCTAAATTCTTATACAAAATAGAAACAAAATTTTGACTATACAATATATAAAACTTTACATACAACAATTATAGAACTTTGCATTTGAGAACAAACTTGAACTTTTATAGAAATTGCCTACTATAAGAAGCTGATATTTTTTGTGATGTCAAAAAAAATGTGGCCTGGCGTTCATTTTAACACGAAGGAAATCAACGTAGATCTCACCTAAAATCCGACTTATTGGACGGGCAAAAAATATGCCAACTTTATAGAAAACATGCTCTTTTTGACCTCGTTTTTTTTATAAAATCTTGAAAAACATGGTCTTCCAAGGTTCCCATGATGCACCATTTGGCGAACAGTGTAGCGCCACGTAAGCACCACGTGGGTGGGTAGTGCCACATAGGAAAAAATTTCAACTGGTTTGTTGGTAACGTCACTAACGTGGTCTTTGACGTGGATGCGGGAAAAAGTGACGTGGACCCACCAAAATCTGACGTGGTATGCCTTGTCAACCAGGGTTGTCCGAATGTCCCGTGTCCCCGGATGTGAGGTCCCTGGACGTCTCATGACAAGTGGACTTTACCATCCGTCGGGCCTGGCCGCCGGCTGCTTAGGTTCCGCAACGTCCGGACATCTGGATTTTGGACATGATTTTTGGCCAGACGTAGCAATTTGTCAATTCGTCATGAATTTTAATATTTTTTTTTGAAACATCAATTTAGACATTTAGATAGACGTTTTTGGAGACATCGAATGTTGCATGCCATACCTGTAAGTTAAGGTCAGTAGAAAATATTGAGTTAAAAATAAAATAAACAAGAACAATTGTTGAATTCAACAAGAATTAAAAAACACTTACTATCTACCATCAAGAGAATTTTTGATGACCAAATGAAGGAATTTCTTCATTAAAAGTTAGTGAGAATTAAGGTTTGAGAGGTCCTATTTATATCCATTGTTCGTCCATAGTGAGACAAAAGATATGGGATAAATAGAATATGGAAATTAGACTATTGTAAGTCTCAATGTTGTTTCAAACATCTCAATGTTGTTTAAGACATCTAGATGTTGTTTTAGACATCTTGATCATGTTGTTTTAGACATTTTATATTTAACGCAATTCTTGCTTTACATATATTCTTGTCTCACTTCCTACCACCTCACTTGTATAAAGACCATCTCTTTTCATCCATGGTATACATCCATCCATTTTCTTTTCTTTGTAAAGCATGTCGTGTGGCTGCCTTTCCTCTAAATTTTTCACATATGGTCAACATTTTATCATAGACCATAGGAATCTTTATTAACTTATCCATAGACAAAACTGGTCTTCTTATTGACGTGGCAGTCTATATATTTTTAGATGTTCCAAAAAACATTAGTATGTCATTAGTCATGTCAAATAAAACGTCAACGTCAATGATAACATCAACTTGGATTTACAATAATGTGTTAATGTTTTTCGCAACATCCACAAAAATCTACTTTGTTGGGCTAGATGTCCTCCAATATCTTCATGTTTTATCGGACATCGCACGTTAGTGTAAAAACATCGCCAAAAATGTGGTTTTCTTATAGTGGCCATTGCATAAAAAGTGAAGAATGAAATGGGGAACTAGAATCATTACTAGAAAATGGGCAAATATGTGACTCCAAAAGATGACTTTATGGAAAATGTGACTTCAAAATGATTGGGGCTTCCTAATTGCACCAACATTACTAACTCTACAGCGTCCAAGTGAAGGGAGGATCATGTCTGCAATTGTAAGATTAAGATTGAATGAAGGGCGAATTTCATCTACCATATTTTGTTCAGAATGTCGTCAATATTATAATGTGCAAAGACAAGGACGTGACAATTGTATATTATAACTTTTTGTAGATAGAGGATTTGGCCATTAATTTTAATTTTTTGATGTGTATTTGAAGGCCTGTTTGGTGTGCTTTGCAGGTTATTTTCTAATTTAAGTTCCAATTTGGTAGTTTTTGAGATGTTTTGTCAAGTTAGGAGTACAATTTTTGGGTTAGTTTTGATGTGATATTAAGGTATATTTCAAGTAGGAGTCTTGTTAAGGCTTTATGGTTTTTAATTTGGATTTAATGATCAAAAATCAATCACATGGGATATATGTCCTAGTTGGTACGATCCAGGTGTAGAAATTGAGTTGGAAGTAGATGTGGGGATTGTCAAAATTGGTTGTGAGTTAGATGCCAATTGAGGTGGTTGGAAGTTGTTAGTCATCTTCTCCAATTTGGTAACCGCCAGTTTGGGGAATTCCTATTAGGCTGATTTTGCATTCATTTTTCTGAACCCACTGTTGAGAGCAAGTCAGTGCGTGTCTCAGCTAGTCAAGCTGCATTTTATTTTTGTTTTGTATGTTGTTGTGTTTGATGGTATGTTTGAGTCTAAATCGAAATGTTTGTATGTGTGCTAACTGGTCAAGTTGGAGTGATGTCCATGTCTGTGTATTTTGAGATGGAATGAGTGTGTCAAGTCGGAAGTATATGGAAGTTGAAGAGTTGATGAGTGTGTGGTGAAGATGGACTGATGCTTATTTGAAGCTGTATAAATTTACATTAACCTAGTTGGAATTTATGGATTGGAAAGAATCAGGTTCTAATTAGGAAGAGTACATGAGAGTGTAAAGAAATAAATTTGCAATGTTAGTGTGGAAGGAGTGTGATGGAAAATAGTATTGCAAAGAAGAATTCTAAGTGTAACGATGATTTTATTCACCAATTTGGTTAATCAAAGAAATATTATATACCAAATTAGTTGCGTGCATGCATACGATGGATGTGGATGTGATTGCACTATTGAGTTAGTAGGTAGAGTGTTGGAGTATGTGTTAAGTTAATTGCTTGAATTGCAAAATTAAAAGGATAGTTGTGTGCCCAATCTAGTCCAAGTTGGTTGTTGAAGTATGTACGTATGTTAAACTATGAAACCAAATTGGATTTATGTGTGAGTGTTGTTGTAGTGTTATAGATTAAATTGTCCAAATTGGAAAGGTTATGTTTATTTGTTATAATGTTTATTCTTAATTCCAATAAAATAGATCAAATTGGAGAAGAATCTGTGGTTCCCTTCTTAGAAGACAAAAATCAAGGAGAAAAGATCCAGCCCAGGTCCCCGGCCCATGTCGGAAGTTTAAGAGCTAGTCTAAGAGTTAAAGTTCCTAACCTCCATATCTTAAGAATGATATGCAAATTGGAAGTGAACCAAGTTGGAAGTAATTTAATGCAAATCCTTCTGAATTGTGCAACTTGGCAAGGATTAAAATCCACTAGCTATTGAACCCTATTGCCTCCCTTGGAATGAACTTATTATACTAATAGGATAATTTTCAATTTGGTCATTATTCTTCTTCAACACTTTCCTTCACTGCAACACGACTAAAAAATGACTGAAGTGTTCCTGGCATATAACTTTGGGAAGTTTTGACTTATTGATGGAAAAAGAAAAAAAAAGAGGTCATTACCAAAGACTTGGTGGAAAAGATATTTTGAGGGATCTGAATTTCACTATTGAATGACTGATAAGTCACTACACCTTATTAGGTACTTTGGCACAAAATAGTTTTATTCTTTAGGATGTTGGAGTGAGCCATATTGTTAATGGATGCAAATTCAACAAAATGATGTGTCGTCCATAAATAAATTAATAAATAGTAGGAAATTAACCCCTAAAGTTCCATGACTATATTTTCACCAAAAACGCTCAAGAACTGCCATCTTTAATACAAGTACAAAAAATTTGAAAAAGAATTTTTTGGACAAATGTAACCGTAGGATCTTGAATTATATTGACTTGAGAACATATGGTAAAAATTTCAGAAATTTCCACCGTGTGGATTGCAAGATATGAGCATTCAAAATCACTGAAATTGTTTCTTTGACCCTGCAAAAAACCGGGCAGCTGCACTTCAGAAGCTCACTTTTCTATGAAAAAATGTCCAAAATGGTGGTGCTTCTTTGGATTATTTTTCCCAGACAAGTTGGCTACATGCTTAAAAATTTTCACATCATTTGGAATAGTACAACATATAGGAAAAAAATAGTAAGTAGAACAAAGTAGAGGATGATTCAAAATACAAAATTGTTAAGAATTTAATTACGTATTTGAAAAATGCCAATCTCAATGGCCAAAATGTTGTAATAAACAGTCTATATCCTATAATTTTATTTTATTTCTTAAAAATTGAAAATTGAGTAAGATAAAGGACTTCAAAGTTTATTTCAAAGTAGAGATTCCAAACCGCCCGCAAACTAAAACTCCTCATAACTTTAACTCATTGTCAAAATCGAATGATTATAAGCTTTCCACATATATTTAACTTTAGAAAAGCAATTTCAAATTTTTGTTTCTAAAAAAAGTGATTTTTAAAAATCTGCCCAGATTGCCCGGCCGAGAAAAAAAGTAACATATTAGGCCATAACTTTTGACTTGTATTTCCAAATTTCATGAATTTAGTGCATATCAAAGATATTCCTTGCGCACAACTTCTATTAAAATTTCAGACAAAAATATGAAAATCTCCAATCATAGTTACCTACCAAAATTTCTATATTGCCAAAAAACACATGCTGGTCCTTTAGGGGTTAAAATGCCTTAGCTCCTAATTACTTTGAGTATGCACTCATTGAATTAATAGAAAAAATTTGAGACTTTTGCATTGCAAATGCACAATGATGTCATTGAGGATTAAGGTGTGACTTAGATAGATTAGTTAGACCACCCTAAATTAATGAAATCATGACGGCTTTTCCTTTTTAGTGGTATATATTACTTTCTTCCTTGGATTTTTCTATATGATTTATTTAATCTTGTACAAATATGAGAGCAATTAAGGATGACAATTTTTGCCATTGCTTTTTACCTCTAAAATTCCTTGACTATGTTTTTGCCGAAAACGGTCAAAAACTGTCATTTCTAGTACAAGTACCAAATTTTAGATAAAAACACTTATTTGGACATTTATAACCATAGAATCTTGTAGGACACTACTTTGAAAGGATGTGGAAAAAATTTCAGAAATTTTCAACATGTGGATTGCAAGATATTAGCATTTGAAGTGACAAAAATTCTTTTAAAAGCCTTCCCCCAAACTTGGCAATTGCACTTCACAAGGGCACATTTGTATGAAAAATGTCCAAAATGGTAGTGCTTCTTTGAATTCATTTTTCAAGGCAAGTTGGCTACATGCGTAAAATTTTTTAAATCATTTGGAATTATACAACATACAGGAAAAAAATAGTAAGTAGAAAGAAGTAGAAAATGATTTAAAATACCAAATTGTAAAGATTTAATTATGGAACTGAAATGTTTCAAATCCCAAAGGTTGCAATGTTGTAATAAATAATATACATCATATGATTTTATTTTATTTTTTTATTATTGTGATTTTATTATTTTCCAAAAATATTAGAAATTGAGTGAAATAAACAGTTTCAAAGAGTAGAGAATCTATAATTACTTGCAAGCTAAAACTCCTCATGACTTTCATCTCATTAATCAAAATGAAATGATTCAAAGCTTTCCATTTATATTTTAATCTAAAAAATTAATTCCAAATATTTGGTTTTGAAAAAAGTGACTTTTTTTGGTATACCCAGATTGCTTGACCGAGAAAAAAAGTTACATATCATACAATAACTTTTTGACCATGAAGCCAATTCTTATGAAAATTATTGGGTCCTTGAAAAAAAAACTTGTCCCCATGTTGTGCGAAAATTTCAAATTAAAAAAACAACCTCCATCCATAATAAGCTACCCAAAATTGCTATAATATTGCCAAAAAATGTAGCTTGGTGCTTTAGGGGGTAAACAACTTCTGAATAATCGATACGATTCAACTTTGAACCCGTAGGGATTAAAAAACCCCATAGTGAGGAATATCTTATATCGGCTCTTTTAGGCATTCCAGAATTACTACGAAAATATCTGATAGTAACACAATTTTTGGTAATGAGTCTCCATGGTGGAGTTGCTATGCAGATCATTGCAGTCGCATATATGTATGACCTCCAAGGTTGGCTCTCATAGTAGTGCATTTAGTACTAGGACTAGAACGTAGACAACAATGCGTAGTTTTTTCATAGCCTTTACTAATGTACAAATAGTATACGTTTTAGGAGATGGGAGATTTTGGAGCCCTATGCCAGTTCAACTTCAAAATTTCATAACTAATTCCACAAAATTCAAAAAATAAATAAAACAACTTCAGTTTGATGCCAATTCAACTTATCTTTCAAGAAAAAATGTATTGAAAAGTATTTCAAGAAGCTTCACTTCTCTAAAATTCAATTCCAACTCTAGGATGGTCAATTTTTAGACCTTCTATCTTAGTTCTTTTTATGTTGATACTACATTGTCTTAACCTCTTTTCTATCATTCAAATTTTAGTAACTTCTTTTGTTGTAATGTACTATAAAATTTAGTCCAAATTAATTATTTCCTAGTTTCTTCCCAATTCTAAAATTTGCTGTAATTTTGGATTGCTAGAATATACTCTATAGAATTCAAACAAGCCATATGAAAATAAGAAAATAAGAAATAATCATAGAAAATAAATACCAATAAAATAATTATATATGATAATAAATTGAATAACAAAAATAAAAAAGTGCATCAAATACAAATAACCTATGCTGCTATAAAGATATGATTTTAGTCGTATTCAATATTAGAATTGGCAAACCAACTATTCAACAATTTATTATAAACTATTGTTCTTGTAAATATTACGCTCTTCAAAATGGTGAACCACCTAAAGAACAAAGCCTTTGGGTATCTTTAAATGAAATTCAACTAGAATAATGTTGCATTTAACTATTTTTGGACTTTCGAAGGGTCCAGAATTAATAATAGAATAAAAAATGGTCATTTGGAGATAATGCAAAACATCATGAGATCTATGTAAAACATTGGGAGATCAATACAAAACATCTGAAGATCTATATGTTTATCTGGAGATCTCCAGATGTTATTATCCGGAGATTTTTGAATGTTTTGTCCAAAATTCACGTGAAAGTCCAAAAGTAGTTAAATGTGGCATAGTAGATGGTTGTAAATTTTCCCAAGTTCCTAGATTGTGGGAACTTGGCCACCACACTAACTCATGTGGCTTTGAGATTGCCACATTAGATGATAATAATAAATTAAATTTTAAATATTTTTTAGTGTATATTTTTAAAATTTTAAAATTTTAAAATTATAAATTATTTTGATCAACTTTAGCTAGTTCTCAATTTTGGAGAAGGGCCTAAAACGGTCCTTCAATGCCTCCAAAAAATATCAAATTGTCTCCAATTACCCATTGTATGAAAAAAATTGGGTCAATTCTTTTGCTTTGCAAAGAAAAACATTTCAATCCCATTTATAGTGAAAAAATGAATCCATAGTGTGAGTGTTTTTTACTCCACCCCTAGAGTTAAAACGTGCACACGGATTCTAGCGGTGTAAAATGAGCAATTCCTATAGGGTGATCTTAAACCTAGTGTTCTTTGGCCTTCCAAGCAATGGACATTTTGTTTATGATGTTTGTAACCTAATCTAAGTTCTTTAAAATACACTAAATGTTAAAAGTTTAGAGACCTTTGTGGTTAAGTAAAAGCAAGTAGGAACTAATGTAAACTAAAAATGTATCTAAGTTAAATTATAGATTGAATTTTTTCCTTTTCAAAATGGTAAGCCAAATTAAATTTCGATAGTCCTAGTAGAAGATATATGAGGATGAAATTTGTTCCTAATTCTATTCTAAAATTTAATCTGTTGACTAAAAATAGCAAATAATATCAAAATAAATCTAAATGTTAGGGTTGCATTTTTAATTAATCTAGCTAATGAATTTTTAAAGAGAAAACCTAGGTTTGACCTATTTTAAAGAATTTCATCCCCAAAAGTGAAATTATTGGTCTTCGAGGTAAAACCTGTGATTGGATGAAGATTCCCCTTAGTTTGGATGAGAAACTTTCTTCACCAAGTTTTCATAGACTATTTGAGAAAATTTAAGTCTTAATATTTTCCAAAGATTATAATATTTCTAGATTTGAGTTAGATCCCTTTTGAGATAGATCCCTTTTGAAATTCGTTTGGATGAAAATACTAAATTGTCATCCAATTTTATGACTAACATTCATTCACAATTTCACACGTAACTTTTTTATTTTTTGGTTATTTTTAAGATGTAAGATATTTTCGGAATCCTATAAAAATTACCTACTGTATTTTAAATTCTAAACTAACTCTTAAGATCCTGACGCAAAGTTTAACTTCTATTTTCCTAATTCTAATTCTAAAAAGTCAAAAATAAAGTGGTAAAACTAACATACCTGAGTACCTGAGTACGTGAGTATCGACGGTCGCCATAGTCCCGTCATTGCAAATAACCAACATGATGGTCTTGTAGAACCCATCACCTTCCTTCATATGTGAAATCTTGATTTTTCCTAGAATTTTAAAAGAATTTTAATTTTAAAATCTCTTTTGGATGTTTTCTCCCATAATTCTAATTTTCACTAATTTTTATAAAATTTGTTGGTTTGAAGTATTTTGAATAATTCCTAATATTTTTAGAACTATTTTTTATAATCAAAACATTCTAAAGGGTCCTAAATCAAATCAAATCCTTAAAATGATATTCTACAATTGTTTATCAATTTTCTATTAGTTTTGAATTTGGTTTTGTCTTCTTCTATTCAACTTATTAGGTCTATGAAAGCAATGCTAATTTAATCCTAGTCTATTAGCCCCTAATGGAATCTAAATTAATAGCTGAACAACAATCTAGGTGAATAGTAGATGAAATCTAAAGTTCATTCAATTGCATAGGGATCAAGTCATAATAAATGCAAAGATTTTTTTAAAATATCTTTCCTCCCAACACTTTCTTCTCTCTCAAATGCATACCTTCTCATTCCATACCATTTAATTGTTAATTTGTTCCAACTTGGATGCGAATATGAGGTTGAGTGATGCCTAACTTAGTGTTTTGTTTGGTGAGTTTTGAAAAATGATTTGTGTATACCTTGTTGTTTTTTACCAACCCCCTTTGCTGGACTTCCCTTGTTGGATCACCTCTTTGATTCTGAGACTGGGCTCTCTTTGTTGATTTTAAACTGGACTACTCTAGTATTGGCTCTTGGCTATTTCGGTAATTGACTAGAGACTGATTCTATAAAACTAATAACTGGTTTTATTTAAAAAATATTAATCTTATAAAAACATACTAAAATTAGCTAAGCTATTAAAAATTAACACTATGCTCCTAATCAAAAGTAAAACAATCAATTTTGGATGTTTTTTTGGAGGAAGAATTTCTATGGAAAACTAAGCGACAATGATACCTTTCTAATGTCTAATGTTTTTAGTTTTTCAAGGTTTATCTCAAACAAAACAAATCCTAACTACTACTATAAAATTCAACAAAAATAAACGAAATTAATGACAACGGAAGAGATGTCACTATCTTGAAAAGAATTGAAAAGAGGGAAGATCAAAAGCCCTTTGGTGAGTTTGGTCATTAAATACCCAAAGCAAGTCAAATCCCACCAACCACTCTAAATTTCACTCTGAACCATATATTCTACCAAACAATTCTACTCAAATAAAGACTACTAAAATAAATACTAATAAGATATTAAGCTAATTTTTATGGGGTTTTAGGAATAAAACTAAGACACTATTCTAACTACTAATAATTCTAAAGATGATATTCCAAAGATGTGTTTGGGAATTTTGTGGAATAACTCTCAAGACAAAATAACTATTCTAAATTCTAAGGTTTCACTCAAAACGAAAGCAATTTTAAGAAATCCAAGGTGACAACTCTCAAGCACTAAACAATTCTACTCAATGGGTCTATTTTCTCACGAAAACAAAAATATGGCAAGATGTTTTAGACTTGCAGCTTTAAATATCTTTCTACAAAGATTCTAAAGTCAAAGCTTCACCATGTGGGGGCTACCCTTGGCAAAACTTGCAAAATAAATGTTTTGGTTTGCTCTAATTTCCCAAAGTGAGCCCAAAAGAAGTACACATGATAGTGTTTAACTAAACATTGGAAGTTTTGAGTAGCCAAATCTAAATTGTTCAAATTTAATCACTAAATGAGGTACACATGACAATGTTTAACCAAAAATCAATGATTATTAAAGCCAAACATCTGTTATATAACAAATTTTGGTACGTTGTGATATAAATTTTTTTGGCAAAGTCTAGCTTCGCCGCCTTAAAGTTTTAGATCAAAATTTGTTATCAATTTGCACAATGTTTGTTAGTAGTTTGGAAATCTCAAAAGCAATAGAGTGTGGGGGGTCTATCGCACTTCAAGGGAAATGGACCCGAATTGACTATATTTTTTACAGAAAAGTGTCCAAAATGACCACCATAACTTTTGGAACTTGGCACTCTGTCAAGGTGATTCATATTGCAACCTCTTTCAAAATCTTGTCAATTTTTCTGTCAATTTTTGTGTTTACTATTATGTTTCGATTGATGAAAAGACAAGTCCTTTATACAAGTGGGGTGGTAGGGAGGTAAAACAAACCATGTGGGATATCTAGTGGAAGCTCCACCGCTCATAGTTTAGTGAAAATTAAGTAGGAACAATGGTTAAAGTGGAATTTTAGACCTAATTTAAGCATAGTAGAATACAAAATTTTAGAAAACTTTGAACTAAGAAAATGTGTTATTTCAAACCAAGTTTTATGTCCAAAAATCTTGTTGAGATTTAAAGCTTCCAACCAAAAGTTATAGACAAATTTCAGTGAGGGATTGGAAGGGACATTTGTTTTTACAATTTCAAACATCCTCACTAAAATTTGCTTATAACTTTTGATTGGAAGCTTCAGATCTCAAACGGATTTTTGGACATAAAATTTGGTTTGAAATATCACGTTTTTTTAGTTCAAAGTTTAAAAAAAGAAGTTATTCTACTATGTTAAAATTAGGTCTGAAATTCCACTTTAATCATTATTCCTAAACTATGAGCGGTGGAGCTCCTAACCCTCATATACATATCCCATATGGTTTGTCTGACCTCTTACCAACCCACTTGTATAAAGCACTTGTCTTCATACCATTTCTAAGTTCTAGGTGAGCTGCATTCAAAGTTGAAGTACTAATTTAACAAAACAATCTAGAAAGTAGTGTTGAAAGTTATGGAAGTCCAACTCTAAAATGCATAATGTACTTTTGAAACTTTAATTTATTTTTTAGGTGAAAATGTTTTGGTTGCAAATGTGGAAAACTGACAGTCCTTCCTACGTGGCAAAAATTCAAATAATTACAATTTTTTGGGTGAAAAAGCATGATGACATGTATTTGATGACGTGTATCTTTGTCTGAAATGACAACCGAACTGACAGAGTTTTGTCAGTTCAATGTCCGAATCAAGTACTCCTAATCTACAGCAGAGTTGACAGAATTCTGTCAAATTTACTGTCAAATAAGACACTGTTTCCCTTGTAGTGATCCCTCCCAGTACTCTTGAAAATAAAAATTTGGGGGCTTTAAGCTTCCAAATTCAAGCAAGAAAATAAATCAACTTCAAAGGGACCCTCTAGTCCTTCAAAGTGCAAAGAAAATAAGATCAAATAGCTTGTAAAATAGCCAATTTTTGGCTTAAAAAGTGCTTTGACAACGTGTCAATAGCACAACAAGAGCAATGTAAATCTCCTAGTTGGACTGTTAATTTGGTAATTTTGGGATTGAACTTTTGAGTGTTCTATAGATTTTGATAGTTTGTTTGTTAAGTTTGAGTTCAATTGGGTCATTTTGTTGAGTTGCTTTGATCTAGTTGGAGTCTTTTTGATGTATGTCTAATCAAAGAAGGGAGGATTATAGCCAGGTCAATTGCTCAATTTGGAAAGTGTCAATTTGTCTATCCAGTTGGCTAGGTGATAAATGGGTATCAAGTGAATTTTTAGTCCTAGTTGGCATTGTGTCTAGTTCGTCAAGCCTAGTTGGAAGAGAAGAATGAATGTTGATAGTTGTAGGTGGTTAGGTCATTCTCCTTCTCCTTTTGGTAACTGCCACTTTGTGGTTCCTATTAGGTGTGTTTTTCTCTCATTTTTCTTCACCCACTGTTGAGAGAATGCCAGTGCGAGTCCCAGTCGGAATGGCTGTGTATTTGATTTTTTTTATTTGATGGATGTTTTGTTGTTTGTATGAATGTCAAGTCGGGTATGACTTGTGTGTTTCCAAGTTGGAGATTGTATCTGTGTAAGTCCTATTCGGAAGTTGCAGATGAAAGGCAGTTCCGGTGTTCTCGTGGAGAGAAGGAGAGAATCCTAATCGGTCCGTGTGTTTTTGATTTTGTGGTTCTGTTTTTGTAATTTGGAGTGAGTCTGAATTGGTTAAGCAAGTGGTTGCAGTGAAGGCCTGATTTGGAGAATATTGAATGGTGAAGCAGAAGAGTTTTATGTTCCAAATCGGTGTGTATGTTTGAGGAGCAGTATAGACGTATAGTGAAGATGACTACGTGTGAAGATAGAGTTTTTCCTATTAGAATTTGTGCATAGTGATGCAAGCCTAATAGGATGGTGGTATGATTTTATGATGGAGATTTTGATAAGTAATTTAAGTGAGATTAGACCCAATTGGATGTGGAAGTTGGAGTTTTTGGAGTAGTAGCTAAATTGAGTGAATCAATTAGTTGAATATTATTTTATGGAACGGTGATATGTCACCAATTCAGCTAAATAAAAGTTGATTATAAAAAATTGGTGTGCCATGTATGTTTTGGCATGTGTGTATGTGTGTATGAATTCAATTTGTTTTTTCAGTCATATTGCTGGTTTTACCAAGTTGGTATATGACGATATGTGAGTGATACCAAATTGGAAAGAATGATTGTATAAACAATTTATTGCATGTTCCAAATTGGTGTTAAGTGAATGATTTATAGTTGGAACTGAATTTTTGTATCAGTTGCCTACTCGGTCGGTTGAATTTCGTCAGTTTGAGAGAAGTACAATTTGGAGTTTAGAGAGATTTGGGAGCAGTTACAGTAATTCCAAGTCGGAATTAATTGTTGTGAGCCAGCAAGCCTATTTGTGAAGCGAAGCAAAAGAAAATAATATGTCCGAGTGATGGAGTAAAATGAGAACAAATTTAAATACCGAATAGGTGAAAGAGGGCTGTAGATTTTGTCAATTAAGAAGTCCCATCAGGAGGATGCGTATGAAGGATATGCAAGCATCCGAGTTGGAAGATTTGATTGATACCAAGTTGAAGCGGAAGGATCACTGAGAAGTGACATGTCCTAATTGAAGTAAAGCTGAGAGCTGCCGAAAACCAAATTGGGAGTTCAAGGTTGAACCAGTGCTGATCAAGACCAATTTGGAAAAGACGAAAGAATTCAAATTGAAGATTGAAGATCAAATCCAAATGGGGTGATACTTACCTTGGTGTTTTTAAGAGTGGAGTGAAATAAATCCAATAATTAATTGAATTATCGTGAGGAATTTAATTAGTACTAGTTGGAAGTATGCCTTTCTTGGGTATTTTATTCCCTATTTAGTTGTTTTAGTGTCGTTGTAGAAGTAATCCTATTAGAAAGACCTCCCTTGGAACGAACTTTACTGTTAGTTTAGATAATCCAATTAGGATCTAAACCCATCTACAAGCAACAACTAAAAAAATGAAAATAAGAGAATAAAGGTACTGAAAACCTTGGGGAGGAGGCCTTTTATACTCATCCCAAGCCCCCCCTCTTTGGTTTACTAGTGGATATTTTTAGTTTCTCACCTAAACTAACCTTAAAATATTTGCTAAACTATCCTAGAATATTTTCTAAATAATCTTTGTTTAATAGAAGAATTTTCTAGAACCATCTCCATTTAACTAAGAATCTTAGTTAAATCAAATCGAAGATCTTTTCCTAAAGATATTTTGAATTTAATCCTAATTAACCTAGATATTTTGCAAATAACTCCAAGATATTTTCAAAATAATCTTAGTTTAATCAAAGATGTTTTTTTAAGGAAAGATTTGTAATCTTAACCAAATTCAATCTTTGATTTTTTCCAAGATATTTTGCGAATTAACTTAGAATTACCACTAATTACTCCTAAAAGTCAAACCTATTGTTGGATCCTCTCTATATTTTAGGGAACAAATTGAAATCAGAAATCAATTGGGCCATTATGTTCAAAAGATCCATATTGGTCTACTAGACCTCCCTATCCCCTATCCCCAGGTTGTTTATGCTTGTAAAAATCACTAACGATAATTCCAAAAAAAAATCAAAATCCCAACTATTGAAATTCACACTTTTCAAGGAAATTAAATAGCTAGGGTTGTTTATAAGGTTTGAAGTATTAAAAAAAGACTTCTTATTTGCAACATTTGGACACCGTAAGCTCCTGGTACATTGATCAACCCGCTGCCATGTTGTAAATTCTTATTAAATTCAATGTCATTGTCAATTTTGATACTTGTGACTATCAAAAAAATTTCAAATTTAATAAGTCGCTTATTTAGCATATAAAACACTATCCTAATTTTTAGTGAGATTTTATTGCACTCTAGATAATTCCTATGAATTTACCATCAGTTTTGAAGGTAGTTGACTTCTTATGGAGTCATCATGGAATTTTATAAAATCCCAAAATTGTTTGGGCAACCTCTAAGAAGTTCCAAAAAACTAAGGGCAAAACCAAATCTCCACGTTTACTATTCATAAAGAGGCTAAAATTAGCAATTTCTTATAATTTCCATTCAAGAGGGAAATCATTCTGGTACCGGAGTTTGTCGTGGATGATTGGTTCTTATGTCAACCTCTTGGCATGCTTTTACTTTAAAAGCACCTCTCCATATGCTCCAGTCACCTTTTCCTTTGTCTTGTTTGCATTCTGATTTGTATTCAAAAGTTACATGCAATACTACCAATATTTAATCCAAATTCTCTATGAATTGGATCTAGATTCTTCAAAATTTAAAAATAGACTTTCACATTTATCTAGGTTATTATATGCAATCTATAGGATTAGTTTTACATGGACAAGACACCAGACCTGGCTAACTCTCACATTTTCACTTTTTTCGAAATGCTAATTTCTCCAATACTTAATCAAGACCTAAATATGAAAAAGTAAGGTATTTCATGCTTTTCATAGCTTGAAAAAAATTCCTCATTGATTTGGTAGGGACTTCTACCAAATCCCTCTTAACTACTTATTTCATGTTATTTCTAAAAATAAGACTATAAACTAACATAAAATTGCAAAAAAAATATCCAAAGCTCCAAGTGCCAACTTGAGGGTTCATATGTAGCAAATAAAAACAAACTCCATTTTCATATTTGTCTTTTGTACCTAACAACACAAAAAAATGAAGTAAGTGATTGTTTAACTATCACAACTATAATAATATAAGTAAATTAACAATTCAAAAATAAAAATAAAAATTTAACATCAGTACTGAATCAGACTAAAAATCCATACGAAACATCATCTGAATCTATGTGAATGCTGCAATTGTAATCCTGATAGTGGTAAAAGAGCTATTCCTCAGCCTAATGTTTTTTTCATTTGTAACACCTTGTTTTTATAGAATGGATTCCAAGTTTTAAAAAATAGTTGAAATAGTTGTTTTCAATGATCACTAACTATACTATCGAGTTGTTGAGCACGTTTGTAATAATCATATATAATATAGCGGAACCTACATATCCAATAAAATTTAATTTAATATAAAATTAAAAAAATTCAATTCAAATTTATATTCAATATTTCAAGTATATATACTACCTTCTTTTGTTGCCATATGCATAGTTGAATCCAAAAGTAATAGACTTAGAATCATCTTTCAATCTTTTAATTTTTCCACGCTGTCGTATTGAGAGTGGTTTGCCTCAAGAAATCACGAGGATTTTGGTTGCGACCAGAAATGGCTTAGAAATTAAAGAAATTGTAGTTGTGTAGATTCTTCAAATTCGATCGTCGAATCTTCAAACTTTCCTCGTTGACCTATCCTATAATGGTTCTAATTAGGTTCAAAGGTAAAGGTAAGTGATAAGAAACCATGTTCTTTCAACAGGTAAAACAAGATGGCCAGACTATGAGCTGAATCGTCTGAGGAATTGAATCCTAAATTTCAAGCCCACGGTAGTCAGCAATTGTGCCTCACAAATGGGAACAACAAAAGAATACAACTATGTAGGGGATGAATCCCACTTCATTGTATCTACAACACAAAAAAAGACTAAGCAATGATTTCATCCATACCACATGTAACAACAAAGCTTACAAAAAAAACAAGCCACAAACTACAACACACAAGTCTGAATTTTGACTAGGTGCCACCGATGCTTCACAACTCCAAATGAGATGAATGATAGCTTTATGGAAAGTTTACAAGATTTTCTACTTCTTCTTCAAATCTCAAATCATTCTAACACTCTTTCTGATTGCTATGGCCATCCAAAGTTTTGGCCTCTAAAATTGAGGGCAATAAACCCTTCTTCACTTCAACACACACACAACTCTTTCATAAATACTTCAAATAGAACGAATAGAAGCTTCTTAGAAAGCTAACAAAATTTCTTCCAAACCCTCAAACTCTCATTGCAAACTAAAGAAAAATCTATCTTCTATGGTTGATCAAAGCCTCTGTCCCTTCTCGTGGAAGGCAACATACTTTCCTCCACTCAAACTAATACAAATCTCAATTCACAACTTCAATTCAAGCAAGAGAGAACTTTTTGAAAGCATAATACCATGGTACAAAATTCTTTCAATTTTTATATCAAACTTCTCAATACACAACACACTATGACTCTTCAAACATTTGGACCTTATCAACAACAATGAGAGAGAAGATGAAAAGTGTTTCTCTTTTTTCTCCACCTTATCTTCTATCTAAACCACACAAATCAAGTGAATTTCAGCTTATGTCTTGACCATGTGGCTCTCTTAATCTCCATTAGTCGTGCACTTTGACCATAAGACTAATTCCAAATCTCTAGTTAGAAGATAATTCACCTCAAAGTATTTAGAAGATAACTATTTGAATATTTTTCTCGTACAACTTCATAAACACAAATTTAATTTATAAAAAATACTCTAAATATAGAATAAAGAACTAGAAACTAACATATATCTAATAGAGGTTAAAAAATAGAATTTCAATCAAAATATCACTCCATTTGTAAGAACTTAAGAATACATTTGATGATAGCAATAACATAATCGACACGATCCGCCTTAGTTAAAAGATTAACTGGTCCTTTCAACTATCGTTGATGATCACGGCTTCTCTCGATAGGCTTGACCATGCAATAATATTGATTGATGTTTAAACCTTCAAAACAACCTTCAAAACAACCTTCAAAACAACCTTCAAAACAACCTTCAAATGTCACTTCACGACTGTCGAACTCAATGCATCTAACTTGCAACATGATCACCAATGCCCGAGAGTCTTGTTGAAGATTCTCGTGCCATCGTTTTTTCACGCGAGGTTTTTTCAGTGGTCGAGATGATCCAGCTTCATCTTGTAAATACCCATGCAGCAATGATAGACCCATCGACAATTGAGATTGATCCAGCAGTTGCAATAAAGAAAATTCAAACTCACGTTGTAGTTGAGATTTTTCAACTTGAGATTCAAAAAAATCCTCCAATTCGACACAATATGACTTAAATGAATAATCAAGAAGCATAACATCATATACAATAAAACTCACAAGTGAAGTCTTCTCTTTATAGTTTGTCTATCACAGTAGTAAGAAGCATCACTTTGAAGCCACTCCAAATGATATCATTTTTATTACTATTTTATAAATATGAAATTCATTTAAAGAACGTAAATATACATATTTTTACATAGTGTTTGTATCTGCAACACAACAACGTTTTGTTGGATTTCCTTCAACCTTTAAAAATGCAGCATACTCTGTCATTAAGTTGAGTAGGCTAGAATAGAACTATGCATTTTTAAGAAGAAAATGGAAAGTACA
Organism: Antitrichia curtipendula; assembly: GCA_951230915.1. Classification (NCBI taxonomy): domain Eukaryota; kingdom Viridiplantae; phylum Streptophyta; class Bryopsida; order Hypnales; family Leucodontaceae; genus Antitrichia; species Antitrichia curtipendula. The sequence continues at coordinate 34,135,309 of OX579636.1, forward strand.
CCCTATTGAATCAACACAAAAGGTTGGGGATGTAATTGTCTTGTAAGGCTTGCCATCAAGATCATACTCTTTTGCACAATAAAATTCTTTGTTCTTTTTGTATAACATCAACTTGCTCATCCTTTGTATATCACAATTGTCAATTTGAAAAAAAGGTTGGGTATTGTTTATGAGGGTTTACAAAGTGTACATTTAATAAATGTGCCTTCAATTTCTTCAAGTCTGTTGGAATATTAAAAGTTTTTTAAAGAATATATTCATATATCTTCAAAAAAATATTTTAAATAAGACCTTTTTTAAAAAAAAAATATAAATAAATACAATTTCTTCAAATGCCTATGACTTCTACCATCATAATGAGCATATAATGAAACTTCTCAATTTTGTATAGAACATTTGCAAAATAAACATTAATATTTTTTACGATATTTAGTTCCAATATCCCTCCATATTTCTATTCATTTTTTCTTTGTCCCAAAACTATACTTTCCCATTCTTCACATATAAATTATAAATTTAATTTATGAAGTATATCTCACTCAAATTTTCATCAACTTCATTAGTACAAAATCTAAACTATACCTTCAATTTCAAAAGATTTTAAACATTTTGATTCACTGGAAGATAGTGTTACGACATATCTCAATTGAGGGTCCACCAACTTATTAGCATAAACCCTAAATCTTAGCTTCAACTTCAAAGACTTCTAAGCATCTTGACACACCGGAAGATAGTGTTATAGCATGTTTCAGACTTTCAATTGAGGCCCCATCAACTTCATGAGCACAAAAATTAAACCAGAGCTTCGACTTCAAGGACTTTTAAACATCTTGATACATCGGAAAATAAAGTCATTACATATCTCAGTTGAATTTCTATTAACTTCATTAGTATAAAATTCTACCGTATTGTATCTGAAATCAGACTTTTATTTTCATAAGAACATGACATAAGCTTTTCTACACAAAAAATTATAACATCTAAAATTGTTTTGAATAAAATATTAATTAACAACTCTACAATCTTAATTTTTGCAAAATGTGAAATTACTAAACTAATCCGTATAATTGTCACTTTGTTTCACATATAATTATTCACAATAGAAGTTTTGGCAAATCAATAGAATCCTCTTTTGATCTAAGTTGGTGAGATTTCTGTATTTTCCAACCTACAAAGCTACACATGAATTCTATTTTTTCAAAGGTTCAAGATAATTGAATTGCAAAGAGGGATGTTGTTCACAGAGTTCAACTTTTACTTGTTTCCATTACTTATATATACCATGATGAATATTCTACAAAAGCAAGTTATTTCAATACAACAATTTTTCAGAGGGATAATAATTTCAATGTTGAAAGTAGGGTTTTCTACAAATCCATAAATTTGACTATAAATTAACAACCAAAACATTATTTAAAAGTGCAATTTTCAAACAAGTATACCAAATGTTAGTAAACTAAATGTTGGTAGTTCAAACTATATCAAAATAATAATATTTGTTTGTAAGGTATACACAGCAATACTCTTAGAACAGTTAGAAGACACCTATTTCTAAACTTCATAAATAACGCATCAAACGATAAATACAAGTGCCATGTCAGCTAAGTGAACAAATATATACAATTAAGTATTTCAATTTCAAAGTTTTAATGTACAATTTCTGCAACAAATTCATAAATATTGATCTACAATAATCCTACAAAAAACTACTATAACCAACAATTGGTAGTTCAAATCATTGAGATAACTCATATAAAACAATTTTTTTCTCTACAAACTCTTTGAAAATCACCTCCAAAATTGAAGTTTTCATCTTATAAGAATCTTCTACATGAAAAAAAAAAGTTTGAAAACAACTTCTATTATTTATCATAGTTTATTTCATATTGATTAAGATGAAAAAAATCCTACAAAAAATTGTCGCAATCTTGATAACACTTTATAGCTCCAAACAACTTCTAAAAATTCATTAAAGTTTAATGAGTTTATCACACTTCACTTTTAATATCACTTAGATCACAATTAACTAACACTTTGAGATGTATGTTGAGATGAAAAAGCCTTTATAAATGAATAATATGATTATTTAACATAATAATTCTTCATCAATATCTTCAAAAATATATCAATGTCCATCGATTCTTTTAACTTATTTGTGCCTTTGACTCTTATAAATAAAATTGCATTCATGTTGTCCGCAACCTCAACATGATTGACACCAAATTTTGAACCATAACGCCTTTAGTCTCTAACATGGCGTTTACTTTTAATGTGAGCTTTCCATTGAATGGAAGATAGAATACACTTGCAACATGCCAAACAATTTTTATAAAATGTTAATTTTATAAGCTCCAAAATCTTCGTTCTTAGCATCCTTGTTTTTTTATTTCTCCAATGGTATGCTACATGACATATTTTCATGAATGATTTATTGATAACCTCACTCTTAATTTTAAAGTGTCTCGGCGTCACCTAGACACCTCCAATTTTAAACAATCATAATTTCTATCCAACTAGTCTAAATCATGTTTTTTTAAGACGGTTAAAAGCGTCTTCTTAAGGGCTTTCCAAGTATATAAGATACTCTATCATGCTCTTCTAATTTAAGATGCTACCGCGTCCTATTTGCTCAAAAATCACTCATTTTTTATTTTTTTATTTTTGCAAAGTTTGAGATGTCATGTCCAAGGTTCCACTTGTTCACTAAAGCACTTCAGGCATCCCAAAGAGATAAAACTGTGACAAAATTAAAAAATTAAAAAAAATTAAAAATTCTTTGAAGATCACCTTTAGAATTGAAGTTTTCATATTATGAGAATTTCCTACATAAAAAACAAAAGATTTAATACAATTTCTATTTTCTATGAATTTTTTGCAATATTGATAAAAATGGAAAAATTCATGCAGCAAAGTTCATAGAATCCCTTTTTTACTAGAAATAATCTCTCGCTATAAATGCAATTAATGGTTCAATTGCTTATAATATAACAAAAATTGCACTTCAAAATCTCTAATAATCAACAAAACTTCAAATTGATTGTGAAGTTGAAAATCACCACATGCTATAACATCAATTAATAAATAATGAATCTTAGAGAGAATGATGTATATGTATATTTCTCTTAAAAATAAGGTAGGTTATAATTTGACTAAATACAGATTAAATGAGAAAATATAAAAAGAAACCCCTTTGATTCTTATAATACTCAAAGAGTGAATGTAAAAACAAAATTAAACGCTTCCACTTTAACAAGTAAGTCTTCAAAATAGAAAGTATCATCATCTCAATAACATTTGAAGTAAAAGAAAGGCTCCTAGATGTTTAAGATAGACTTATCATTTTAAGAATCACATCAACCACCTAGTATAATGGCACAATAGGATTAATACTTCGTGATAATTTATCAATAACATAAATAAAAATTTTATATTTGATTTTTGGTCAAATTTCTTTCTAAAGTATTTGCTGAAGTTAGTAGTGAGCTTGGTAAGTACCTTTTAGTCCTAACAATTTCACACTTTAATTTCTTTTTTGGCCATATTTCTTTATTCCTCCATCTTCTTCTTGTTTTCTTTCATCTTGTTTCATAGGTGAACACTACTAGAAAATGATGTCTAAATCAACAAAAGAAGTGCCAAATTTTTCTTGAAATGGGTATTGTATCAATTATTTTCACAGTTTTGATTTGATTTGACTTGATTTGATTTGGCACAAGTTAACAAAATGATCAATAAATTTTTGTTGATTTGAATAGTATAATATCTAAATGAATAAAAAAAATCAACATTTTTTTGTTCATTTAAACTTATAAAAGTTTCAAATAAACTTTTGTTATTTGGATAACATTTAAATGAGTACAAATTTGAATTTTATGCACAATGAAATTCTATTTTTTAACTTAATCATTCACAATTTAGTATTTTTGAAACTCAATAAACTTTGGTGACTGTTTTGACATAATAAAATAATTTTTTACAAAAAATTTTAAACTAGAATAAGCTGGAAAATCAAGCTAACTTTTATTTTCAAATATTTGTTTGAGATTTGAAGCCTTCAATAAAAAATTATGAACAAGGTTTAGATAGAAGTTGAAAACTTAGAATGAAAGTTTTCTTTGACATTTTTAAACACCCTCTCTGAATTTGGTCTATAATTTTTTATTAAAGACTCAAAATTAAAACTTGATTTTTGAAGATAAATCTTAGTTTGATTTTTCAACTTTTATTAGTTCAAAATTTTTGAAAAAATTTGTTCTTATATGCCCAAATGACCCCCAAATTTTGTTGAGTTCACGAAAGGAAAACGAAAAATAAATAAATAAACTATAATTTAATCATATGAGCTCAAGATTTGTTTAATGACTATGGGCCTTGCACCTTAAACAAATGTTGCAAGGTTCAAATCTTTGCGCCTACTTGCTCGTGCACCATTGCCATGTATGCAAATTGACTGCATAGCAGAGCCAACTAGGCGCACTTCCTACGTGACAATTTTGTTTTTATGATGACGTGGAAGACGCCAACTTTTAATTCGTCGAAAAAAAAATTTACTTAAAATTTTTTCACTTAATCAAATCAACAACCACATCAATATTTTTTTAAACCTCATTGTTCAAGACTTCAAATTAACAAATGTTCAAATTAACAAAATAATGAATGATGCATCAAATCAACATTTTTTGTAGAATTTGTGTTAATTTGGTTAATGTTTTTTTAATAGTGGAAGTAATGCTTACTGAATAGTGGTCAATTTCATGTCTATCTTATTCAAAGACTAGTAGACTTTAACACTTTTACATTGCATAAGAGCAAATCCAATTTTGTTCTATGCATATTCAATGTTAATATGAAAATTTTGTTAAATGTTGGCACTAAATATTTATTCCACGTGCGGTTGCTTTGTTGAATGTTATCATGTAAAAGCTTGTTTTTTCAAAACAAAAGTCAAACACCAAATTTGTTATTTACCATCATTGAAAAAATTGTTAAAAAAAGTTGTCAAATCTTAAATGCAAAAGTACATCATTTTCAAAATGAAAAATTGTATTTAGAACATAAATACTAGTGTGATATTTTATTTGAGATTTTTCCTTTTAAGATATGATTGAAAAAATCTAATGAGTCCTTTCTATGGAGTCTTTCTCATGATGGCTAGATGTTTATAGAAGAAGAAAGGCATAGAATATGCATTTTCATAGTCTTGTTTTAGTAGTCGATGTTCTTTGATATTATCTACAATTATAAAGGCTTTTGTCATTTGTACCCTTATGTATTTACATAGGCTTTGACTTTTCGGATTAAAAAATGGAATGTATAGTTTTGTAGTATGGCAATAGTGGATATTATCATAATTTTATTTTTGATGATTATTTTTGATGGTGAAGTGTTTGATTCGATTATCAATGAAGTATACAAAATTTAAACTATCTATAAATAAGCTAAATCATTTGGTCAAAGCAAGTTAAGTATGATTATAGTGAGATTTTTGGGATAAAATTGGACTTTAAGTTGAGCCTAGTGGATTGTTTAGGTTGGGTCTTGTGGTGGTGGAAGGTAGAGAAGTCTAGTCTGAATTTTCTTTTAATAAGCTTAGTGTAGTTTAACGAAAACAAGTATGAAATTTTGGTATATGATGAATAATAGTATGGCACTGTGTTATGCTTGTGAGTTTTGATGAGTAATAATAATGTGTTATTTAACCCCTAAACGTCGGAGACTATGTTTTCACCAAAAACAGTCCAAAACTGCCATTTCTGATACAAGCACCAAATTTTAGTTAAAAAAACATTTTTGAACCAAGAAACCGTAGAATCTTGTAGTAAACTAGTTTGGAAATATGTGGAAAAATTTCAGAATTTTTCACCGTGTAGATTGCAAGCTTTTAACGTTTGAAGTGACAAAACTCATTTTTTTAGCCCTGTAAAAATACGGGCAGCTGCACTTCACAAGGTCACATTTGTATGAAAAATTCTCCAAAATGATTGTGCTTCTTTGAATTTATTCTTCAAGGCAAGTTGGCTACATGCTTAAAAAACTTTAGATCATTTGGAATTGTACAACATATAGAAAAAGTATAGCAAGTAGAAAGAAGTAGAGAATGATTCAAAACACTAAATTGTTAAGAATTTAATTATAAAATTGAAAAATTCTAATTCCAACGGTGGTAATATAGTAATAAACAATTTACATTATATGCTTTTTTTTTTTTCAAAAATATTAAAAATTGAGTTAAATTAAGGACTCCAAAGTTTATTTTTGAATAGGGAATCCATAACTACCCGCAAACTAGAGCACCGCATAACTTTCAACTCATAAATCAAAACGGAATGGTTCAAAGCTTTCCAAGTATATATAAATCTAAAGAGCCAATTTCAAATTTTTATTTTTGAAAAAAGTTTTTTTTTAGATTTTTTAGATTTTTCTTTGGGCTGCCCGTTGAGCATTGAAAATTACAGATCATGCAATAACTTTTGAACAATGAAGTCAAAAGTTATGAAAATTGTTGGGCCTTGAAGATAAACCTCGTCCCCATATTGTGTGAAAATTTCAGCAAAAAAAAATAAAAACTCCATACGCAATGAGCTGCCCAAAATTGCTATGTTGCCAAAAAAGGCAGTTTGGACGTTTAAGGGTTAAAAAAAGAAGGTGATGTCATTGAGTAATTGTTCTTGATAATATGAATTGAAAAGAATTGATGGTGTAGGTGTAATTGCAATTTCAAATATATTGTTGATATAGTCATATGACCTCATATTTGAAGGTTTGAAGAAATGCGACTAGAGCTGGGATAATGACAATATAGGTGTTATATTGTCTTTAAAGTCACTCAAATTTATTTTTAATAATAATTAAGAACAACTTTTTTTTTGCACCATAGGGCTAAAAAGCACCATTATAAATAATATGTCAAAAAAAACTTAGGAAAAATATTTATAAATTAAATTAAAAAAAACTTAGAATTTCAGAAGGTTAAAGGTTCTACAATTTTAATTTGTGGCATAATTTTTGAAAACTTGTTTTTAAGGTAGGCCAAGAGATTGGCTTTCTAGAATTGTTGTTTTATTTCAATCCATGATTTAAAGCAAAAATTATAGCATTCAAAGTAAAAGTTACCAAAATCAATTAACCAAATAAAAAATAAAAATTTAAAGTAGTTTTTTTAAATATGTTTTTTTTTAAATAATAGTTTATGTACATGGAAATCTTTTATTCATTCCTTGTAGATTACTGATGTGAAAATTATAAAGATTCTTAATTTTTAGGCAATCTTAGTAATTTTTTGAATAAAGAATGCATATGAATTGGTTTTACTCAATTAATACAATTTTACAAAACAATGTCCACAAGTTTTAGATTTCTTGTTAGAACAATCTCATTGTAAAAATTAACATGTTTCAATTCAATTGTAGAGTTATTAATGTTTAGTATTTTTTTCCATTTTGTACTTATTTCTACTTAACAATTTTTTAAAGAATGAAAATTAAGCTTCATTATTTTTTTTCCCACTAGCTTCTCAATTCAATCTCTACTATAGAGCTTTTTTACCTTAAAATTATTTATTCCAAATTTTTTAGCTAAGAGGAATCAATATCTTCTAATTTAGAATAGAAAAGAATTTTTTTAAATGTTTGTTTACTTTAAAAGCTAATATCCTACAATGTACATGGTTATAATTTTTAATATTTCTTTCATATATTTTCATACTAGTTTAATTTGAGATCCTACGGTTAAATTTTTCGAAAATGAAAATATTAATTTTTTAAATTCTTTGCATTAGAAACAATAATTTTGAAGTGTTTTTTTATTTAAAAAATATTTATATAACTTTAGGCATTAATATTTAAAGATTATAGTATTCAAGGTTATAAAAGTTATTTTTATTAATAAAAAATTAGGTCATGTCATGATAAATTTGAATATTTTTTCTTTCTGGCTCACATTAATTATTGAGGTCAATATATCCAAAAGCAATTCATTTCCAATAGAATATATCATTTATATTCATCCAAAAATTTTGAACTAAAATGTTGCAGGTGTGAAAATATGAGATGCAATTGTAAGTGCTATGTGTCATTGGATCTGACTCAACATAAATACAAATGTCTGTAACTATTGTATATTTTAATTCATGCACTTTGTAAGCGTTATTTTACCCACCCTTGATAAAAAAAGTAAACACAACCAGATTCTTGATTGTTTGAAATTTATCCTAGGGGTGTCCTAGCATCAGTCCAGTGTGCCTTCCAAGCAATGGATATTTTCTAAGTTTCTAGATGCTCCTACTTGGTACTAAAATAGGCTTAGTTCCCAATTAGGGTTGTTCTTGAATTGGTTCCAAATTGCTTAACTATGCCACGGTGGTTTCCAAGTGGAAGTTGCTACAATCTAAATTTAGATTGCTAAAGTTGTAGGCCATGTTATGCCATTTCTAAAAATCCTAAATTCACTTGATTTGGAGCTTCTTAGACAAAGTTATGGACGGATGAAGTTGGGCCTTTAAGAGGCCTAACCAAACTTCATCTACTATTTTTGGACTCTTTCCTAATTCAAATGAGCTCGAATTTTTTATCCTAACCTACAACTCTTATTTAGTACCTAATTTTGGAAGTTGGCTTCATTTGGATGAATTCCTTCTTATTTCATCCATTTTATGTCCCAAACTTCATCCTTTGATATCTTTTTCAATTTAACTCCAATTACTACGTGTGATATAATTTTGGAAATCTCTAGGTACGTTCTACAATGCTAACTACCTGACTTTTGCAAAAACCTAATATAGACCCACTAAATTGACTTGCTCCTTCGGTTCTAACTACATAAGTCCGCATTTTGATAATTGAAATGAAAAAGTTTCAACTAAAGACTTACCTCGGGATTTCTGTCGTTGTGGAGGTAGTCGTATATGCCTTTGAACTCCTTATCATTCACCATTTTCTGTACTTCTTAAGTATTTTTGCCCACCGCTTAAAAGTAGCCAATTAATACAATCTCGCCAATTTCTTGGCCCTCCTCCTTATCTTTATCTTCCCTTCTTTCTACTCTGGAACTATTCCACCAACATTTTTATGGACTCTTACACGCTTTCCTTTTTGTCATACAAATTCTCCTCCTAATGGTCACCACAAACTCCCAAGATTTCTTCCCCAAGCCTACCTAATCCTAAGCCTAGGTCATTATTTATCGTCTCTCACCTTCTCTTGCCTACTTCAATTCCTCCCTAATCTCCTTCTATTCTTGTTGTTGTTTTTGTGGTGTGAGAAAGTGCTTGTTTGTAAGTGTGTGTGTGAAAGACTAGAAGTGTTGCTTCTATTCTCTCCCTTCCTTTTCTTTCCTTTTCCTCCCTTTCCTCCTAATTTATTTTCTAATTTTCCTATCAAAATGTCTTAGCTCTTGGTCTGACTTTTGACAGCTTACTATATTTGGATTTCCAATATATTTTCCTAGTAGAGGCTAAAACCAACTTTCTAAATTGATGCGGAATTTGCAAATCAAACTTCCCTAACAAAAGTTATGCATGGATGAAGTTTTAAGTACTAATTAGTGTTTGAAACTTCATCCGCTTATATCTCTCTTAATTCAACTCGATTTTCTTTGTATTTTATGTTTTGGAAAGCTCTTAACCTCTACTATGAGATTCTAAACTTCAATTTGTACTAACCCTTCTTCTTAGTGGTCTGACCACACCCTTGGTCTCGGCCCTAAAGAAAGACTAATATTACAAATAATAATTTGACCAAAATAAGGCCAAAAGGCCTAACTACATTGAAATGATAAAAGGAAGGAGGGGTTCAAAGCTTTGTCGTGTTCTAAAAATATGCAATTTTTCTCTTCACTCTAAAACATGCAAAGTCAAAGCTTTGCCGTGTATTTGACAACACTAAAATTCTAAATCAATTCTAGAACTCCAAGTCAAAGTTTCGCCGTTCCAAATAAGACTTGAAGCCAAACGAAAGACAAAACTTGAATAAAATAAGTTGACACAACTACCACACTACTCCAAAATCAAGCATTAGAGGCCCCTCTTAGCGGCATCGCCAAGGTACAGAGGAGGGTAGTCTCTAAGGTTAGTATCATAAGTCAATACTCAACAAAATTGTACTAAAACTAATATAAGATTCAATAAGTGCGAACTAGAGCCAATTTTGAAGGGACCCCAATGTCCTTCAAAAAGAGCTTCAAAAACAACAACAAAAGAGCTTGAAAACGCTCTCAAAACACACACGTTTGCAACTTTGGCTCAAAATAGCCAAAAAATCCAACTAAATGGACCAACGTGTATAGAATGAGCCAAAATATGGCTACAAGGGATGAGAAGAGAGGAGAATGAGTCCCCTTATATACATTTCCAAGGGCATTCACCTCCTCTCTTTTTCCAAATAGTAATCTTATCATCTAAGATTTTCATCCTAAATAATCAAATTTTGATTTCTACGCTGGTCCAAACTTCTAACTTTTGGAGATTAATTCCAAATTGAAAACCGATTGCGCCGTTGGCTTCAGAAGACCATTTTTAGTTTTTGAGAATCCCCCATCTCTTAACCAAACTCCAAAAAATGCAACATAACCTATCGCTAACTAAACACCCAAATGGGGTAAAAATCCAAATCTTGGAGGTTGACTTTTTTGAGAAAAGTAAATAGCCTAGTTTCTTTAGTAGATATGGGGGAGTAAGAAAAGACTTAGCTTTGACCCCATTCCGATTTTGTATACTCCCGGTACGCAAATTAACTCCACCGTAAACTTCAAATTTGTCATTTATCAAGGAATCTCGCCGGTTTGGGCACTTCTGGCAATCGGAATGTCTTGAAACTTGGTAGGGCATCTTATTAGCATAAAAGAAGCTAATCTAATTTTTAGTGAGATTTTACCGCAACCTGAGTAATTTCTAGGAATTTTCCATCTTAGGTTTTGGCGGTTGACCGTTTGGAAGGGCATCTTCTGCGAGTCAAAAAATTCCAAAACTTTTTATGGAACCTCTCATGGAATTCCACAAAGGATGTGCAATTTCATATTTTTACTTTGCACAAAGGTCAAAGGAGAATCAAATTTGTCTTCTCCTTTTAATTCCGGTAACTAGGAAATCTTTCACATACAAGAAAATCTTAGCAAGCTTATTTTGCCATTGAATCCCAAATTTGCTTTCTAACTTAGAATACCATACTCCATCCGTAGATTCCTCTTACGGGTCCATCTTGAGATTGTAACTCCTATGAGCCAACAATTGGAGTTTCCACTATTTCTTTAATGCTATAAAGAAAGTGAAACCTATCTCTGGGAATGGATTTAGGACCTCAACGGTGTTCCCTCGGACCAATTTTAGCCTTAAGATGTTACATGTACTGTAGGTTTGGGCTATTTGGATTGGATTAGCTTTAATTCTATTATTTACCTATATTTCCACGTTTTAACCTATGTACAAGTGGAAATGGGGTTTATTTGGGGAAAAATAACCTATAAGGGACCAAATGCTATAGTGGTACGTGACATACCTATTTTGATTTTACACTCTTTTTTGGGTTTTTTGTATATAAAACTATACTTAAATTTGTCAAATTGAAAACAAAACAAAACTGTGAGTCCCTAGTGACAAATTGGGGGCTCACACATTTTGTATATTAAGTGTACATAAAATACCATACTACAATCCAATTTGGACTTCATAGACTTTTAATGGTTGAAACTTAGTTAGCATGAATTATATTTCTATTAGTATTATCATCTTTTGGATTTCAATTTTCTTAATTTTGAAGAAGCATAATAATAAATGGTTTTTGAGGAATGGGACAATTTTGAAATGTCCACCTAAATAACTAAATTGAACCTAAATACTAACTTCATATAGATAACAACCAATCCAAATACTATGAGACTATGAAAAAGAAGGTAACATGGGCATACATCGGCACCCCATTCACGTTTCAAATGGAAGTGAATTAAGAAGTAGCAGAATGCAAAGATGCCAATCTAAAGCTAATGGCAATCCTTGAAGACAACAAATATAAACATAACCAAATGTTTTGTATATTTACATATTTTAAGGGGGCATTCACATCTCTACCTATTGGGTTCATCATGAAGACAAGTGAAATCCTTCCTATTTGTCCAATCTTGAAACAAATGTGAAAGGAAACGTTGAGTGGGAACCAAGTGAGGTTAGTTCACTTAGTTGTCAACAAAGAAGTCACAAAGATCATAGAGAGTACTGCAGGGGTAGCTTAAGGCAATACAATTAATTCTTAATTTTTAGAGTAGTTAAGGAAACAATAGCTAAGTGGATAGCCAAAGAGTATCGAGGATATATGATCGCAAGGATTAAAGTCAAAGGAATGGACTACATAGATGATGAAGTTAGAATTGGAGATACAGAAGAAGACATCAGATGTATGGTAAAGATCCAAAGTAAATTGCAATATGGGCGGACATGAAGTTTGGGATTCACAAATGTGCATATTGAGGGCACAGATTCAAAGCACACAGAGGGAAAGAAGTTACATTAGAAGACTTCAACCTTTGTAGGGAGGCAACACCTAAGTTTAAAAGTTTTGAAACATTCAAGTATTTAGGTGAATATAAAGTATCAGCCTCCAATGTTACAAACAAGAAATCTACACTACCACCTGGACCAAATGGCGAGAGAGGAAGTACACATGAAAGAAAATGGGTTTTAAAGAAATACAAGGTAAGAGTGGCTCAATTAGACACAGCTCGGATACAGAAGCTATATTATGCAAGAAAGTTGGACTTCCTATTGTAAGCAGCAAGAATCCTCATTGAGATTTTATGCCCCATGAGTTCACCTCCAAATTACATAGTAAATGAGGTGACTAAAATTTAACATGGTACAGCACAACGGATACTAGGATGGTCATCTAAAAGAGAGAGAAGAAGACAATTAGAAATGAGTACCGATCACTTAGGCCTAAGACTCTTCAATTTTAGAACGATACGAGATTCTATGTTAGTGAACACAGCATATGCATTTCTATGAAATCACGACCTACAAGTACAAATATTGTTCAAACATATGGCGGAGGAAATGCGAAAGGCCAACAACAAAGCACCAGAACAGCTGTGCTTTGGCCCTGACATTGAATGCACGCATTCAAAGAGTGACCATGGTTCCTTATCCAGGATTCGGTTGCATTGTATCACTGACCTCTGGAGTTGAGCCTCGATTGGAGAACTATATGTTGACGATATCCTCTTTCCCGGAGTGCAGCTGCCCAAATTTCAAAGAGATGAAATTGAAGAGCTTCGATAATCGTGGAAGCTGGGCAAATTGTAAACACCTTTACTATGTTTTCACCGTAATTTGTAACCTACAGTACACATCTGATGTTTTCATCCATGCAGCCAGTTTTAGTTTTAATGAGGTCAAGCAAGTCCTTCTTAGCGGGATACTGAATCACTTAGAATCTGATTAGTATTTCTTGTTGTATAAGAAGACCACTCTTTATTTTGACAGATGTGTATTGAAAGTGTAGTGAGACTACTCATTACTGAAAGTGTAGTGAGACTACAAGGGCCACTACTTGCATTATTTTATACCCTTCGGACTTTTCTGCCTAGTTTTAGATTCAGTAAATGGGATCAGAAACTCCTGTGTTGTAAAAATGTGACACTTCAAAAATTACTCTCGAGACCGAGAGAGAGTGCGATCTAAGCCTTCTACCAAGCACGCGCCTCAACTTCATTTAATTTATATCCGATTTTAGTTTTACTGATTGAAACACAAATTCCACATGTTGCAAGAGGGCGGCAGTTCAATAAGTGCTCTCAGGCCCGAGAGGGTGCACAATAAACCTTCCCTCATGCACTATATTCAAATCTTTATAATTTAAATCCCATTATCTATTTCATCCATTTTCCCTCAAAAGTCTAGTGAATGTGGGACAGTTTCTCCCTCCCTTGGATGGCGGGGATAGTCTCTCCCCGCCTTCGGTGGCGGGGATTGTCTCTCCCCGCTCTGAGGTGGCGGGGACGGTCCTTCCTCGCCTTAGGGTAGCCAGGCCAGTCTTTCCCCGCCTTGGGGTGGCGGGGGTAGTCTCTCCCCGCCTTGAGGTGGCGGGGACGGTCTCTCAACGCCTTGGGATAGCAGGGATGGTCCCTCCCCACGTTGGGGTGTCGGGGACAGTCTCTCCCCGCCTTGGGGTGGTGGGAGAAATCTCTCCCAGCCTTGGGGTGGAGGGGACAGTCTTCCCCCGCCGTGGGTGACGGGGACGGTCCCTGTTGATGGCGGAGACGGTCTGTCTCTGCATTAGCACGGTAGTGTCTGTTTCTTTCTAGTTTGGGAAGTTGGAGACAGACCATCTGTTGTCTCCTAAAATCATGCAAGTAAGCAATATAGAATTGAAATGCCCCTATTTGCGAGCAAACCTTCTGTCTTGTAAATGAAGTTGTTGCAATAATTGCAGCAGCCTTGCCTGGAATCCACAAGCGGCGAGGAGCTATTCGTTGTGGTCTTCCTAGCTGACCAATTGAGAAACAACAATCTTTATGCGAAGATGTGCAAGGAGCTCCCTTCTTTTATTTTGAAAATGTAGCATGGAGTGGGCTGGCCTTGGTCCGTCCCGTGACCGTCGGGCCATCTAGGCGGTGGGCGCTCAAACTGTCCTGGGGACGGATGGCCCGCGCCATCGCCAATCTGACAGTCAATGGGGTGCCTGACTATTCATGGGACAGATGGTCCATCCCGTGGTAGGGTGGGCCAGCCTCAATCCATCCCATGGACGTATTCTCCGTCTAGGCAGTGCGCGTTCGGACTGTCCGTGGGGCGGATGCCCCAGCCCGTCGCCAGTCCAACGGTCCCCTGTCTAGTGGGGAGCCTGACTTTCCACGGGACATACGGTTCGTCCCGTGGTTAGGTGGGACGGCCTCGGTCCTTCCCTTGGCCGTCCGCCTGTCTAGGCAGTGGAGACTTGAACTGTTTCTGGGTTGCTAAACCCGCCCCGTCGTCGGTCCGCTAATCCCTTGTCTAGTGGACGGCCTAATCATCCATGGGGTAGACAGTCTATCCCGTGGTGGGTTGGATCAGCCTCGGGACGTCTGTGAGCTCCCAATTTGTCACTTGGGACTCGTAGAATTATTTTTTTGGAAATTTGCAATATAAAGTTAAGAAAAATATACAAAAAACCATAAAAAGAGTGTAGAACCAAAATAGGATTGTAACATACCCATTACAATAATTGGTCTAGATTTGTATTTAGACTTAGAATTCCACCAAACCGGGCCCAAAAATAGGTAGAAAGAACAAAACGGTTAGATTTGCAGGATTCAAGTCACATAGGTCCAAAAGGGCTGAATCCCACCATGAATGTGGCAATTCATGGCTAAGTCGGTCCGAAGGATCCACAACAAGGCCTCTAGGTCGGGTCCTAGAGTTAGGTTTAGAAATTCCCCAAAACCCCGATTGTTAGTATGTAGGAGCCACTAACGCAAGACCGGGCCCGTGGATGAATCTACAGCCCAAGGATGGTGTCCTAGGGTAAATCCCATGCCAGAAGTCCAACGACGAAATCGATTCATCAAGATTCCTCTCTCTGCAAAAGATTCCCACACCATCGATAACTCAAGGAGATGGCCAATTCGTCTCCACTGACCAATTGTGCTAGGTACGGAAACGCACCTGCACATCTTTCATGTGACCCCCTGAGAGATCATGTGAAAAATCCCGTCATCTTCCGACTTGCAAAAGAACCTTTTGCGGGCGGTCAACCCTGGTAACCTCCAACGGGAATTTCATAGAAATTACCCAGGTTGCCAGAAAATCTCACTAAAAATTAGACTAGCTTGTTTTATATTAATAATGCGCTCCGTGAAGTTTCGCGACATTCCGATAGCAGCAAGTGCTCGAACCGGCGAAATTCCTTGAGAATTAATCACGTGGCGGGGACCCTGACGCATTGACCGGCATCCCGGGACCATACGATGACGAAACGAAGTCAACCAAGAGTCTTTTCCGACTCCCTAACACCTACCGGAGACCCTAAGCTATTTACATTTCTCAAAATAGGAGACCCCCAATATCTAGGATTTTACCACGGTTTAGTTTTTAAACTAAATTAGCCTACGATGGTTTTTTGTCCTCGGTACGGGGGATAAAGGGGTCCTGGACTAAACACAACAATCTGGAGCCAATGGCGCAATCCGTTTGACGATTGGAGTAAATCTCCAAAAGTTAGGAGGTTGGTCCAGCGTAGATAGGTAAAAGTAGTTTTTTAGGGATTAGGATGAAAATCTTTGAAGATGAGGATGAAAATCCAAGTTGATAAGGTTACTTTAGAGCTCTTGAGGGAGAGGTGGGGCCTTGGAAACCTATTTAAGGTCCCCATTTTTCTCTCTTGAACACCCCCAATACTTATTTTGGGTCCGTGGGTCCAACTTATGTTGAGATTTTTGGCGTTTTAGCCAAGAAACCTCTACGGTGTTTTTGGAGCACTTTTTGGCTCCTTTTGTTGTTATATTTCAAGCTTTGAAGGTCCTTGGGGATCCTTCTACCTTGCTTTGTACACACTTTGTGTATGTGGTTGCGTATATTCTCGTTGTTATTCAAAAGTCTTGCTATCTTTGGCATGTCCTTGGGAACTAACTTGTGTGTTGAAGTCTCTTTGGTGTCTTGTACTAACCCTAGAGCAACCCCCCACCGTACCTTGGCGATGCCGCTTTGGAGGGCCTTTAGTGTGTGAGCTTGGTATTTCCACGTTGTTCTAACTTGTGTGTTTCTTTAAGTATATCTTCTTTACCCTCTCCTAACGTTTCTCCCATTGAGTGGACCCCCTTGTGGAACGGCGAAGCTTTGACCTTGCGAGGTGTATTTTCTAAGAGTTTTTTGCCCCACCTTCTTCTAACTTCTCTCGTGTCGGGTGGACCCCCCCTCAAAACGGCGAAGCTTCGAACTAGTCACAACTGTCAAGTCCTATAGTTTGTGTTAAAACGGTCCGGACGGCAAACTTCGAACCCCAGAGTGATACCAAGTCCTAGAGTTGGTGTTAAATCCAATTCCACGGTGAAGCATTGAATCTCCTCAGGCCTTAGTCCTAGAGTCTAGTTTCCAAGACCTTTTTGGAAATGTCCAGAGTTTAGCTTCCAAGATATTTAGTGTGTCAAGTGTCGAGTTACCCAATCTTTTAAATCTTGGCCGTAAAGTGTAGTAAAAGTCCAACTCCTTTTAGTTAGCAAAAATCATGTTTCCTTAGTTAATCCCCCCCCAAAATCTAGTCTTCCTTTAGAAACCGAAAAAAACTAGAACCAAAAACCCTGTTCAGTGACTTTAGTCACAAGGCAGGATTCAGTCACAGGGGTCGTCCAAGTCCCGGGTGGGTTCAGTCACAGGGTGGTCCAGTCCCGAGTGGGTTCAGTCGCAAGGGTGGTCCAGTCACGGGGTTGGGGGCTCAGTCGCAAGGGCGTCCAGTTACGGGGTCGGAGGCCAGTCGCAAGGGCGTCCAGTCACGGGGTCGGGGGCTCAGTCGCAAGGGCGTCCAGTCACGGGGGTTGGGGGGCTCAGTCACCGGGGTTGGGGGCTCAGTGAGTTGGGGTCCGAGCGTCCAGGGAGCTGAGGTCCGTACGTCCAGGGAGCTGGGGTCCGAGCGTCCAGGGAGTCGAGGTCCAGGGAGCTAGGGAGTCGGGGTCCTTGGGTGATCCTGTAACTTGGTCTAGGTAAAGAAGTCCAAAAACTAGAGGTCAAGCTTAATTGGAAAGAAACTTTATTGCAAGGAAAACAAGGGAAGGGGGGAGAAGAGAAGCCGCACGTCCGGGGATATTAAAAAGAACCTGCATACAAAAAGACTCGCATACTATCTCTCTCTCCACACCAATTCGAACTAGTAAGAATGGAGGGGGATTAGGGGGAATTAAAATGAAATAGGAGAGGTGGTTAGAGAAATGATAAATAGTAACCTAGGGTTAGCTAAATAGGTGTTAGGAGGAAAATCTCGAGAATTTATAGTGACCATTAGGAGGTAGGATTAGGATGACACGAAGACAAGGTTGTGTAAGAGAGTAGGAGGGACATTAAACCTTCTTGGGGTTTGAATCTATAGTTGTAAGACACCCATAAAAGCTTAGGTAGAATAGTGTTAGTGTAGAAAGAGAGAAAGGAAAAGAAAAGGAGAGAGAAGGAAAGAGGAAGGGAAAGAAAGATGTTAAATCACACGAGATCCACAATTTTTATAACATAAGCGGTAAGCTTGGGAAAAAATTCCCACGACCCAAGAACCATAATGGAGTATGAAAATGGGCGCGCGGATGCGGACGAGTGCATTTCCGACACGGCGACACCGGTAGTGACGAGGTAAGTCCTTGAATCAAACCTTGGTGTTTCTCCTTATTATCGTTGATTTTTTTCTTAATTAGCCTATTCAAGTGAATAGTGACCCAGGATAAGTCAAGATAAAAATTAGAGATAGAAGTTAGAGAAGTAGAGTTAAATTTAGGAGGAAAATCTTAGAGTTAGTTTTAGGACGTACAAAACTAGAGTCAAATTTAGGAGTAAAAATTTAGAGTTAAAAGTAGGAGTACAAATTTAGAGTTAAATTTAGGAGTAAAAATTTAGAGTTAAATTTAGGAGTAAAAATTTAGAGTTAAAATTAGGAGTACAAATTTAGAGTTAAATTTAGGAATAAAAATTTAGAGTTAAATTTAGGGGTAGAAATTTGGAGTTAAATTTAGGAGTAAAAATTTAGAGTTAAATTTAGGGGTAGAAATTTGGAGTTAAATTTCGGAGTAAAAATTTAGAATTAAATCTAGGAGTAAAAATCCAGAGTTAAATTTAGGAGTAAAAATCTAGAGTTAAATATTAGGAGTAAAAATTTGGAGTTAAATTTAGGAATAAAAATCCAGAGTTAAATTTAGAAGTTGAGAATTAGAAGAAAAAATTAAACTTAGGGTTAGCCGTAGGGTTGAAACTTCCGAGAGAAGTGTCAAGCCTCCAAAAATAGTCTTCAACACTCATGGAAGGAACGTAAGGGGTCCCCGCTTACGTAGTTAGGGACGTTAGAAATGACGCCAACTACCTAGCCAACCCTATACATAGGATAGATAGTTAGAGAGTTAGGAATTACCAATCACCTTTGCTCATCACAGTCAGCTTGTTAGTTGCCCATGCAATTCTAGTAGTATTCGCTGTCATCCACGACACTCAGAAAACGTTAGCACAAAAAAGATCCATTGCTTGGAAGGCACAGTGGACCGCGCTCACAACACCCCCATATATTTAAAAGGTGGATAACGGCATAGAACCTGGTCGGTGTTCGCCCGATTACCATGGGTGGGTAATCTTGCGCCTACAACGTCCCGTAGCCATCCATTGGGCTAGGCAGTGCGTGCTCCTACCGCTCACGGGGCGGATGGATCGATCCGACCAGCCAGCGGCCACTGGCCGGTCGGACCATCCCTTGTGAGGATGGACCATCATGTGGTCGACCCTAAGACCTCTTGCCATTCCGTGGCAGGTCTAATTGTTCGTAAGCGTCGAGAATTGAAAGGCATCTCTCTAACATTGAATATTCACTTCTTACATACCATGTTTCTCTAAACTCGGCATCAATCTCAACGATACAACCACAACCATCTTCTGGAAGTGGAGAAGAAGGCTCCAAGAAGGCACCAATAATAATGGGATGGACTAGTTGTCCTCCCTTATAAATTGCTGAAATAGGAGCCCCTATCTCTCCGAGCCACGTGACGTCCAATGACGGTTGTTTAGGAAGATCAGACAATCTCAATCACCCCTAACATCATGCCACGTGTCGGCATTGGAAAATGGCATCAATCCAAAAATCAAATTTATGTGGTCTTCAAAATCCCCGGTCACGCAAGGTTGCAAGCATGCAACTTTGATTGTGTTTGTGCCATACAATTTCTTCCGCCTTGTCCCATTTCTCTATAAGGATAGCTTAAACTCAGTGTACTCTGTCGGGCAAACTGCTGTAACGTTGTAGGGCGGTTCGATTTTCAATGCATGTAGGTAGTGGCCGTTTCCCTTTATTTTGCTTTTCATTCCTGTTAGCGTTTTAATTTGGTGTAGTGGAGTTAGCAATCTCCTAAATGGAAGTTCTATTGATATCATTATCCCAAAAGAACACCCTCTTCATGACATTCATCGTGCATTTTCTTCAGCCAAATGACGTACTCCTTGCTTAATCATCTTGAGTCCATTAGCTGCATTCCTCTATGATTGCAATATACCTCTTGCGAGAGGTTGTCACAATAATGACATCGCAAGAATCCAAAGAGAATGCCCTCGCAAGTTTGAGATCGGTTGGACGGACAGTTCATGAACTCAACAGTGTTAAGGGATGAATGCGGCATTGGGCTCAGGAAATGCACGATGAATGTCATGGACATGGTGAACTTTTGGGAACATATGATAGGTCTTTTTATGAGTGCGACATCTCCCTCTATCTTTCCCAAAAATGTTTCTTGTGATGCTGATTAGTGCAGAGCTTGGATGATGCTCGGAAACGAACTGCATAGAGGCCGAATCAGGGATCAATACATTTCCTAGCACGGTCGACAGTGCTCTTCGACTGTCTCTCAAGAAGAGATGCACCATGGACTCTGTATGTTCTAGGTACATAGTTGTTCTCAAATTTGGAAAACAATGCCATTAGGTTTGGGCTATGCTAGCAACGTAAGCAGGGGTGTATTTAATTTTTATATTCACCCATGTTTTCATCAAATTTTTTAATGCATTTGTAATCCAATTTTTTCTTCCACTTTCTTTCGTTTTTTCAATCCAGTTCTATTTTTTTTTAGTACAAACTCATCCAATTTTCCATTCCAATTCATCCAATTTTCTCATCCAATTTCATCCACCGTAAACCGAACTCATCTTTTTTTTCCATCCAACTTTTTCATCCAATTCATCCATCCTTTTCATTCACTTTTTTCATCCAAATTTTCATCCAAATTTTTCATCCAAATTCATCCATCCTTTTCATCTAGATTCATCTACTTTTTCCATCCAAATTAATCCATTTTTTCATCCAAATTATTCCCCTTTTAAAAATACTTTCATTATAGTTTTCATCCTACTTCATCTATTTTTTTATTTTTTTGTTAAAAAAGTTGCTCCCCGCTCGCAATTCCCCGCTCACATGACAACATTCCCCTGCTCTGAACTGATTTCTAAAGGTCGATTTTACCAGACTCTACTCTGATTTCATGTTTCAGTCTTTTCGGAACAACTTCAGGTCGACCACTCTGAACTATTATACGATGGAACTAACTTCGGAATCCCTTCTTGCTTGCGTACGTGAGGTCTGGAGTTCCCAGTAACACTTCAGAGCAGCCACTCTAAAGTGAATTTCAGCTGTAAATTTCACTCTTCAACGATCCCATACTTTAACTATGTAGTCTTGTTCACGGTTCAGAGAAGCCGCTCCGAAGTGAGTTTCAGTTGTGAATTTCACTCTTCATCGATTTCTTACTTTAATCTTGAAGTCACATTCACGGTTCAGAGCGGCCGCTCTGATGTGAATTTCAGTTGTGAATTTCACTCTTCATCAATCTCTTACTTTAACCATGCAGTCTCATTCACGGTTCAGATCGACCGCTCTAAAGTGAATTTTAGATGTGGATCTCTTCACAACGTTCACTTACTACGTCTGTGGAGTCTTGTTCACGGTTTAGTGCGGCCCCTCTGAAGTGAATTTCAGAAGTGGATTTCTCTTCTCAACAATGTCGTACTTCATCCTTGGAGTCGCGTTCGTGGTTGACTGCGTTAGTGTCTAATTTGTTTATAATGCGTTCTTCTTGGACTGGTTGGTGTTCATATTCAAAATGGTCGTCCCGTAAAGCTTGTGTTTCACATCCATCCGTTGATGGAGTGTCTGAAGTCTTCCGTTTCATGCCACGCATTATTATCCACTCTATGTGAGGTATGCCGTCACTTCTTTCCGTGACAGAATGATTGATGGGGCTTCTAGGACTACCTATCTTATGTCTTAATGCAACATATTTTCACTCGTCTTATGTTTGGCAGGTTGCGGAATTCCTAGAGCCTGAAAGAAACTGCGGATTTCAGTTGTTCAACGTTTCACTCCTGTTATCACCGTGACTGCAATTGTCTAAGCATTGCATACCCCTCCAGACTTTAATCTCTTATGTCTACTTTGAGCGATTTTCCTTCCAGTGAGTCTGACGCTGATGAGGTGAACTATTCATGATTCATTTCATTTGTCGCGAAATCATCGGCACTTGCAATTCTGCATTCCGTTGTATTATTGTGGAAATGTCATTTCACACATGTTTGACGCCTAGGGCTTCGAAGAATTCGAGGAAGAAGATATCGACTTGGAGGCATTTAACGCAGTAGGCAAGGACACTAGTCCCATCCCAGATTGCGAGGGCATCGGCCGCGACGGATGGCTTTGCAAGGCCCTTCTCGCGAGGCATGCGGACGGGTCTGACTTTGCTGACGTAATCATTATTACTGTCGACCTCAATGCATGTGTCGATGGACTGAGTAGGCTGGAGAATGACGATGTGGGCATTGTCGTACTCGAGGTCCACAACGGTGACCCGCGCATCGGTGACATGTGTATGCGGTGGTCTATGCGTCAGGTATTCTACGAGGATGAGAATGGCTATGTAAATGTTTATGATCACGCCCGCAAGAGTGAGGCCATTGATAAGCATTTAGAAGGAAATCGTAGAAGAGTGGGCATGAGACAATATTGCTATGATAGAAGAACTCGAGCAGCAGCGGCTCTAAACAAGAGGACGAAGATGGTATCACACGAATTTATCGCAGCAGTCTTCATACAACCTTGTTGCAAGGAAGAGTGCACACGGAAATTTCCCCTTCCACCATTCTCGCACTTCGAACGGAAATGCACATGCAATCCTTCCAAGTGAAGTCCTCCAAAAATCTGGACGTCCACCGGACGATGCGCAAAGTTCTAGAAGGGCGGAGGCAGTTTGTCACGGTCGAAGGCATAGACATCTGCCCAACTGCGTGGCGGATTCTCCACAACATTCCTCTCCGCACGTTCGAAAGGTACAAGGCCAAGGTCAAGGACGACGTTAGAGGCGCTCCACACGGCAATTTGAACCGAGCAAAGTCGAGGAGTGCAACCATTCAAGCCATTGAGACATTGCACTCATTATTAGAGGCAACAGCCGACCACATGCCCCATTTGTCAGACACCTTGCGCAGCGGCGAAAAAGTTGGCTTGAAAGTTTTCTTTGCCGGTACCGAATGGAAACAGTTATTGACCACCGTCAACGAGGTAAGACCAGCACTTGCATGGAAAGCCGTCCACTAGACTGATATGACAAGGACACGCTTGTATTGTTCCATCACTCATGACATAGATGAAGTCCATTAGTATTTACAGTGATACCTATTCAATGTAAATTGTAAATAATGGCCACGTGGGTCCCGTTGTTTGCAGGCAAACGTGGAGCTCGGTCTCCCTCCAGTGTCGCAATCATGCTTTAATAAAATTTGAACTAGACATTTTGCAGAATACGTCATCAAAGGAAGAGGAGATTCCTTTGCAAGGTGTAGCAACTTGAAGCAGTTACGAGCATCCTTTGCGCCCGGATCAGAGGACTATCAACGAATTCAAAGGCGTTTTGAGAAGCACTTGTTCTTGCAAGAAGCCTATCGACATGCCTACTATCGTAGTAGGCAATTGTCCAAATTAAGACCGACGCAATTACAATCCATCATGCATGACAAAATGGACCATTCAAAAACTGCATGTCCTGCATTAGCGAGGAAAACAAAGGCACTAGATGGACTCAGGAAGTTGCCCGTGAAAGTGCCAGGAATTTTTGCACATGGGCACGACGATGGCAAATATGCACAGTACAATTTGGATGTGTTTCCAAGTGATAGCAACTTCACGGTGGGCTCCATTGCCAAATTGTTGCGAGATTTGAAACAGCCACCCGTGAAGTCTTCGCGATGCTTGTTTAGTGGCGCCGGCAACACCGAGTTGTATCGAGCGTTGCTCAAGGGTAGCGAGATTTGCTACCATTGCAAACAAAAATGTCTTCCTACTGTCAATGTCTTCCTACTATCGATTAAGCCAGAAAGAATAATATTTTTAAATTAAAATTTAATATATGGAAAATTTAGAAGAGAACTTAATATACAAATCGACAAGAATAGATCCGAAGAAAAATTGGAATAAGGGATAAAGGGAAAGATAGAACGTATATAGTGAATCTATATTACGCATGCCAATTGCTTGGAGTACATATCATGGCAAATGGGTACTTTAAAATATACACTCAAAATGGGGACTCAGATACAAATGAAGAGGCTAAAGTCATGGGTGATACAAGATTAGAGGAAACATAGGAGAAAAAAGATGCACTTAAAAAATACATGAAGTAGGCAATAAGATTTAGAGACAGAAAGAAATTAATGGAAAAAATAGCCACAAAACAATTCTAGCACATAGGACCACAAGTGGCAAGAAGTAGGAAATGGTTACAAACGGCATGCTTAAACATGCCAAAGTACAAAACCATGGTATCCGCGGCATTTAACGTATTACCCGGAAAATCAATAGTGAGCATTTGGAATAGAGAAGGATAGATCAATTGTTCGAATTGTAACAAAGGCAAACAAGTAACAATGAAGCAACTATTTTGTAGCTACAAACACCCATTCTATGAGGCCATACGAACAAAATGACATGACAAGGTAGTATGTGAGCTATATTGTTGGATCAAACTACAGGCACAAAAAGGCAAACTAGAAAACTTGGCAAATTTTCAAGTTTGGATGTCGAAAAATACTTGGGATACATCAATCACGAACCAAGTCATTTTTTCCAAAATCTTAGAAGATGTGGAGATAACACATAGGAGACCAAATCTGATATTTCAATATCAACCACTTCCCCCACCAAAAAGAGAAACATGTAGGGAAAAACGAGCACAAAATCATCAAATTGAAATATGAAAAATATCCATAGTAATGGATAACGCAATCAAGATGGCATGAGAACAAAAAAAGATAAGATACATAGAATTAATCAAAAATATAAAACGAATTTACCCCACAAACGAGGTCAATTTCATGCCAATGATTTTTGGGATAATGAGAACAATTCATGCAACAATACTGAAAATACTTAAAGAAGTGCAGGCCAAAGCACAAATATCTTAGGTAATACACCAAATCATTCAAGCAATCAGTAACCATAATCACAAATTATGGATAGTAAGAAACCAGATGCATAATAAAAGTTAAAGCCACCCACATGAAAGACCAAGAACGTGGGGGCTATAATGTACATGACTAACATGCAAATTTTTTAAGTACTGCAAGAGCTTGGAGTAACGTGAAGAATAGAAGATCAAGCCAAAAGAATCAATACTAGAATTTTCAATATTGACAAACCGCAAGAAGATGGATAATTATTACTTTCGAGTCATCAACAACGTTACCAAATGGACAAACAAAGCTTCACCAACACTACAAGCATATTGATAACATACTTATGAAGAATGTAGGGTTAACTTAGGCAGGGTGAATCTAAAATCTCAAATAATAGGGACAAGACCCTGCTCACGATTTAGCATAAATTCAACAACACTTATGCTAATAGTAAGGGTCCATAGGAAAAAAGATTAAGTCCATCCAAATAAATAGTCATACAACTAGATTTAGATGCTAAGAGGAGTTCCTATGCAATGTAAAACGCTTAATAGAACCAAAAGAACTAGGATTAGAAGACTTTAGTTATAGAACTAACAGGTGTTGAAGTAATAGATACAAGCAAAGAAAACCTCACCATACTCGAATCTGCCTCCGTACTTAGAATATTTAATAAATATGATCTAAGTAGGAATTATAGATCCATCTTGGCAAAGGTGAGGTCTATCATGGTAGAGGTGTAGTCCATCATAAACTGGAATCGGTAAACACCTGTTGAAAATTATTTTTACAATTAATAAAAAGAAATCATATTTTGCTCACAGAATTTAGCAAGTTTTGAAATTTAATGTGAAGTGACATTAAGAGAAATCAAGAAGAAAGTAACTCGATTAGGCTTCAACAATCGAGAGATGCGGCCCCCAAATATGCATATTGGGCAAAGTGCAGTAAAAGGGATCTAACTGTTGAGGAGAATAAATCACTAAGATACCCACCCCAAGGCCGACGAACCCAATACTAACTTCATATGTACAACTTTTCAAATATTTTAAAGCTCAAAATTTCAAATTTTTCAATTTAAAATCCATCCAAGCACTTGAAAGTCCTCACAAGTATTTAAAATCGTAGGCACTTGAACAAGTTGGTTTCTAGAATTTTGAGCACTTACTTATCACATGCTATGAAATCTACCATTTTAAACAAGTATTTTAGGAATTAAATGAAATTAAACTGAATTAAATGCATAGATATGGTCAAGTATGTTTAAACATTTGAGAATTTTTGCCTCTGAAAGTCTGCGTAATTAGAAGTTTCAAATTGTACAATATGCTAGTATAGAATTTAATTTAACTTAATATGTGAAAATTGTCAAATATTAACGTATGTGCATGACATGACAAATTCTCAAAATATATATAGAAAGTACATCATGAGAAAATCATGATTTATTGTATTATTTGTTGCCTTGAAAAAAATTTCATTTTATCAGCACATTTGAACAAAATCCAATCATAGAGAGCATGTTCAATATTATAATATGAAATTAATCCCTAAAGGATCAAAACTTCCTACTGTTACGTGTGTCCAAAAATGTATTTTTTTCTAAAATTTGGTACTTATACCAGAAATGATAGTTTTGGAGCATTTTTGGTGAAAACCTAATCAAAAAAATTTAGGGGTTCAATAGTGTCTGAACATGGAATGAACAACCTTCTCTATCATCCTATATGGCTTCAACTTTGTTTTCATTTGAATTTGAAATTCCTCAATTTGCATGTAAGTAATTCAAATCCTACTTGAAAGGGCATTGATTTTCAAATGTCTGAGTAGTAGTTTGATCATCTAATTTTGCCATTACAAAAATGCAATTTCTTTTGGAATTTCATGTAATTCAATTCAACAAAATAGTGATTCATAAGAATTTCTTCAAATTACAAACTAATGTCATAGTTGGCAGATAATGTCATTTGCTTTGTGTTCAGAATAGAGGTTGTAGATCTCATCTAGTGCAATAATGATCTCGAGCTCATTGTCAATATTGACTTTAATAGCTTGTCTAACTTTTCTTTCTGATGCTTCTTGATGTCGATCATCTCAAACCTTAAGTGACAAGCAACTTAAAATTTTTATAGCTATACAAGATATATAAATTAAGTATTATAATCATATTCACCTCAAATTAAGATAAATTATTTCAAGTGCAATTAATTCAAAAAGCCAATTCAAAAAGTCAATTTGTAAAAAAACAAATGCATGAAACTAAAGCTAATAATCAAACTACATTGAGTTGGAATTCACCTTGAATCGTAGTGAAAAATAAATAAATGTATAGACTTAGGGTTATTGACTTTAGTCTTCAATTTTGCTTTGAAACTACTATGTCCACCTCAGATGCCTTTTGGGGTGGATTTGATTTACCCATCTTCAACCATATTCTTTGAACTTTTTGAGTGCTTGTTTATCCACCCTTGGTCAATTATCAAGCACAACCAGGTTCTTTGTTTATGTAATTATGTTTGATTTTTAAGCTATTGGGTGCCTAGGCATTGTTCATTGTGCCCTTCAAGCAATGGATATTTTTAGTGTGCCTAAGTATACTCAAACTTGCAAGAACCAAAAAGTACAACTTTGAATGCAATACATGAGATTGTTGACCGAATGGATTAAGCAATTGTGGTTTTTTGTGTAAATCAAGATAGTCTAAAATTAATAACACTAAATCATATAGAATTTTATGTCCTTTCTAAAAAAATAAAATTCATCTCCATCCGACCCTTCCAGCCAAAGTTATAGGCAAATGAAGTTTTAGCATTTGGAAGGCTAGTAAAACTTCATCCACACTTTTTACCTAGTTTTCGAATTTAAATGACTTAAGATATTGCAAATTTGATTGAAGGGTTATCTTGTATCTAAAGTTCAAGTTTGGTCCTATTTGAGTATTTCTTCTAATTTTTCATCAAAATTCATCCTATAACTTCATCCTTCAATATCTCCTTTGTTCTGTAGTCTTTTTTTAAGTGTAAGATACCTCTGAAATCTACCTAACTTGTTCTATAAGCCTATAGTTCTAACTTTCCATTCTAACCTAATTTTTAATTTTTTAATTAGGATTTTTCGATTCTTGAATTTTGGATTAATTTTTATTAATTTTCTATTTTTAGAAATTTAATATTTTTCCTTGTAGAATCTAATTCTAGATTTATAGATTGCTAAAATTCTTGTTGATTGGACTTCCCTACTAGAAATTATTGATGGATGAAGTTTGATCGCTAATCAATTCTTCAAACTTCATCCGCTAATTACTCTCAATCTAGATTTGGAAATGAACTCTTGTTTTCATCTACAGATTCTAGATGATCAAGTCTTTTTAATCCTATAATTTTTGTTTTATAATTTTTTTTAATTAAACTTCATCCAAATTAGGTTATAATCTTCATCCACTCCTATCTTACTCGTTTAAGTGCAATTTGAAAGTGTTAAATGTTTTCAAAAACCTCTAGATCTATCTATAAACCTCTAAATCTAAAACTTGAAAGATAACTATTCTTGACACTCTGACTTAGAGCTATAGTTTGGCTTAAGAGTTCTAAAAGGCTAATTTAAATAATTCCTAGAAGATGGAGGAATTAATAACTCACCTCATCAAAGATGTCATCTTGAATGTTGTTGTAGAGGTTTTTCATTATCTCCTTCATTTGCCATGTTGCCTTTCTTTGAGAGTTTTTGCTCACTGCTTGAAAGTGATGTTTTAATACAAATTTGAAGTTGAAACTTCTAACTACTTCTCCTTTTTTTTCTATTTGCAATTCTTTCTATTCTACTTCTTTCCCTTCAATTCCATTTAGACTCCATTAATGTAGTTGACTTGAATATCATACAATAATGTTTCAAATTCGTAAATAATAATTGATTACTACTTCTTGTTCAAATTAATTATTATTCTATCCAAATTCTAATGGTCTAAAATATTTTTCAAAGATTTCTTCCTAATCTTGATTGAATTCTAAATTCTTCATCTTCTCTTCCAACTCACAAATCTAAACACAAATCTTCAATACTTGCCCTTCAAATTTTGAATGCCTCTTCCTTCTTTCTATTTGCAATTTGGTTTGGAGCTTCTAGCTATTGGACAGTGAGCAATTTGTTCTGCATGTCTCTTCTTCTACTTGAAATTCTACTTCTTCTAATTTTATGGAAAGATTGTGGAAAGATTTTTTCTATTCTACTTCCCTTCCTCCTTCCTATTCTCGTCTTGTTTTATTTTGGTTCTTATTGTTTTTTCTCTTCCTATTTGTAATTTTCCAAAGGCTAGTTCTAGTTCTAAATTTTCTGTATGCAAGTTTTTGAAGCGTGGCCAAATCATACCAAGCAATCCAGCAGTCTCAATATGCAATTTGTCTAGCAGTCTCAGTTAGTATTACAATGCCGATTAGGACTGCATATACACACTAGAAAAAACCCGTGTTTTTTTTTACGTCCAAAATTTGGACATCCACTTTTTTGGACATCAAACATAACATAGGATGCTAGTTTTGATGTCAAAACTAGCATCCTAATGTTATGTTTGATGTCCAAAAAAGTGGACGTCCAAATTTTGGACGTCAAAAAAAACACGGGTTTCTTCTAGTGACAAATTGGCAATTGAGAGTCGGTCTTCCCCTTTTTAATTGTTCCTCCCACGTGGTAGCTCCAGATTGAGAGAACCCTCGGGGCCGAGCTATACTATCGACCTTCTGATCACCGGGCCTTCCCAACTCCAGGACTTTCTGGTTTCAAGGCCTTCTCTGAATCCATTGACTCTTCTGAATCTTTGATCTTGTTTTTTGTTTTGTTTTTCTTCTTTTGGTATTAGAATACCAATTCACTTCTAAATGTCTAATTTTTGGCACTATTAAGGATTTTAAGTATAGGCCATTATTCCTTTAAAAGATAAGGAGTGACTCCTAAGGTTTGAAAGGCTAAGGTGATTTTTATCACTAATTCATCACAAGTTTTTTTGAAACAACATAGATTTCAAAAACAATGTTTTTGAAACTAAACTTTGGAAGAGATCCCTTGTAGTTTTTGGTGTGAAAATCCTAGGACCTAGGCAACCAAAGCTTCACCGTCTCTTTGGAAAACACACTAAAGTCTCATGTCACCCAAAATGCTATAAGACAAAGCTTTGCCGTGCTATGGGAATTTGACAATATACTATAGAAATTCTAGAGCTTAAAATCAAAGCTCCGCCATATTTGAGGATTTTGCTAAACTTGCTACAACAATTCTATAACCCAAAGTCAAAGCTTCACCTTGTTTTTGAGAACCATCTAAACTTTTATAACAATTCTAAAACACAAAGTCAAAGCTCCACCGTTGTTTTCAATACTACTACAACTCTATCAACATCTAGATGAAGTTTACTTCAACAAAAACTCCACACAAACTCGTTAGATTAGGGAGCTTAGTACAAACACCAAACTACAACATTTAGTAGTACAAAAGTTAGTACAAAAGTATAACCATAATAAGCTAAAGGCCATCTCCAAGCGGCATTGCCATTCAAAAGAGAAGAATCCTCTAGGATTAGTACAAAATCCTCAATTCCTAAACAAGAACTTGAAGAAACAACAATAACACGACAAACTAGAGTTAGTACAACCAAAATACAACCAAAATTTTGCCAAAACTTCAAACCAAGTACAAAAATAACAAATAAGACTTAAAGGGACCCCAATGTCTTTCAAGGCTCACAAAATAGCAACAAAAGGAGCTTGAAATACTCCAAAAACAACATGTGTACAACTTTGGCCTCAAAATAATCAAAAAAATTTAACTAAATGAACCAACATGTTACAAAGCCAAAAAATGGTTAGAAGAGGTGGTTTGAAAATAGAAGGGGTTCCCTTTTATACTCTTCTAAGGGCACTCACCTCCTCTCATTTCCTCATAGTAATCTTATCATTTGGGATTTTAATTATAAATGACCATTTTTGACTTTCTACATTGGACCAATTTCTAATTTTTGGAGATTAACTCCAAATCACAAACAGATTATGCCATGGGCTACAACAATCCATTTTAGTCGACTAGAACCTCCATCCCTTTTTCTTTTGCCGTAAACGCAAGGAATCCTAACACCAGCTTAACGACCAAAATGATGAAAAATTCAACGTTTGGAGGTTGACTTTTTTATGAAAAGTAACTATCCTAGACTCTTTAGTAGTTGTAAAGGAGTAAGAAAAGACCCCACTTTGACTACAATTTGACTCCGTATGCTCTAGATACGTTGGTCAACTCATCGTTTTGATCTTCAATTTTATCGATATTGCAGGATCTTGTTAATTTTGATTCTTCTGACTATCAAAATGCCATGAAACTTGTTGGAGCGCATTATTAACATAAAAAAAGTTATGTTAATTTTTAGTGAGATTTTACCGCATCTCAAGTAATTCCTATGAATTTCTCATTGTAGAATTTGGCGGTTGACCATTCAGAACGATATCTTCTGACTATCAAAAAATTCTAAAACTTTCTAAGGAACCTCTCATAGAATTCTACAAAAGATGTGAAAGCTCATTTTTTTACTTTGCACATTTGAAGAAGGAGATTAAATCCCGCTATCTCCTTTAACTTTTGATAAACAAAGAATCTTCTAAATGGAAGAGAATTTTGGCGAACTGATTGCGCCGTTGGACTCCTGGCATGATTCTCACTTCAAATTACCATATTTATATATTAGATATCCTTCTCTGGTCTGTCTTGAGTTTTCTTCATCTGTGGGTTAACAATTGGAGTTTCTACTCATTAGATGATTTTTGGGGGGTTTGGAGGGCCGTTTTGAGCCTGTTCCTGGCGCTATTCCTCCGGCAGCAAAAGAACTACCGCTGTCAGAATTTCTTTTTTGAAAAAAATCTTAAAATCTTAAAATCTTAAAATGGAAAAACAAGATGAACAAATTTTTATTTTTATTTTTGGAATTTTTTTTTGTATGACGTGGCAGTAGCTCGGCCACGTCACGCAGTTGCTGTAGCGCAATTCCAGACAGTTTCAAAGTCTGGGAACCCTGGGGAACTCGCAACCTTCCACTGGGGCTGAAAAACATGTAATGATTTCATTGATGGAATGGGGAAATTGAAACCTCTCTTTGGGAATCTACTCTAGGGTTCTCAAATAGTTACCTTGGACCAATTTATCCAAAATTTGTCACATGAATGGCAGGTTTAGCCAACTAGGACAATTTCTTCTAAACATGCTTACTATGTACAATTTATGGGCTTTTACCCTATTTACATGTGGAATTTGGATGTAATTGAAGGAAAACACTCTATTTAGGTCCAAATTCTATATTAGTATGTGACATACCTATTTTGATTTTACACTTTTCTTATAATTTTTTGTATATAAAACTTCACTCAAAACTATAAAAATCCCCAAAAAACAAAATATGAGTCCTAAGTGACAAAATGGGGATTCAAAGCTCTCGTGACATTGGTTGCCCAAGTTGGTATAAAATGTGCAAGCTAATTCATGTAGTTGTAATATGTAGGACAAAATTTAACGAAGGATTGAATACTCCTTGCTCTAAACAATATGTGCTTACTATTTTGCTAATGGCTATGCATACAAAATATCAATTGATCAATTGCATCCCTCAAACCGCAAATGAATTACCAAAGTTTAGAGGAGGCTAGCATAGACTACAAAATTTATTATCTCATAGAGATGATGGACAAGATTTGCAAATAGGCACATCAGTCAGTAATTGTTGTAAATTATGAGTGTCTTTATAGTTTGACTTGCCTAACTCCTTGTCCTTAGGTACAAACTTCAAATCCTTAGAAATGTTAGTCAACATGGAGACCATATTGGAATCTTGTGCTAAGTCTTTCACTTCTCCCTTTCATGATGATTGTTGATGCATTGGCTTGTTGTGATGAGTTTGAAGTCGGAACACAAATTGTTCTTGATGTTTTGGAAATGTTGTTGCTCTAATAATTTAAGTCTATAGGTTGTATATACCTTTGGACTAAATGGATTTTGAGTTTTTCTTTAGGAATATCCTGAGGAGCTGCTGCACTTTAATCAAAAGTAGTGTAGTTGGCAATGGCCCTCCATCTTTGCTCCACTTTCTTTTGCCAATAAGGTCAATCAATATTTTTGAGAAACCTTTAGAGTGTAATTTATAAGACTCGTGGAACATTCTTGAATACTGAACGGCATTAGAGCTAAGTCCACAAGGAATGTGTACTTGTACTTTATAGGGATATTTGGGTCATCTTTGATGTAGCATGTGACAAGGATTTTTCATAAAGGACCCATGTTAAATTCTACTACTTCCTTGAAATGAGAAAGTAGAAGGGTTGCATTGGTACTCGTCTTGAATTTAGTCTTGAACGTCAAGCTTGATAGTCATTGAAAAGAAAAACTACACTTCCAAACTTGACACTGGCTCACAATATTGTTGTCACTTTCCATAACCAAATTTGTCACTACACTCTATGATCATTCCCTTTGGAACCTCATAGGAATTAAAAAATTACTCGAGTTTCTTCTTGTGTCCTTCCGTAACTGCAAGAAGAACATAATATAATTGTAAAATTTGAATTGAGTCATCATATTGAGAAACACATTGTATATCTATTTGAGTATTTTACCTCCATACAAGATAAATAACTGGCCTTTAAAAGAGTAGACAACCTATAAAAGTATCACATACAAAGAATACTAAAATATATCAATGATTTGGAAAATCATCGAGATATTAATTTAGATTAATCTATTAATCCTTAAATAAGGATATTGCACGAAGGCAATATTAATTTCATCCTATTTTTGGAATTTGCTATTGTGTGAAGGATTTAACCATTACTACTATCTCCTACAAAATAATTGGATGAGCTTTTCACCTCAAATTGAGGTGAATTGGAATCTAAATATTAAAGATTTTTTCAAATGAGATTTTTCAATGAGATTACAACAATGTATAAAATTTCACTATTTCATATTTTGTTAATCACATCCTCCATTTACCTCAAATTGAAGTGAATTCAATGGTTGAATCCAATAAAGACTTATGTTCATTCTATTTATGGAGTTTATCTTTATTTTACTTGGAATTGAAGTGAATTTGAATGATCTAAATATTATGGGGTTTTGTGAATGAGATTTTTTTATCACAATAGTGTATAAATTTCATATTTTTATATTTTGTAAATCTAGGCAACTTCATGGTGTTTGTATATGATTTTCATTTAGATTCAAGTGAATCATAAGGTTGTACAATTTTATAAATATTATTTTAATAACTTCTTGATTTGAGATTGGAGACCTTTATTCAACGTTGTTCATCCCAATGTTACACTAGTTTTGATGTCAAGATGTCTGTCAACATTGGTCGGGACACATCTATATGAGTTTGGATTCATGTTACGCACACACGCAAAAAAAAAAATAAGACAGCCTAGATGGCTTGTCCGTCAATCAAGACAACCCGACCATTGGCAAGACAAATGGATTGTTTAGAAAAAAAAAATTAGGATCCTAACGGAAGCTAGGGTTGAATTGTCACATTATATCGACGTCATGTCTGTCCAAACCTAATGTGACAATGACAACCTTGCCCCTATTTAAGTGAAAGGTTGATTCATGGTGTAAATATGGAATTCATCTTGAGTCAAGGTGAATTTTTTAGTTCTATGGTTTTTAGATTATTGTCAACAAATCTTTTGTTTCATGGTGTAAATATGGAATTCATCTTGAGTCAAGGTGAATTTTTTAGTTCTATGGTTTTTAGATTATTGTCAACAAATCTTTTGTTTCCGCATTGATTTCTAATTTTTAACTTTATACACAATCTTCCTAAAGGATTCACTTCAAGTTGAGGTGAATCTCATGGCTCTAAGACAATGCATTGAAAAGAGGTTGTCACCCTTGATTTGTATTAGTTGCCCCCCCCCTCCTTTCTCAAAAAATTTAAAGGTCGTTGATTGTTTGTTTTTAAAAATGTTTACCTTTGAAATCGCCCTTGATTTCTCAAAAATCACAAGATGTTGATTTTGTGAGATTTAACTTGAGCCATCCAAATATCAATATGGATAGAGATACCAAAATGAATATTGGGTATAGATATAATATTGTATATAAATACATAGTAAATATTGAATGTGAATATGGATACATATACAATACAATATTTGATATGAATACAAATATGGGTACGGGTGCAGATACAGGTGCAAGATATGGGATGTTGTTTATCCCATATTGTCTGTCAATTGCATTCTTTTCTGAAAATTACAAGAGGGCATGGAGAAGGGGGAGGGTATCAAAATTTCAAAATTTTAAAGCTAATTTCAAAAAATTATGGGGGGTTACTAGAGAATTAATATAAAAAATTGGATTTTGGGTACATTGTGACACTTTTGTCATAATGCCAATGCACCCAAAAGAGGCAGTCACTGCCTACCCCCCTCAATGGCAGACTATTTATGAATGTTAACAAAGTTGGCAACTAAGCTATGGATAAATTCTACTAATGGAAATAAAGGAGAATAAAACATAATTAGCAATACTTAAGACTTACTTTGGTTTGATTAGAAACTTGACTAAGAGTGCTTGTCCTAGTCGCTTCTCATTTTGATCCTTCCACACAATTGGGGTAGGCAGTGACTGCCTTTTTTGGGTGCACCCAAAAGAGGCAGTCACTCTCTACCCCTCAATGGTAGACTATTTTGGTTTTTTAACTAGGTGATTTTTTTTAAGTCAAGGTGAATCAGTGGGTTCTAAGTTTTTTAGATTATTATTAAAAAAATCCCTTGTTTTGCATTGATTTTGTATTTTAGCCTTGAATTCTTTCATTCTTTCTAAAGGATTTACCTTGAATCAAGGTGAATCCCAAGGCTCTAAGACTATCTAGGTTGTTTCCCAAAAATATTTTTAGTATAAATATATACCTTTAAGATAAACCTTAATCCATCTGAGTCCACAGTATAGCGTATGATCAACGCATATTGTAATTATACAAGAAAACGGACAAAAACTACATCATGGTTTTTATGTGGTCTACGCAAAATTGATATGGGTGATTGCAAGAAAGATTGGTTCTACTTTGCATTACAATTGGAGTGATGAAATTGTTACTAGTCATAATTTTTGAAGCACAATCTTGGTAAATTTGAAATTTCTATTGGAGATAGCTAACTTGATAATAATGAAATTCTTTATTTATTTTTTAAATATTTCTTATTTCAATTTCAATTTAGCTAATTTTCACACTTCGCGGTTTAAGAGTTTTTAGTATGGGGAGTACTCAGAATTAATGATCTAGAACTAAATTTTTTTTGTTCTATTCTTACATTAGGCACATATGTGCCTACTAAAAAAATAAAATTTTAAACATTGTTTTATATCTTCCACATGCGTGCTAATAGGGCTCCTTTGCACACACATTTTGAACATTGAAGATGGTTTTGAGATCATTATTTTGGTGAAATCTCCTCATCATAAAGTTCTCCCAAATGAAAATGTTTTAGTTTCTTTAAAAAAAGAGTTGCTATTTTTTACAAATTAAAACGTCAAAGTACCTATTTTCTTGAGATTTTCTATATTTTTAGTTCTTCTACTTAGAAAAAATTTCTATGTTTTTCCTTCTAACTTCTAAGGTACCTTTTTCTTAAAATTGTATACATTGAAAATATTTTTTATATTTTCTTAAAATTGCTTTTCTAATTTTAAATTACTTCCCAAAAAATCATGAATACTATACAAAACGTACAAAAATTGGTCAATCTTTCTAGCAACCATCCATAAAGAAATGAGGAATTCTGAGGTTTGATTTCAAGTTCTAACTTAGAAGTTGTTGAATGCCACCTAGGTTTTAAATAGAGGTGGCCAGAATGGAAGTGCTATAGTAAGGAATAGCAAAATCTAGATATATTTTTTGGAAGAATAGTCATCAAAGAAAATGATAAGTTCTAAACTATGTCCTTGCAACAACGAAATCAATCTATGAATATTGGAAAGACATCCCTTACATTGAAGTGATTGAACATGTGAATTCTATCAAAATAATAAATATACATTACAAGTATATAAAAGAATAGCAAGGAACAACATACTTTCTTTCTTTGAAACCCTACTATGGAGACTACATCGAAACTAGGGAATCTAAATCAATAAATTTATAATTAAAACTATTTTCAAAAGAATTAGTAATTAAATGCTTACAGAAATGTGACAACCAAACGAATGCCTAGAATTGTTCCAAATGTACTAAACTAGTTCATCACTTCCAAACAAGCCCCCTTGAATAATTTTCTTAAAGACATTACAACTAGCATATTCCAAGCTTGTAATTCTAAGATGCATTAGTCCTAAGTTGTCCACTAATTGCTACATTGCAACATGATCGTCAATCAACATTTTTTCTCTTTACTTATGTACCATAGATGAACTTCAAAGCCGAAAAGCAACACTAGCTATAACAAAGTCCAAATAAATTTGACTCACCAGAAGGATCCCCCTAAAAGATTTTACAGACCAACAGCTACATGAATATAACACCCAACTTCCACTTCTACAAGCACACTAGGAACAATATCCCTAGAACAGTAGGATATGATACTTTCACAATAATCTGCAATCATGTAGCAATATATCAAGAAATAAACTCCATCATGTGTCTAATGACCACTCAATTACTATTAGTGAGCACCTACTTTTAGGATAGCAATGTCAATGCAATGTTCCAATCATGAAGAACTTAGCTAAAAAGACAAGCAACACATATCATGTTGAAGCTTACAAGTCCTCACAGGAAAAACTACCAAACAACACTTAGAAGTCTAATTGTGAATGTAATCTATAAATACTAGAAAGCCATCCCTTGCAACAATTATTCTATATGTCAGTAGCTCTACTAGAAGTAGAAATAGAAAAGATGACAACAGAACCACCAGCCAATAACATGTACAATATAAAATAACAACAAGAAACAACACACTTTTGTTCTTTTAAAACCTACTATGTTCGTTTGTTCATTTGTTCTAATTAGGACAAAATTAAAAATACAAACAAACAAACAAACAAACAATGAAGAACAACGCACTTTGTTCCTTTAAAATAAATTATTTTTCCATTTATATTTTTATTTGTTTATATTTTATATTAGTTAACTAGATCATCTCGTGACAAACTTGAATTTTTTTTCTTCTACATATGGCTTAAATTAGAACTGTAGAAATAGTAAAAAGTATATAATTTTTTTTGTAATTACCTCCAAAAATACCAAACTCTACCAGCATGTGACAAATCTTAGCTAAAACGGTCTTAGCACCCTCAGTGGGATCCCTAAGTCAATCTCTAGGAATAGATGTCAATTTCTTAGATTGTTCTTAGAATAGTAGAAAAAACGAATTGTTAGCATGTAGGTTAAAAATTCAAAGACATGCCACAAAATGGTATAAACAACAAAAGTAGGGTGTTGTAGGATTGAAATTACATTAGAAGTCCAACGGTGAAATCAATTTGCTAAGATTTCCCTTTGTGTGAAAAATTCCTTAATCACTAAAATTTAGGATAGCTTATTTTATGTTAATAAAGTTTTCCAACAAGTTTCAAATCGTTTCAACATTGACAAGTACTTGTATCGATAAGATTCTCCAAATTTGGTAAAAATTCAACGACTTTGTGAAGATGACCAATGTCCCGGGAGCACAAGACATCCAAATGAAGCTAAAGAGGATCCTTTTATTACTCCTTTTATTTTTCCAAACACTCCAGGCAAGTTTAAATCTTTGAAAGTTCAAATTCCATCATTGAGGATTTTTTACGGTTCTTAATTTTGACAATTTCATGACTTTTACAAGTCCAAATGACCTAGGAGTAGGGGATAAGGGTGTTTTTGAAGGCTAATTTGGGCCATTTTTGTGTCTGTATGGGTGTTTTTGGAGCCCTTTTTTGCTCATTTGTAAGTATTAGAGCATTTTTGAAGGACTTGGGGGTCCCTTCAAGCTTTGTTCCTTTGGTTTGTATTTTGGAGCAATTAGAATTGGATTAAGTGTTGGATTTTAGTGAACATGAGAGTCAAATACTAATCCTAAAGAGTTCCCATCCAAAGACTGGCTATACCGCTAGTTGGGTCTCTCTAGAGTCCTTGTGTTGTGGTTGTTGTTGTTGGATGAGCTCCTTGGTGGAAAATTTAATTTTTTGTGAAATCCCCTTGAGCCTTGACTACAAAGTTCTTATGTGTAAAATCCATGTGTTTTATGTTGCTATTGTTTTTGAGAAAAATATGGTGAAGCTTTGAACCTGTACACAAAAAAGCTAAGTCATTTTGAAGAAGAGATTATTGTTTGATTTTGTTTAAGTAGATGTGAAATAGAAGATAGGAAAAAACTAGTAGATCATTGTCAGTCAAGAAAAAGAGTTAAGGTGATATTAAAGAGGTTCAAAGTGACATTAAAGAGATAAAATGATATTATGGAGGAAGTGTGATTTTAATGTTCAAAACTTGGTTTTGGAATTATGAAGAAAAAGATAGGTAGTAGGAAAAAGGGGGTTGTAAAGGAAGATAGTTAGATTGAGAAAACAAAACAAATAAACAATAAATAAAATAAACAAACAAACAAACATAATAAAGCAAGCCAAACCAATGAGAGAAAGGTGAAAAAAGAGGGCGATAGGGAGAGAGGTGAGAAGTGAGGGAGAGAACGGGAAGAGAGGGAACATGGGGAGATGAGAGGGGGACATGGAGAGAAATTGAGGTGGAATTGTGAGGAAGGAGAGGGGATTAGACAAAGAGAGGGGGAGTGAGATTGAGAGAAAAACAACATCAAGAAGGACAGGTACATGGAGAGCTTCCAATTGAGTCAAGTTTATGTGAAGTTTGCAAGAAACATTAAGAGGGTTAATTAGGAGGAGGGAGAAGGAAGAGTGTTAGGGAGAGAAGAAAAAATCTTAGACCAAATTTAGGTTGTAGAAAAAAAACAATAGTATAGGACAAGTGAAAAAAATCTTGACATCATCAAGTGTTCATGGTTTTAGATAGAATTAAAAATCTTGTAATAGAAATCAACAAGCGCCTTTCAAATATTCAAAAGTTATTCAAAGAATATCATGCAATATCATGTGTGAGTTGCTAGTTTGCATTCCTAGAATAGATTAAATATCACGTAGTCAAAATCAATAATAGCATTTTAGATCTTTAAAATATAGAAAAAATTGTAGAAAAAAAAAGAAAAAAAAAAAGATATAGACAGAGAGAAAAAGAAAGAGAAAAATTAGGGATTAGAATATAGAGTGAAGTTTCATTCAAAACTATAAATCTATCAAATTAGTAGATATGTAAAAACAAAAAAACAAAAACAAAAACAAAATAGAGCCCAACTCACCACCCAACACAATTTACATTTGAGTATGGAACAGTGGAACCATATTAGAGTTTGACTCCAAGGTATAATTACATTCCATGTATTTGTATTTTTCATCTTTATTTTATTTCTTTTATTAAATGCCAATAGAAGAGTAGGCCGCAAGTTGAAACTTAAAAAAAAAAATAGAACTCCAAAACATAAATTCATAATTATATTCTTGTAGGAAATTTTTAGACCTCTCCAGAAGCATATTACACTTAGAAAATAAACTTAAAACAAGAAAGATATAGGTGGATGAAGTTTAGCACGTAGAATGGATGAAAAACAACTAAGATCAACCAAAAGAATGAGATTAGAAAACTAAGAAATAAAAGTAATTTAGACTCTAAAAGTGAAATTAGATGCTAATATGAAAAGTTAGGTTAGTAGTAATTAGTGGATGAAGTTTAAAGCACCGATAAGCAGTCAAACTTCATCCATCGATAACTTTTGATAGGAAAAGTCAAAATTAAATTAAATTAGCATTTAAAAAAGATAGAATCAAAGTCTTCACGGAATAAATATAAGAAAGTGTGAAAATAGTAACTGAGTTTAATTAATTCAACACATTTGGAACCAAGGAAGTAATTAGTTAGTTCAACTTTAACTTTAACAAGGGAAGAATTTAGAGTTGGAGTCATAAAGTAGGAACTCCAGATAGACCCAAAATGGTCCAAACTTAGAAAATGACGAAAAATCCTAGAAGAAAATAAAGGATGAAGCTTAGATTAGGGAATGGATGAAGTTAGTCAAAAATAGTCCATCCAAGTACAAACT
The DNA here is from genome assembly GCA_951230915.1 of Antitrichia curtipendula. Classification (NCBI taxonomy): domain Eukaryota; kingdom Viridiplantae; phylum Streptophyta; class Bryopsida; order Hypnales; family Leucodontaceae; genus Antitrichia; species Antitrichia curtipendula. The sequence goes on from OX579636.1 coordinate 34,176,598, forward strand.
TAGAATTTAGATATAAGTTAATAATTTAAGGCTAGGGTACAAAATTCAAAGTCAATTGAAATAGAAAGGAAGTCTAAAAGTGTCGGTGAAGTTTAGGAAGCCTCTTAACCCCTAAAGGACCAGCCTGCAGAATTTGGCAACATAAAAAAATTGGGCAGGTACATGTGGCCAGAGATTTACAAGTTTGAGGCTGAAATTTTAATAGAAGTTGTGGACGAAGAGTACCTTTCATTTGAACTAAATTTTATGACATTTGGAAATACGAGTCAAAAGTTATGGCCTAATATGTTACTTTTTTTCTCAGCCCGGCAGTTAGGTCAGATCAGAAAAAATCACTTTTTTCAGAAACAAAAATTTGAAACTGTTTTTTCAGAGCTATCTATACGTGGAAAGCTTTTAATCATTCCATTTTGACCAATGAGTCAAAAGTTATGAGGAGTTTTAGTTTGCGGGCAGTTTTGGAATCTCTACTCTAAAATAAACTTTGAAGTCTTTTATCTTACTCAATTTTCAATATTTTTTGAAAAAAATAAAATCATAGGATGTAGATTGTTTATTACAACATTTCAACCATTGGGATTGGCATTTTTCAATTTCATATCTAAATTCTTAACAATTTAGTATTTTGAATCATTCTCTACTTCATTCTACTTACTATTTTTTTCCTATATGTTGCACAATTCCAAATGATGTGAAATTTTTCAAGCATGTAGCCAACTTGTTTAGGAAAAAGAATCCAAAAAAGCACCACCATTTTGGACATTTTTTCATAGAAAAGTGAGCTTTTGAAGTGCAGCTGCCCGGTTTTTTGCAGGGGTCAAAAAACGATTTCATTGATTTTGAATGCTTATATCTTGCAATCCACGTGGTGGAAATTTCTGAAATTTTTACCACATATTCTCAAGTCAGCATAATACAAGATCCTACGGTTACATAAGTCGAAAAAAAGTTTTTTTTCAAAAATTTGGTACTTGTACTAAAAATGGCAGTTCTTGAGCGTTTTCAGTGAAAACATAGTCACGGAACTTTAGGGGTTAAAGGTTAAACTTTGTCTGTCCATATCTTTTGTTAGGAAGGTCGGATAAGTTCGTATTTTATGTTTTTGTATTTGGCATGGAATTATCTATTACTTTAGATTGCTAAATTAGACTATAACCATTTTCATTTAAATATCACAGCGGCCTAGTTTGCTTTGAACTAGTTGGTTGTGATTTGGTTGATTTTCTTTGATTCTATTGCAAAGTTGTGAATGTTTAGGAATCAAAAAAGATTCATTGCTTAGAAGGCACAATGAATCGATGTTAGGCACCCATTAGGATAAAATCAATTCTAAATATAAGAACCTGGTTGTGTTCAGTTATTTATCAAGGATGGGTAAATAAGCACTGACACTTTGTAAGTCAAAATTTTAAATTGTAAGATACACTAGCATATATTTTTCTACTAAAACTGTGATTTTCATTTGAACAATTGCAAAGACAAGTATAGAACATGCTCAAGCTTTTACTCCTAATGAAGAAGTCAAATAATTAATTGACCATGAAAATCTCTTATTTCCATTAAAAAGCTCAAACAACTGTAATGTTGTAGAATTGTTGCTCAAGTTAGCTCAACCCTTTTTAATAACATTGTCTTCAAGGGACAAGTGGACTTCCAAATGCACACTCCCACATATATCTTAGCTTGACATGTGAAAATTATCCAATATTAACATCTCTCCATGACATGACAAATTCTCAAAATATATATGGAAAGTACATCATTAGATAATAATGATTTATTGTATAATTTGTTGCCTTGAAAACAATTTTATTTTGTCAGCACATTTGAACAAATCCAACCATAGAAAGCATGTTCAATATTATAATATGAAATTAAGTAGTGCCTGAACATGGAATGAACAAACTTCTCTACCGTCATGTGGCTTGTATAGGAGGAGGCTGTAAAATGGCTCAGGCTTTAAGAACCACCCCTACAAAAGGCTCTAAAACAGTGCACATGGGTGTTGAAATGGAATTAACTTTTTGCGATGAGGAACTGCCATCCCATGTGAATGATTTTAGGCTATGGAACAAGTGAGATGGTTCACTATCATGATTGATTTTACTCACAGTAAGAACCTAAATTTGGTAAGGTCTGCAAAATGGCTTTGAAATGTCTAGAAATTGCAAAAAACCCATCTATAGCTGAACTCTCTTTTACTAAAATGCCTCTCAGTCACTCATAACTTCTTGGATTGCTCTGAAATTTTAACCACACAAACTAGACTAGTATGCGCAACTTCTCCAAAAACTTTTATTGGAAACGGAAATTTTTTGAAGAAGTAACAAGCTGCCAAAGTTCACTGTAAATAAAAAATGTCGGGATTTTAAAGTTTGAATTGCTCCCAAACATTCAAGACAACTTCAATTGACATGAAATTTTTTCCACAATAACACTTCAAGGCAAACATAATACAACAAATTTTATTTAAAAAAAACTTTGGATGAAGGAGATACAAGCCCCCGAAGTTGCAGTCATGAAATGCAATTTGAAGGAGTCAAATGGAAACTGCGAACTTAGATTGGCTTCCAAAAAATCAGTAAATCTTGGATTCACCTGAAAATTTTACCACACAAACTAGAAGAAAGAGCGCAAATTCTCCAACAAATTTTATTGAATTTGAACATCGGATGCAGAAGTTACAGCACTTCGAATCAGAGGATATAGTTTGCATGATTATTAAATCACTAGAGAATTTCTAAATTTCTGACTTGTGTTGGATGCTTTAAAAGCTTTGCATGAACGGTTTTACCCATCCTATTAATTGGGTTTTACAACCACTTGATCTTTTTCAGCATGTTGTCTTGTTCATTATTGCAGTATCTAGGAACAAGAATAGAGCCCTACTAACATTAGCCTTTAAAAATTTGCTGTAATTTCATTCTGACTCCAAAAATTCTGAAAAAATCAGCAGAGCGCTATCTTCAAATTCTCTTCCACTGAAAAAAAGGGCAAAAAAATTGAAGTCCTCCAAGATCTCCAGAAAGGCCTGATTTCCCTTAGATGGGCACTTTCTGGACCTTCTACCTTACTTCGTTTCCATTGAGTTTGATATTCCACAACTTAAATGTAAGCAATTCAAATCCTACTTAATGTCAAAGGGCATTGATTTTCAGATGGAATAGTGCTTGTTATTCCCTTCAACAAAATATGGTGTCTGATGAGAATTGAAGAATTTTTTGGAACTGCCTGTTATTCCCTTCAACAAGATGGTGGCTCATGAGAATTTCTTCAAGGCACAAATTGATGTCCTGGTTGACAGGTAATGTCATTTTCTTCGTACTTGGAGTATTTCATTATTTAGTGTAACCACACATTGCTTCCAATTGGATACCCATTGTAGTACCCAGTGCCTAATGTGGTACATGTCATGAAGATTCTGCTTTGATTTACACAACATCCCACAATCTTAGATATGGACAAAGCTTATGGATGTAACGAAGCTACAATGAACTGTTATGCAGCTACGCTAAATGGTTATGGAGAGCATTGCTACAAACTCATATTCTCAAGAAAGAATGTATGCACAATGAGAAACTCAAACACAGCAGAGGGATCATGGATTATAAGCAAATGAATGAACGGATTTAACTGAGATGCACTTATTATATATCAGAGACGAATGGGCTTGCCAGTGCAAACAAACACCACGTTACAACATGTTGAAACAACATCCCAAATGTTGTGTTCAACAGAGTTTTTGCTCTTAGTTTCTTCCTCTTGCAATTGACTTGTGTTTTTTTTGTCTTCTTCCTCACAAAAAACCACACACAAGTAGGAGGAGGTCGTGACAACCACACTACAAAACATGATTGTCATTGTTATTGAATGTATTTTCAACGCTATCATTTTGGTTCAATGGACAGATAGTCATGTTTATTAACATGACAAAAAATTTCAAAAGACATTGCCACTTTTTCAAACACCATATGAAACCTGAAAATGACTCAGATCTGTTCAAATTCCCATCCCAAGTTCTGGAGCTTTGTGCACTTGAATGTCACATATTTGGAGCTTCAAAGCACGACCTGTTTCAACAAATGCAACCATTAAACTTATAAGGTAAACCAGCCTATGACAGGCATAATGACTGATTTGGTATGTTGCCATTAGCAAAATAAAATCAGATTTTTTTCTAGCAGAGACAACTTTGAGAAATGAAAGAAGCAGTTAAAATTTTAGTTTTTGGACAAAGTAGGAATTTGTTAGGAGTTTTTTAAGGATTTTTCCAAAACAGTCTGTAGGCTATCTGAAATCAATAAAATATGTCTTCATGATGGTCATCTTACCACCTAATGCAGTCTTCAGATTTCCTAACACACCCACAAGAATTTTTAATGTGGCCATCAGGCAAAGGAATAAAAAAACAACTCTTTATGATGAGTTTACACTCACAATGTGTAAGTGTCCTATGACAGTCATTACTAATTCTATCACAATCACCTAATGCACTAATGTGGGCCACTAACCAACCTAATTAAATTGTAGAAGCAAAAATCTGAAATGGACTGTAATGGGGAGGTTATGTAGATGTCTGCATTAGACAGTTGGCCTGTCATAGGCTGGTTTACCTTACAGGTTGTTACAACAACAGAATGAACTCAATTTCCAAATGAATGTTGTTTCCAGTGTCGTGGTTCCAAGTGTCGTTCTAATTCACCCTTCCCACTTGTGACACCTGACACTCAACCCATTTCAAGACTCCCAGAAATTCTATGGAACGTGTGAGGACACTTTGAGAATGATACTCATGTGGTAGGTCTAGGGGGGCATGCAGCTGTGCACGTAGCGAACTTACAACCAGCGGTTCTGTTGGATGTAACATGAAATTAATAGACAATAAATGGAGGTTCCTTTTCTTGCACACAAGAATTTTGTGAGGCTGTTGCAGGTGTCACAAAAAGAGAATGATGCTGTTTCTGCTGATCCATGACTCTTCTTCTTCTTCTTCTTCTCAGTCTCTGCAGTTTTTTCTCCACAGAATCTCCGGAGCATCAGATATAACTTGTTGCAAAAAGTCTTTGAAAACCAACCACCTTGACTTTAGCTACTCACTACTGTACTAGTCGATCGTAACATTCGCAAAAGTTAGAGTGAAGGGTGGGGCAAGCAAGCAAGCAACCATCCAAAGAAAAGTACACTGAAATAGACTGCAAATAATGATTGTCGCGTCAAATCTTTGAAGCTGGACATCTCAAAACCTGTCACTTGAGCAGGCAAGTTTGTCCCTCTGGAACCTCTGTAATACAGTAACCAGAGACTGGTATTCAGTAAGCTTTTACTACCAATTTTTATGAGCATGTAGCATTAAAATTTCAGGAGTTCTAGCCACTGACCTTGAATCTGACAGTTCTTGAAACAAACTACTATAGGGTTGAAATGTTAGAGATTACTTTGTAGTTTGTTCAGGTCGTTTGTTCAAGTTTGTAGTTCTTCCATGAGAATCATACCTTGAGTTGGAAGCTTCTCAAACACAAGCTACGCGACCTGCTTATGAAGCCATGGTGAAATTTCAGGCAATCAGTTGAATTCAGTGATGCGGCACTCGTCAAGCGTAGTGCTGGTCATACTGGTCCTAGTACTGGATGATGATTGACAATAATTCTCATTGGAGTGGTTGAAACAAAATTTCCAACCTGGGAAACCGCTAAAAATGGCACTTGTTTAGAGGGTGGCCACTGAATCGGCCGCATTTGTGGATCCTTTTTAATATGCGAGAGTGTACTACAAGTGTACTGTACTGCATTGTGGTAGTACAACAACAGAGGGTACCTGTACTACAGAACCAGAGCTTCCTCACTCTATTACGTTGAGTTACACCATTTTGCATTTTCCCCTCTATCAACAATGGCCATAGCTCACGGAGGAATGAATGATTGTAAGGTAAACCAGCCTATGACAGGCAAAATGACTGATTTGGTATGTTGTCATAAGCAAAATAAAATCAGATTTTTTTCTAGCAGAGACAACTTTGAGAAATGAAAGAAGCAGTTAAAATTTTAGTTTTTGGACAAAGTAGGAATTTGTTAGGAGTTTTTTAAGGATTTTTTCAAAACAGTCTGTAGACTATCTGAAATCAATAAAATATGTCTTCATGATGGTCATCTTACCACCTAATGCAGTCTTCAGATTTCCTAACACACCCACAAGAATTTTTAATGTGGCCATCAGGCAAAGGAATAAAAAAAAAACTCTTTATGATGAGTTTACACTCACAATGTGTAAGTGTCCTATGACAATCATTACTAATTCTATCACAATCACCTAATGCACTAATGTGGGCCACTAATCAACCTAATTAAATTGTAGAAGCAAAAATCTGAAATGGACTGTAATAGGGGGGTTATGTAGATGTCTACATTAGACAGTTGGCCTGTCATAGGCTGGTTTACCTTATATTGGTGTTGTAACAAATTAGTAAAGCCCAGATGGATGATATCGATTTATTGTACCATATCACTTGTGAAACTATGAGTCAGGACTCAGGATAAAAACATTACAAGAAGATTTTTATTCCGGAAGGCTGAATCATGATCTTAAGGGTGGAAATACAAAGATGATGGGAGGAGTCTGAATGAGGTAGAGTGAATTATAAAATTAACAGGGCTCTATAATGGTACAAATGAAATCCATAATCTCAATGCATGAGAGTTTTGCTGTGGTGGGATGTTTCGATTGGTTACGGAGAGGCAAATTATGACTGGTAATGCTCACTGCTTGTCTTGTGCAAATTTTCAACAGGGTGGGTATGAAGTAGAAGTTTCATTGGTCTAGCAATGAGAAATTTGAGAGAAATCTCTACTGGCAGCTCCCAACCGGTACTAACTTAGTGGCTGCAAATCCACCTAATATAATCTAAATGCAAGAGAGTTTTGTTGTTGTGGCATGTTTTGATTGGTTAAGCAATCAAAGAACTCTCCTACATTGAGATTATGTTCAATAATTGCAAAGTAGGCCAAATTATAAAAATAATTATTCGTCAGTACTAACTTGGCTCAGTAGGTCCTAATCTGTGATTATATTTGATAACTTGGCCTACTTTGCAATTACCTAGTCCATAGTGATCATTCTAGGCCATATATGTATGTCTACTATGCATATCTACTAAACAATACTCATGCCTTAAGTCTAGGCATGTAATGTACATACAGGTCCAATAGTCTTACAAAGGGCCTATTGTGCCATTCAAAGAATTCTATGTAAATATAATACAATTGACACTTTATAATTAGTATTCAATTCTTACATAATCCCAATTAAGTACACCAAATTTCAAATTAAAAAATGAATTACAAATCCATTATTAGAGAATGGTTTCATTTAATATTTTTAGTTTTATATAATAATTGATTGAGAAATATTGGTGATGAGTTTTTCTTAATTCAATTTCACAGATATGTAGGAAAAATGAATGTGTACATCTTTCCTTCAACAAGTATCTCCCCCAAAGTTTCAAAATTCCCTCAATAAAGATTTCAATATTGGGGTGACAATGTCCAAATTTGTAAAGTAAATATCTCTTAATCTCTTTTACAAAATAGATATCCTCCACGAAAATTTCTTGCAAAATAGGTATTTTCAAAAATATTTACAATAAAATTCACCAATTGCAAGTCATGACAATTGAATTTCAGAAACAATTTTTATTTAACCAATCTAAGAAGTTAAGTTTCATCATTCAAAATTATTATTATAAAATGCAATGTCCTATAATTCAAAGAGAACTTCTCATGCCAAGTAAGTAAGTTGAAATACATGAAAAAAACTAGCTAAAAATACTTCATATTCCTGAATTTTCTCTTAGAGAAAAATATTAGGCCTATACAAAATATAAAATGATGACAATAGACACTAAATTTCTAAAAATTAAAAGAAATATTGAAAAACATCAATTCTAATGGTGAAACTATTTTAGTAGGAAATCTTCATCTTCATTTTTTATTCATAAAATATTAAAAAATTCAAGTTTAAAGAAGACCCTCAAATATTATTTTTGCAAAGAAATATTATTTGAGATCAGTGAAAAATTTTAAACTAGTCAAATTTATTTTCTCGATCATTTATTGACCGGATTGCTACTCTTTATTTAACTTCAAAATTTATCTAAGATGAGGTCTAGGATCTCTTTGTTGTTCATAGTTGGTTAGTGAGGTTTGTAGCTTGCATTTTATACAAATGTAATTGCAAAAGCCACCCTATGGCCTTGCGGGCATTTGGAGGTTAATCAATAAGAGAGCCAACATCTACTATCTGAATTATGAATGTTTTCAAGAGTTTATAGCGAGAGCTATAGGAAACAAATAGAATACATCCAAGTCTGTTGAACAAGCAATTTTTGTCTATTTTTCAATAATGCAACTAGTGTGGTGACTTGGTGCTTCATGATTATTGTGCAAGGTTAAAAAATTAGTTCATGTAGACAAGAGAAGAAAATGAAAATTGCAAAAATGAAGATTTGGTGCCTAGATTCTACTCATATCATAATTTATTTTGCTAAAATCAATTAAAATCTACATCTGCCTTCTCCCTAGACTTTTGGGGATTAATTTCTCTTACAATGTCTTCATTGAAGAGATGAATTAAGTGAACTTTTTTGAAACATTCATCACTCACCAATAGAGCATTTAGGAGTTAAAGGATTGAATTTCAAAACTTCCTTCATTCCCTTGTGGCTCCTCATATCACCGGAACGTCACACCAAAATACCGAAGGACCCAAGAATCACTCAATCCTCCACTGTAGTTGCCGCATTTACTGTATCTCAAACATGTAAATTACGGCAAATTCTTTCCAATATTAGCCCTTCCATCTCAATCTTTTATTGAATCTACTTTACCTTGACTTGAGCACATCCAAACTACCCATAATAGAATTAGTGTGGCACTCAAAACCCACGACAATTCCACATGGAAACCCGCAACAGACCACCCCCATTGGCCCTTTCCCAACTTGGAAACTTGGAAACTTGGAAATATCTCTTGGAAACTTAGAATGGCAACTTGGAAATATCTCTTTTATATTTATTCCCCTTTTGAAAAAAAAAGAGTTTCATTTTTCTCTGCCAAAAAGAAACAAAAAAAACTTGGAAATATCTTCTCCTGCAAAAAAGGAAACTTTAAAGAAAGTGGCTTCGAGACACTCCACCGAACGACTGTGACGTCGTGTCCACGAACCTGAGACGTCGGATCAGAGATACGATCTGCGGCTGCGATCTGCCACCTGCTTGTGTGTGGAAGACGTGAAAGGCGTGTATAAGAAGGCCATAGACCCCTCCGTTGCAGGTCTAATAATTGCTAGTTGTCATTGCGAATTGCTTCCATCGTCTCTTTGCAAATTTCGGTTTACTGCTTCTCGACGATCGTCACCATGTCTGGCTGCGGCAACGCCAACTGCAACTGCGGGGCCGACTGCTCGTGCGGCTCCGGCTGCTCGTAAGTCTTTTACGTACTCTCTGTTTCAATTGAAATGGCTTCTGTAAGTTCTTGTTTGGAAATTTCCCGTGGAAATTTAGTTTGTGTTTTGGTTTGATTTTCGTGTCCGTCGAGAGGCAGTGTCGTAGAGGTTTTGAGTTGCTGTTTGGAGAGGTCGTGCCTAATTTAAATTTGGATTTCTTATTGGTTTTGAGCCGTTCGTGTCCATGAAGTGCGGTAGCGACTGTAGGATTAGTCGGGAAGATGGATTTTCGATTTCCTTGATTTTGTTGTAAGTTTGACAGTGAATTCTGAAGGTTAGTTTGGAGTTTTTCCCTATTCTTTCTTAGTTGCGAGAAGGAATTGATGATATAAGCGTCGATTGATGGAGCTTTTGGTGAGGTCCTTGTCGTCGGAGTGGTAATTGTACGTATGCGTAATGGTAGTTGTAGTCTTTCCGCCAAGGATGACTGCGGGATGTGATTGAATAATGACCTCCGGTCTTCTTGTTTTTGTAGCGGACGTATATAGTATTCGTCGTATTTGTTACAACGACGAATTTAAAGAAATTGTCAGTTTTCTGAGTAGACTGTTTTAGATTTTAGAGCTCTGCGCTCATTATTAAAATGACGAAATTTTTAACGTTCTGTAACACGCTATTTTAACGAATATGACTAGTCTGTACCGGTTTCTGGTGATTGGTACCTGTAGGAGAATCTTGTACATGCTTTGAGAATTGTGGCTGTTATAATGTTGCCGTTCGTGTGGCCTCGAGTGTGGTGATCGAAGGTGCAGTCTCGCTGAAAGTACAAGTCTGAAGCTAGCTTTAGTTAGAATTAGTTTGCAACTCTAGAACAAGATGCAGTGAAAGGTTCATTTGAAGTTTTGCCTTCTCGGCGAGTTCAACCTGGTGCAGTCAGGCCGGTTTTCTTGAGTATTGCTTTCATCTGTTCCGTTAAAGATAAATTAACCTCTATGGATGAAATTGACGCTGTACGTAAGACTTCAATCTTTTACAAATGGAAACTAAGGAGCTTACGAAGGGATTGTGTTACTTTGGAGTTGATTTGTCACAAAGTTATGATGCTGAGATGCCAAACGCCTTCAAAACCAAGACAGATTTAGATTCCAGGTGCAAAGAATTTTAGCGTGCGCTTAAAACTTTTACGGCGAATTATCAAGAGGCTGGCTCTTTTCAGGGGTTCGTGTGGACCTCAGATCTGCACCGGTCCTAGTTTTTTAATCCGTGAGCAATAGCTGATGTTTTATTATTTTGTGAAGTGATAATTATATTACCTACAACCGGTTTGTTTGTTTGACGTGGTTTCGATTCTACTGGAGAGATTGAATTGATTTAATTTGCTGATACCTGTTTTACATTATTTTTGTTAATTTTCGTTTTCTTCGTCCTCTTATTTACATATGATCTCTGACTTTCTGGATCTGATGCATGATTGACAGGTGCGGGAGGACCATGTCTCCACCCTCTTCCGGTGGCCTCCGCAAGTGAGTAATTGCTGATGTTTGATTCAGATTCAGTTATTGTCTAGAACTTTAAAATTGATTTTCTTGGACTATGAAAGGGGTATGTTTCCACTCACCTGTGTCTTGGGTATTGGCAGCTACAATGCGGAGAACGACTGCAAGTGCGGACCGAACTGCAACTGCGCTGATTGCCAGTGCCACAAATGATTCCTGTCCATGGACATCTCAATTGTCACACGAGGGTGACAAGCGTGATTGTACTTTGTGGATGTTAGCACAGCTGTTTTTAAGTGTTCGTGTGCGTGGTCTCTGGCTTTTGCAAGCAGGGTCAGATACTCAGATGCGTTCAATAAGACTTGTGAAATGATTTGTGTGATCTGAAATGTTGTAGCATTGATCAGTTCGAGGAGTCCCTCTGTGATCTCAATGTGACCTCTTTGTCACACTTTTGTTTTGAGAATCCTTTGGCCTCTGCTGAATCTTATACATTCGATATTTCTGGAATTTTGAGTTGCATTGTCAATCAAACATCATCGTGCCATGGATCGGGGTTTGGGTTGTTGTATTTAAGTTCAATCGTATTTTCAGATAAATTTGTTTAGGGTTTTAGAACGATTTGACACCTCAGTAAAATATGTCCCTCCCATAGGTGTTGATCATTTCCTTGATACAGAAATACGGAGTATGTTGTCTTTGTAAGGGTATTTGTCCCAAGAACCACCTCCACGAAATTGATATAATCCACGGGAATGTCTGGCGACAAAGGGGGAGCTGAAGATATTTAAGTTATTTACAAACCGGTGCCCCTATCAAGGTCTTCGACCCTTGCATTTATTTAGCCCACGATGTCATCAGAACCGGACCACAAAAAGAGGGCGCAAAGCGCTGCGTTTGATTCGATATGTTTACTAGCATATCGAATCTAGGTCTTATAGTTTAATGAGTTCAAATGCACCGCTCATAACAATGACGTCATAGCCCCTACAAATGAGACTTTCTACGTCAATATACAACCCTGGATAAAAGACTAAGGCAATAGCTAGGTGTAACAACGAATTTGATCAATCTACCTACAAACATAGCTAATGAAGATAAATATCTTGGATACATACTTATCTGTGGTTTAACGCATTTATGTAACTATACGCACTTGCACCTAGCTTCACAAGCATTTGCCAATGAAATGTGCATAAATTATTCATCTATTCTCTCATCTTAGCCACAAAGGTCAAGATGTTGGTTTTAGGTGTAGTTATCCTAGGAATCCAATCTAAAAGAATATATTTAGATCCAAAATGTTTGATGCTTCACCAAGTAAACTTATACAAAACACTAAATAGTAGGATTACTTGCTCATGACCTTTCTATTTGTCAACAAAGGGCATCAAGAGTAGGGTTTTCAAAGGGAAGTTGGAAATTCAATGTTGGCCTCCTTTTGAGGAGATCTCTAGAAGAGATTTTCAAAATTTTGGAGATTCTCAAAATCTACCCCAAATGCTTTCAAAGCTCTACAACCTCCATCACTAAATCACTAAGTAAAGTAAAATTTGAACAAACCAATGTGCAATGCTCTTTCTAGAACCAAGAACTGCGAAAAATGTATGCAATGATTCAGATTTATTACATTGACAAACATGAAATTGAAAGAAGGAGATGAGAGAAGAAAAAACTAGCATCTATTTCTCTTATTTAGATGGAGAAACTTTCAATGGTTAGTGCTTTCAATGTGGGTACATGAGGACCAATAGGAAGTAATTGAAGTGACAATAGGTACTTTGAAATCTCATCTTCTCTCAAATTTTTAACAAAAGGAAGGCATTGAAGTCTTTACGGTTGAAAGCATAAAGATCAATGAACACTCTCCAATCATGGACTGTGCACAAAGTTTTGAAATTATTAAACTATTACCCACATAGGTGACAACTCTCTTCATTGGAAGAGTGATTGAAAGAGTGAATGACTTGCGAAGTTCCATCCAATGATGAAAGTGGCTACTCTAAATCACAAATGTTTGAAGCAGTTCTAGATTTGCATTTCATCATCATCTCGGTTGTTCGTGCGTTTTTTCATCATAATTATGATTCCCCAAATTCCAACTAGTTTAATTACTCTGGACTTGCCACACTATCACCAACAATTAGAGAAACAATTAAAGTGTAGGTGGACCATTTTCGACAAACTTATAGACCCCAAAAATTTGTGCAAAAAGCTCCCAAATCATAATAATTAATGCCTAGTGCTGGGAATCAGAGAAATGCAAATATGTTGAGCTACTTCATGCATTTGGCTGAAATTAAAAACACAAATTGCCACCATGTATTTCTCCTTCAACAGTAATGGATTCAAAACTTCAGAAATCTAGTTTTGTGAACTAGGCAATGCTTGAAATCCAGGATTTCTTCTTGAGCATACTCAATGATTCTTTCAATATAATAATCCTCAATAAAACTTGGGCGGAGTGTTGATTAGTACACCAAGTAGATGTTCAATGGAAAGAATGTACCAGAGATGTACATTTTTTTTTTTTTTGGGGGGGGGGGCAAATGGCACCATAGAAGGCATCGATTTTTGTTTTTCAGGGGAGTAATTTATCACTTAGAAGCCATATCAATATGTTGTAAGGGAATATGTGATGACAAGTTTTTGCTTTTACAATGGATGAAATCACTAAATTGCTCCAAAATCTTATTCCATTCGGACCCATTTGATAAATAAACCCGCTATCATCCACAACGTTTTATGCATTTTGTCCATGTATTCATGACCATCCATTGAAGATATGGTGAAAAGAGGTTCTCGATTTCTAAGGTAGGAGGTTCATGAAGCTAAAAAAAACCTCTAATGCAAAGGTACATTTTTCTTCCCTATTGCACAACTTCAAAATGTATAGGCAGCCAAACCTCAAGATGACCGGTTCAACAAGTCATCAATCGCTAAATGACCGGTGATCATCAGTTTCCTTCCACCTTCCATTGACTGACCTAGTCACCACCTTCCAGTGCTCCTCGGCGTCCATCCACTGCTATTCAGCGTGCTTTTTGTTGCTTTCTCAAAAATTGCAATTTGGCAATCGAACCAGCAATAACAATTGCAACAATCCAAGACTGACAGACGCTGCAACAAAGTGAAATCAAAAGGATTCAAATTTCAAATTTCAAAATTTTCAGCAAATTGAAACAACACGACACTACTCAATTAATAATAACAGGAAAACTCTGAAGGATGGTCCCGAGTCAGACGACGAACTTGTAGGAGTGGAGAGAACCATTGGAGGAAATTAAGCAAAGCAAGGGTCTTAGTCAAGCGAATACATTGCTTGTATAGACCAACCCTGCTAGGAAACTTCAAACAAGTCATGAAAAATTGAAAACGGCAAACTTCTAAGAAACATTTGAAATTTGTATTCTAACATGCAACTTGCTTCTTTGATAGTTTGCCTCACATACTCCTAAACACGTCCTTCATACAAAATATTGTAAAATATTTGAAAGCTCTTCTTTCACTACCAGGGTTTCTTTTTCTAGCACCATGGTGCCAAACTCCACTATCGTGGCAGAGTCATAGTGGTTTAAATTTGGAGGGACCATCTCCCATTCTCTGCATGGAGCACTGGTACAGTGAAAAAAAAAAACCTGTTCACTACTGCGCCCCACCAATAACGGCATTCACATACTGCCCTCTTTCTGCCCTCTTTCTGTTACCAGAGTGTTGCTTATTCTATGGAAAAAGACGACTTGCAATCCCAAGTTCCTAGGCATTTCCAAGCATTCCCGGGTGTCTTAAGCTTATCTTAAAGTAAACTTTTCCTCTTTTAAAGTAACTAAGTTTAGTCTCAATTATGCATGTTGCTACCACTATAGTCCCAAGATCTATTTTCAAGGCTAAAATCTCCTAAAATTGTGGCTATGGGATTAGAACTTGAAGTTCTCTTGCAATTCCAGCACACACAAACCACCTCAAAAACACTTCAAAACACATTTTTGCACTATTTTGGGTGTAAATTTTCACTACATATACACTTATAAACGTAATGAGATCTTTCTCAAGGAATAAAAGGTGAGGAAAAGCTCCTAAAAAAGCTAGAAAAAACTCACAAGTATCACAAAGTCAAGTCTACATCATTCTTAAAGAATGTGTACATGTTAGGACGGAACTCCGAGGCAACAAACCTCTCACTTCAATCATGTAGGAGATTCAATTTGAAAAAGATGAGTCTCCAATTACTCACGTGGAAGACATGGGCACCAAGGTTTCTAACCGAAGTGTCAAAATCTCCGCCAAGGTCAAAACCATGGCCCAAACTTGCATCCAAGGCCAATTGTACTCCACGGAGTTCCATGCCACCTTCCATCAATCTCGCCTAGCTCTACAAATGTCAGGGCCAACGAGAAATTAAAGAACATGCTTCTCACATGACAAAGTTTTTTATATAATAAACTATACTAAAAAATACTAATAAAATAAATTTAAAAAAAAAATAGTGAGTCCCAAGTGACAAAATGGAAGCTCACACCCTCTCAATCACTTACACCCGGTACGCCGCAAGTGCTTCGCTAGGAAGGTATGCACTCTACTTGAATTCAGAGGGTGAGTGCTATCCATGTCATCCAATTTTAGGTGTCTAGATACAAGCGTCCAAGTAGCTACGAGGAAGTCAAGTACTGATAGTGACACAAACGAATTAGCCAGAAGTTGAGCGGAAGTCGAGAATCTATGAGTGATGCAACTGAGTTGGCATGCAATAAAATCCAAGTGACAATACAATCACGCAGAAGTGGGATTCTTATAGCATGCTAGTTATGGTGTCCATGTTCATTTCTAGTGCATCTTCAATCGCTAATTAGTTACTTCATGTAATTCAGTCTCAAATCCGAAGTCTTCCTCATAAATCCATGCACCATACAACAAAAAGTGATAGTAAGAAGCAATAATGAATTGGTAGAGGAACACAAGTTCCACTTCTTTGAAATTTGCTTGGCATGGTGTAGGACATCTATAAAATCCTAGCACCCAAGGTGGCGCTCATGTACTTTCATAAAGATGCAAACCAATAGAAGATTAAAGATGCAAAGGGGGCACTTGCGTCATATGGGACCAGAGGTATATGAAGCTATGTAATTGAGTTGACCTATTACAATTTGCTTCTTTGAAGGAGTTAGAGACTTCTGGTCAAATCACATTCAAATGGACCACAAGAGGTGTTAAACACTTAAACCCATAATATTTGCATTGTAATTTTTTTTCAATTATTCAATTTTTAACATGTACTATGAATTAAACCTAATTTTTGTCCTTTTTTTTACTAATATTTGAATATAATTTTGGCTTTGTAATATTTGCCATGTGAACCATGAACTATAAGCACGCCGCATCTCTCTCATTTTTTATCTACGTGGAGAGAACTTCCTAAAGAGCCATCAACATTTAATAATTCTAAACTTAGAAATGAAGTAGCTAACTAGAGTTGTTGAAGAGCCTGGAATGAGCTTGAGGTTGAGGTATAGAGCCTACAATATTGACTCCAAGCTGGGCATAACTACATAAGGTACAAGTGTGCATCTCGCCATGGCTCATGGCACGCTCTAGCCATGGCCAAATTTTTTTGGTGATGCTTGTCACAACTCACATCTTTCAATGCGTGATGAATTAATACTAGTACTAGGCACATTTTTCAATTTCTTCAAACAAGAAGTGCAAATTTAATGCATTATCAAGGGCAATTGAAATAGTGTTGATAAGAAATAGATTGAAATTGTGCGAAAATATTGTGAATTAGAAAAGCATTAAATCAAAATGTGTTGATTCAATGGAATTTTCAAGACCTCCCAAATTTCAATTCAATATCAATTCAACTAGTCATTGATATGGCATTGAAATTTATTATTTGAAAGTTTGAAATGTGTAATCTGGAGATCATAGTTTTGTTCCGTACATGGCTCTAGGTAGGATAAAATTTGATTGAATACAAGGATATAGGATCATCGTAGGATTTTTACCTCCCAATAATTTAACCCTTGATACCTTGTTGCCTAAGTAGGTGAAACTATAAAGTGTTTGATGAATGAAAAATAACTTATTAGTTTCATGATAGTTTCTTTTTGGACATAATTATGAGTAGGCATTCAAGCTTTGAAATCTTCATGGTGAAAAAATCACTTGTAATTAATCAATCTGAGACAATCAAAATCCCTCAAGCTATTAACCTTTCATTGCCTAAGGCTCGGCCTAAGGCATGTTTGAATTCAAAAACATCATTGCTTATGAAGTACTATAGATCTAAATGTCACTAAGCTATAGAGATCTCAACCATACAATCTTGTAGTGTACGTATGATAGATGATGTGAATCAGATTTGAAGTCATTTGGCCATGTAGGTTGCAAGATTATAATGTTTTAGTGTTGAAAAAAGATGCTGAAATTTTCCTAGCAACACATTTGTAGGTGAAATTCGATTTCTAAACCTACTCAAATGAAAACTCTATAAACTATATAATGATTCAAAACCAGTATACAAACACATTGTTGAAAGAAAATATTATTGAATTGACTCATTGTGTCTAAAAAATGGCTTTCAAATGTCAAAAAAATAGCAAGAAAGGTTGCAGAAAACACATCTAAGGTTGAACCTCCTTCTACTAAAACGCTTCTTAGTTACTCATAATTTTTTGGATTGGTATGAAATTTTAGCCACATAAATTAGAATAGTATGCACAACCTTCACAATTTTTTAAAATTGGAAACGTACATTGTATAAAGAAGAAACAAGTATCCAAAGTTCAATGTAATCCAAAAATGTCGGGATTTTGAGCTTCATATTGCTTCAAAACATTCAAAACAACTTGGATTGACATGAAAATTTTATCACAATAACTAAACTTCAAGGGTAGTATAATCCAACAAATTTTTATTGAAAACAAACATTGGTTGTAGGAGATACAAGTACCCAAAGTTGCAGCCTTCAAATGCAGTTTGGTGAACTCAAATTAACCCCTGAACGGCCTGGAGGCCCTCTGTGGCCGTATGGTTTAGTTTTCCATGTATTTGACTACCTCGGAGAAGGAATTAGGGTTTCCACCTCGCAGCAAAGTTGTAGTACTTCCCGAAATGCATCGATGGTTGTTTGATATGGCAGTCAATACATAGGGTTACGATCACACCCGTTCAGAATACGTGAAATGGGATACGTTTGCACCCCTCTACGTATGCTCCTGGACCCGTTGCTTCATCAGGTCGGTCTCTGTCTACGTGTTTGTTGCCGTTGGAAGTTGGAGGCGGGAGAGCGGGGCTTTGGCGGGAAGTGGCGCCTTAGGATTCTGCTGCGGAGAGGGGGTTTTGGGCGACAATTGTATTCAAAATTCCTCAGGGATTGCACGGTGGAAATTCTGATGATGGCAAGGTGTGCTTATACGTGATTAGGCATAGTGGGATGGATTAGGCGTAGTGGAAGTGGCGGTGATGGTGGGGTTGTGGTGGTTATGATGTGGGATTGGTTTGGATCCGTGAGCAGGTGTGACGAGGCCTGAAATTTGTGGCAGTTGGGGAGGGAGAAGCAATTGTTGCACTCTTGGCGCTGAAGTCATAGCGCGTAAGGAGGAGCCTTATTGCGGTGGACGAGTCTTTTTTCTTTGAAGTTGCAGGGTTCTTGTTGTTAGTTGTAGTGATGCGGACGTTCAGGCTGCCAATGCTTGCAAGTGCAGATTGAGCAAATCTGGATTGTTAGTTTCACGGTTGTCAGTTGCAGGGTTGCTTTCATGTTAGGTTGCCGTAGTTAGATTTGGCATTTCGAGCAGGTAGAAATTGTCGGATTGCGTGCAGTCATGAGAAGGAAATTTTTACAGTCGGGGCTCGTTGCTTCAGTCGGCACTTAGATTCCGTTCGGTAACACTTTGATCGTATGTCAACCCATAGGCAAGTTGTGGGTTTCCATGTGCAAGTATGCCGTTCAACGCTCCGACTCTCACGAACACATGTAGTGCCACGCTTGTGTGGTTGCATTCAAAGACTACTTATACGTGAAATTATAAATCAAAATTGATTAAGCTTTGGACTCTGATTTCTTTCCTGTGAACCATAATTGTCATGTACTTGTCACCAGCCAGGGTCTCTTGTCGACGCCAAGAGCAGTTACAAGTGTCCAGATTCCAGAAAGCGCTGCCAATCAGCTTTCCTACCAAAAGTGGTTACTGTCCCGCCACCGCGACTTGCCTAGCTGTCGCCAACATGGCCTCACTGATCTTGCATCGTACAGGAGGTATTTGACAACGAGGCCGTCCCCGCGAAGCGTAACTCGAATTCGACCGGGGTATTTCCGGGTGACCCGGCTCGTGTGCATACGGAGCTTCGGAGCCCACAATTTAGAAACCGCGGCGAATCTTGAGTCATATTTTTTTTTGAGCAGTCCATGCAACCCGGTGATGCCATCCACCGGAGCGATTGAGCGCCAACTCATTGATGAATTTGGCAAAAAAAGAGAACTCGGCCCATAATACAGAGCGAGGTTTGTTAGCAGTCATTTTGCTAAAATTCAGTGTGGTGCGGGAGATCAGCGCCCAACCAAAATTAATCCAACACCTGAACGGCTGGCGTAATCCATCGGAACGGCTGGATTCTCAAATTTTCACCTCCAAAGTGCAGCTTGAATTTCTGCTCTCACCGTATTCGGGCTATACGGTGCCGTATCCCTGGAGCCCAAGGGCCTTTCAGGGGTTAAACCTGTGAACTTCGATTGGCTTCCAAAAAATTAGTGCATCTTGAATTGATTTGAGATTTTTTACCACATGAACTAGAAAAAATAGTGCAAAATTTCCAACATGTTTTATTGAATTCGGATGCAAAAGCTACAAACTTACAACACTTTGAATTGGACTTGAAACTATGTGAGGACACTTTTGGTCCCGTTAGGCAATGAAGGCCGTTAAGGGGTGCTTCCTGTGAGATGTGGCATTGTTATGTCTTGTACTCATGGTGCCCAATGAATACATCATATATTCCATTTACACTTGGAGTGTAATTTTTCTCCAATTTATATCACTGAATTTTCTAGGACCATCATCTTTGCAAATTTTCATTTTCAAGTATTTTGATGATTGGACTTTTAAAAGCATGGTTTACAAATTGTGAATATGGTTGCCAAAATGAAAGTGTCCTAAGTGATGAGCATTAAAAATGTTAAAATTTTAAAGTAACAATCAATGAAGTTATTACATCTTTGAATATTAGACATTCCACTTGTGTTTAGTAAACACAAGTGCCATCATACCAAGAGCCTCATTCTATTGAATGAAATTCTGAACTGTACGATGATGGCTTGTTTTGCGCTCAATCGTGAAGAAGAATGGGTTTTGTGTTAGTCCAGACTAATTGATTTTCATGTCTTGGCTCCATTGTCATGAGAGATTTAATTTTAAATTTTAAAAATGAGGTGGGGTTGGGGGGCATTTGGGGTGGAATGTGGGTTCAGAGTGCATGACTGACTAGTTTCAGAAATGGGACCTAAATTATAATTATTGGAACACTAATTAGTGCAACACTGAGGTTAGTCACTACAGTACCTTCTTCCCGACATCATTGAGCCACCAACGATGAGTCGTGAATTGGTGGGACAATCTCTACGGAGTCACGCTCTTGTTCAATTTAGGGCTTCGGGTTCCAGAATTGGTAGAACGATCTGGAAGTACGCCACTCTCAATTTGCATTTGGTCACAATCACCACCCTTGCATTAATTGAGAATGAAGAGAATTGGGGAAGCAGGTGATCTCAGACAAGTAGCCTATTAGTTTCCGACAAGAGGACGAGAGCTCACCCGCAAGTAAAACAGGCACTGCATGCAGCTCCGACGCAACTCAAAGCACATGGCGCTCTCTATACGTGCACAACTGCGGCGACATTACTTGCGATTCCGTTGCCTCACGCGACGGAACCTCGGAATTCGATCAACCTCTCAGTTGCAGCACATTTGTCCTAACTCGCATTCTTGCAAGTCCGGGACTCCATGACGACTCCAGCGGGAGCACAATCGGAGCCATGAATTAATGCTCGCATGCTCATCATGATCCCCAAACTCACACCAATCGCGCACCTCGGTATACTCATAACCACAATCAATGCAATACGAATTTCCAAAACCTAAGAGTCTCACAATCACATCACTAAACCTGGTCTAGGGGTTTGGAGACTAGCAAGGGTCCATCTCCACCCGGCATTTATACTCGGATTGGGGCCCGAAAAACGGACCCAAACCTAGCCTGGCCTTCCGTCGTTCCAATTTCGCATCCATCACTGGCTCACTTGAACCTTTTCGAATAGTTTTCCAGGTAGTTCGGCACTATTGTGTAATTTAGTTGGATTCAGACCCTCATGCAAGCTCCATTCACTGGTTTGTCATTCATTCGAAGACTGCAAGTTTTAGAGAGTGCTCTAGACAGAGAATTTATTTTGAGGGATTTCCGAAAAGGAGGGCATTCCGCGATGTAAAGGGTTTTATATCGCAGAATGCTTGACAACACCAGGCATTGCTCGACGTAAATCACAACCAGGAAATCAATAGAACAAGATGAAACACTTGGGATGAAAAATCAAAGTTGGATGAAAAATCCGTAATACTTGATTATGCAGGTTTGCCCGCGTAATCAAGCATTACGGCTGATTGCGCCGTAGAAGCCTCCTAGGAAATGAACGGACGATTTCTTGGGAGTGGTTTATGATCTAGTTTAAGCCATATTCAAAGTGTGTTCATGATTTCAATTAAGAATATGTACCAAATTGCAAAGGGATTTGATGAGGATACATGATTCTAGAGACCCAATAGCAAATTTCACATGTTTGCAATATTTTGGGTTTTCTATTTCTCTCTGAGTTTTGATTCTCAACTAAAATGCCAGTTGATAGATTGTATGGATGGGCAATTTCGTTAAAATGGCGGTATTCCGTATGTCATTTTCAGAGCGGCCACTTTGAAATGCGAAAGTGAC
Organism: Antitrichia curtipendula; assembly: GCA_951230915.1. Taxonomy (NCBI): domain Eukaryota; kingdom Viridiplantae; phylum Streptophyta; class Bryopsida; order Hypnales; family Leucodontaceae; genus Antitrichia; species Antitrichia curtipendula. Next base: position 34,198,506 of record OX579636.1, read on the forward strand.
ATCTAAGAGGGGTATAGATTACATAAATCTTGATCTTACATAGATTTCAGAAATATATCACTGCTGTACATTTCAAATTGCACGGTCTGAACTTTGAAAGCAACATCTATGAATAATGTAAATTTCAGACATCTAAAAATGGTTTAGATTTCGAAAATCTAGGACAGTTGAACATTTCAGAGCGGCCGCTCTGAACTGTGAAAACTGCCAAAGTTACGGAATTTCGCCATTTTAACGAAATTGCCCTTATGGGGAATTTTGTTAAAATGATGGTATTCCATGTACCATTTTCAGACCATCCGGTATGAATTGTGAAAGTGCCATCTAGGACTTGTATAGATTTTGAGATCTTAAAATTATATAGATTTTATAAATCTAAGATTGGTATAGATTTCAGACCGCATGGTCTAAACCATAAAAAGTGACATCTAGGACGGTGTAGATTTCAAACATCTAGGACAATTACACATTTCAGACCACGCGGTCTGGACTGTAAAAACTGCTTAAGTAGCGGAACAGCGCCATTTTAACGAAACTGCCCCATTTGTTCACTGATTCTCGGTAAATTGAACTGGCTGTCTTTGGTGAAATTATCACGAGGCCTGTGGGAATGGCTAATGCGCGCGGTGAAGATTATTTCGAAACAGACCATTTGAACATGAGATCCTATTCCAGGCATGGAACGAGGAGTCCAAATTTTTGGAAGATGAGCAGTTGCTTGAATTTTCATGATCAGCAGCAAACATTGATTTCTTTAATTTGGCGGTAATTTCCGACTTTGGCACTTCTCATCTAGCTGGGCTCCAAGTAAATCGATTAATTAAGGGGACCTCCCAGCTAGATAGTTACAATTGATTGTTCGAAGTATCAATTGATGGAAACATTTGAACAGACATGCGCTCATGGAAACATTTGTTTTTCGGCAAAATTTCCAGAAAAGTGTGCGTGGTTAGAAGATAGACAGTCCGAGTGACTGATTATTGTGGCAGGAGGGAGTCCGCGCGCAAGGAATTTAGTTGACGTTGATTGCCTATCAGATTAAATCGTCAATTTTGTCACATTGCTGTGATTCTCGGCACCGAAAATTGTGAGTAACGTTCATATATGCACCAAGCTTTTAAAACTAGGACCGGTATATATGGCTAGATTCATGTTTCGATCAGCACCCGTCCGTCGACCAAAAGCGTTCAATCAACACTCTAGTTTTGAGTGATTGAGAAGCTAGGAGCTAGAGCTTGAAGGTTTCGAGTACACAAGTGCGTCCAAGTTCTCTCAAGGAAACAAGATCGAGATCGAGAGTAGATTCAAGCGCTCTCGACTTCAATTTTCGAAACTCAATTGTCACAAGTTTCAACTGAAGGAACTTTAATTTCGTGATATTGGTAAAATTCCATGACTTTAATTGAGCACATTTCAAGACGCTAGCTCTGCTTGAAACGTAAGTAAATCAGCACCCGTGACCCGTCGTACTAGTTTTGAGACCTTTGTACTGATGAATGTCACAATTTTTGGTGACCTGAATCGAGCCAATTTAACGAAATTGTCGATAAGTTCTGGTACTATGGTTCTAAACAAAGAATTGAAAAGTAATCGGAACGTCAAGTTTGTTAATTCCCCACTACTTTGCAATTGGCTCTTTCAGGCCGCACGGACTGAAATATAAATGCACACCAGTCCTGTTTTCAGAGCTTTGCACCATCTACAGTAGAACTCCTATAAGTGAATAAACCCCCGTAATGTAATAGGTATGAGCAATCCCAACTTTTGAAATAAAATAAGTGGTGGCATTTAATGAGAGTGGGCCAAGCAATAAGTGGTGGACCTCACCTTGTCAGAAAAAAGGAAAAGTATTCTTGTTAACAAGCTTCGTGGCTTGAAGATGTGGCACATGCACCACAAGGGCAACTTCCTATATAGTGCAGACCTTCTCTAATGCTTTGAACCTCTCTAAAGTGATGTTGTCATGCAATCTGGGACCTATTCCATTAGAGGAGTTCTATTATAGCACGTACTTGTGGTGCTGAATTGCAACAGATTCACAGAAGAAAACATAAAGTCATCAAGCCCACGAGTAAAGCATGATCAAAATGTACAATCATCAAGCCCACAAACCTACGAGCCTAGTGACAATACTTTAAAAATTCACAACTTATTCATATGGTGTCCAAATAATGCATGCTACCCTGCATTGGAATCTGCATGCTACGTCTGTCTATCAGTCTCCAATAAGATCAAACAAAAATAACTTGTAACTCACAATAGTAACTATTCTCAGTTGAAGACTTCAATCTAGGATGGTGCATGAACATCACCAGGGTGCGCTGAATTGTTCCTCGGAATGGCAAATCGAAGTTCAGCACTCTCACGATGTTGAACTTAACGTCACTAAAATCGTAGTCAAATTCCCCAATCCATTATTACTAGTAAAAATAACCCACAGAGGGAGTTCAGCAAGGCAAAAGAACAATGATGACCTTTGTGTACCATTGGTATGTCGTAAGCAAAAGTCAAGTGAGGACGTAGAATGCGTGGTAGCAGGTTCAGAATTCCAACAACCTGGATCTAGAATTACATCAGTCACATTCCCTTCGTGAACAAAGGCTTAGAAGGACGTTACAACAAGTGGTGTTAGTGGCTAACTGTTTACGATCACAAAACTTGAATGGAAACGGTTGTCTACGACGTCCTCGCTTGAAAGTGCATAAGAATCCATACACAATGATAAAATTTTGACCTCAACGGACTTGGCTCTCGTACCCAAAGTGACCTCTAGCTACACAACTCATTAATGTTCTCCCCAAATCGACCACCGACACATGTAAAAACGAATGCTTAAGGCGGTGAAATAGTATCCTGTGCCTTATCCCAAGTGTGACTGAACAGTAAATGCAAGAAAACAAAGAATTTCCTTTCCATTACACGAAGATCATTTACAAAGTGTACATGGCACAGAAAACAAACTGAACAGTCTACATGAAAGTTGCACGTTTCTCATTAGAGCCAACACATTATTGGTTATGGCCTCTACAGGAAACAAGTGCAAGCCAGCGCATAGACTGCAGAATACTAGCAAATATGCTGCATCTCTGATAAAGTAATCAGCAACTTACGTCTTTACCATACACAAGGAAAAAAAGATCCACACCTCTAAATAAATTACTCCGGAGCTCTACGGGGAACGTCCTGAGGCAAGTCCGTGGTGATGTTATTCAACCCTGGCTGTGTCCCGGGAACCGTCTGCCGAGGGGCAAAAGTGTTCTTGACAGCATCCGTGATGACAGCGGCTGTCTGGCCGATGCTCTCGGTAACAGACTGCGCTGGCTGGGCAGGAGCGGAATCTGATACGTTGGGTGCGCTCGTTGCAGTTGTCGTGTTTGAGTTCTTGGTGGAAGTAAATGCTCCCTTTACCGAGTTCACCACGTTGGTCACTTGGTCCACTGCTTTGTTGTAGCTGGAGGCCGCGTCTTTAGCCGTCGTGTCCACGTCTTGCTTCAGCTTCTCATCAGACGCCCTGCAAGAGTGAAGTCACGTCAGTCTTATACCTTGAGGTAGGGAACCATTTGCGAGGTTTTCAGCTCCTGAGGGTTTAGGATCCAACTATAACATTTGAGTCTATACTTTTGTGGATCTCGTCCTTGTTTCAAGGTGATATTTAAATCACCAAAAAATACATTATATGGATACCATATGTAGCAACTTATGAAATTTTGAAGTATTACTCACTGAGTCTTGTGGGAATACCTTGACTCTCCAGGTACTACTGGCAAATATTGTTATAATCATTGCATGGTGTCTGTGCATTGTTAGTTACATTTGCTCAATATCAAGCCTATTTACGCCTACCCACGACAACGGAAACTCAGGGTGATTGCTAAGGTTGACAAATGTCGGATAACTATATCCCATTCATCTTCTCATAGGACATCAACTTCCCAAAGGTTCACTTGTACAATTCACATATTTTAGCACACCAAAGTCTTGTCCAACACTGGGTTGAGAAATCAAACAATCTCTACAAACGAGTCATAGTCTTTGTGTCTGGACAGATGCTCACTTGTTGGAAGGATTGTTCTTGGCTTGCTCGAAGTTGATATTCGCTTGATCCGCGAACTCATTAACCTTTCCCTTTGCCGCCTCTTTAACTTGCCCTAGTTGCTCCCCGATCGGCATCTCCCGCTGCCAAAAAAAATCCCCAAAGAAATTAGGTCACGCTCGCCATAGCCAAGCAAGAAACAACAAACAACCTCCAACATATCCATCTCTCAATCAAAAAACGAGACTCCAGAACATTTACCAACAACACACTTTGAACCTTATAAACTTCCACATTTAGTATCCAAATAACCCAGTCTTGAATACCTTCGAATCCTCGTTTCATTTACCAACAAGAACACACAACAATTTCACCATCCAAATTGACAACAGAAACATGCTCAATCCAGCAGCCATTTCGTGATGGCGAGCTCGTACCTGATAATTCTCGGGCGCTTTCACGTAATCGCCCGTGCCTGTATTCTGCGGCACCCCTGTGGCCATGGTGCTCTGATCTCGTGCAAGCTCAAATGTGAAACAAGTGTGGTTGTGAAGGATTGATGTTCAGCTGAGATTGAAGCAGGGATGAGGTTGCTGAAGGAGAAGATGGAAATGAAAAGGGCGGCGAGAGACGGGCTTATGAAAGGGACTGGGACTTGCTGGAGTCTGACTCCCGGTGTGCCGGTTTGCTGACACGTGACAGATTGAGATAGACTTGAAATCGTCCTTCTGCCTCGTGTCCTATGTTCCCTCTAATGTTGCACTAATTAAATTCCACTGTTTAACTTAACCCGGAAAGCCCGGGGAGGATAAAAAAGTGTTCAATGAATGCCTTTCACGGGTTTCGGTAGGCGTGTAGTAAAAAATAAAAAATAATAAACTCATCGAAGCGCCAGAAAGATCTAAAACCATTCACTTATTAACCCCTAAGGTAGGGGTCTGTAAAAGCGACCTCTAACGCAGAGGTACATTTTACTTTCTTCAGTGTACCAACATTGTTCATTTCACGAGGGGGGCGCTTTTCGAAACCACTGCGTTTCAACTTCAAAAAGTTGTAACCAATTCTACGGAGGTTCAAAAAATATGAAACGACTTGGATTAGATGTCAATTCCATTTTTCTTCCTAGTAAAATTTACTGAAAATTGTTTCAAGGAGTTTAGCTTCCTTGAAAATGCAATTAGCTCTTAAAAGGTTGTTGCAACAGCCTCCTACCTTACATGTACATAGTCTTCTCCATAATTTACGATTTGAGAAAAATCATCGGAAAGTACTATGTGGAAGAATATTTTGGAACTGGTGTACAAATAAAAGTTTTAGATTTTGAATTTTTAGATTCACCAATACTATCACCAATACTTTTTTTATGAGTTTGGAAAGGAAAATTTCAAAATTCCTTCTAAATTTGATTACAAGCAAAATATTTTCATTTTTTGAGTAAAATTTGTTGGGAATGAATTTGGCACGAGGTTCTTTTGACATGGTAATTTCTCAAAAAAATTGTGTGCTTTACATCTATAACCTCATTTTTGCAAATGCAGTTTTGAACTAAAGTCAATGCTATTTTGGCTTGGTCAACCACTTGACATACTTCCACATTTGAAATTTTAGAAAAATATTCACTCTAGTAACACCAAATCCAACCATTAGATAGGACAAGTCGATAAAGTATCTCCATAAATTAGGATGATTTTTCATCTAAACAGTTATGAGAAAGAAACAAGAATATCAATCTATACATTGTCCCAAACATAGACGTCAAATCGCTTAAGGGTTAAGTTAAATAATGTGCAGAGATAAAGTTGAAATTATAATTGGAGGGTCTTTTTTAATATGAAGACAAATGAAAATCATAATTTTTTATTTTAAAAAATTATATTTTTTGAGATTCATTGTATTTTTTGTGAATTTTCAAAGCCTCAAACCTTAAAGCATTCTATAGGTTCATGTTTGAATCGCCTTCTACAAGACCCTAAACCACTCACTAAAGGCTCTGTTACTTTGCAAAAAAATCGTGTTGTATGTAAAATTAGAGATATCCGACAAAGATTGTTTGCGGTCATATTTGAAACACTTCAAGAGACCTCTACTTCATAACATTTGAGAGGAAAACAAAAATAGATACTTCTACCTTATTTTTCTTAGGAGTTGAATCATTTGTGGCTCATTACCTTGGTAGTAGGACTTCTTTTTTCAAGGTTAATCCTTAAACGACGGGCTAATAACCATGGAAATCATCTATTTTGACACCTTGTGATTTGTTGAATTAAAATAATACAAAAGCACTCACTAGAAGTCAAACTACTATAGATGAGCTTCTCTTTTTCCACAAAATTTGGAGGATGAATAGTTGCACTTCTATCCTACACAAGAGATTCTCTTGTCATTCATCGTCCACAAAACAATGAGACAATCTTTCATGTCATTGGAGGGTCACTTAGTGCATTTTAAAAACTATGTGCGGGATAAAATAGATAGGATTTTATTTGTTTGAAATAAAATTTATGAAAGACTTACAAATACATTAGGGAGCATTGAAAATAGCCAAATTCATTATTGATAATGTAGATAACCTGCAAATTTAGGCCATTCAAAATTTGTACATGTAATTACGGGTATGAAGAATTGAATCCTATGTATTGTATTTAATATTTTTTATTTTTTATAGTTCGGCTACAAGTGGATGGATGAAATATTTGGCCAATTCCACAAAAAAATTGGATTAAATCTCCATCCATTGAAGCAAAGGTTAGAGTTTTGATTCACCCATTTCATTGATTGTTGTTGCTTGTGTTCTCACACATTCTTGAAATGATTTGAGGTTTAGTTTTTTGAGCTCTAGAACTGCAATATGTCAATGAAATTCCATTTAAAATATGAAAAAATGATTTGGCTTTCCACCAAATACTATACCCACACTACACCATGTAGGTGGCATTTCTCTTAGTTTATTAGTTTGTTATAGAGACAAAGCTACTATATCAACACTACGCTATGTAGCTAGCATTTTGCTTTAGCCAAGGCCATCCCACATTTCCATATTTGAATTCAATTGTTCATCAACATTAACTACCTTCTTCATAATGATGTCCATAGGATTTTGAATAGTTTAATAAAACTTGTTTATAAGCATACTCTAATTTCAAAATTGAATATACCACATTGACCATATATAGAAGGAAACAAACTAACATATTCAAGAACCTACAACATTATGCCATCAAATGAAAAATTCAAAAAACATTTTCAATTGCAATAAAGTTTCCTTTATTTGTGTCCAAAAAATAAAAAATAAAAAATATTTTCAACTTACCTTGAGTTTTCAAATGATAAAAGAAGCTCTTTATATACACATAGAGCGACAGTAGGTAGAACAATCCATGTTGAATATGTAAATTAGAATTAGTAGGAGCTTAATCGCTCTTAGTTAAGTCAAATTAAAGTAAGAATTGTGTTTAAAAGTAGTATTTCAGACCTCATTTAGGCATAGTAGCTAAAATAACTTTTTTCAAAAACACTTGAACTGAGAAAAGTTGATAAAATCAAGATAAATTTTCTCTAAAAAAATATATTTGAGATTTCGAAATTCCGATCAAGAGTTGTGGATAAAATTTAGAGAGGGTCAGAAGGAAAATTTTATATGATGTATGAAAATGAATTTAATTCCATGCTTGTTTCTACTTTTTTTTCAAAGACTTTTGCTTTCACAATGCTTTTCAATTCAATTTTTTTCTTTATAAAAATATAACCTAAAGAAATTTGCATTGATATGGGAATTATATGTAATGATAGAATGCTATAACATAGGCCATTTTTTTGAATTAAGTAATTGTACGGACCATTTCTATTTCTACCTTGGAGGATAATAGCCCCCTAAAAAACTCCTCATTAATGCACTTCATGTACAAAATCTAAATAGATGCACCCCTAAAGAATGACTTTTATAGAAATTGTAGAAATAAAAAAATGGACCTATTCATTTGATTCTACACTTTGGAATCCCTACTCTTATACTAAACAATATTACAAATGACAACATTGACAAAATTTGTCTTGTATTTCAACAAGAATGGTGTGACCATGAAGCTTTGTCCACTCCAACCAAACCCTCATTGTGTGAACATAATTGTAGATAAGATTCGAAAACTCAGATTTAAAAACCAGAAGAATTAATGTCATAGTTTTGTCTAGGGCTTTTTTTTTGGGCGAAATTTCACCAGACTGTCAAAAGTCTGACCTATCTGGCTTCATCTCTCCAAAAACTGGCCTCTCCAATGAAGCTAGCAAAGGGGACACAAGTCCAAAAAAAAAGCCCTAGTTTTGTTCAAAGAACAAAGCCAATAAACAAGTAGCATTATCAAAGAACACCAAATCATCTCTAATGGTTCACAACAAATAAATATTTTACTTGACAATATAAAACAAGCAACTACACTAGTACAAGCTCTATCCAACAAAGGGGGAAGAGGGTGGTACAATAACTAACAAGTGCTCTAACATCACTAGCTCAAATTTAAAAAGACCCTTGTCAAATTGCTCAAAACTTATTAGAATGAACAAAAAATTGCTCCAAAAAATATGCAAGTTCTATCTATATAACTGAAGCTTGCTTTTCAAGGTAGCTTTTGTCAAAGCAAAGCCTCCTCTCTTTTGGTCCAAAGCCAACAAAGATCTATATTTTTTAGAAGCGTAACATTATGTACTTGGAAAAGGAAGTCAAGATTTCATAACCGTAAGCACATTCTTAAGGGACAGCTTTTTCATAGTGCTGACTAGGTAGCTATATTCAAATTTTAGTTAGTAAAAAATCTGCAGTTTCTATCACTGGTTGGCAATCAAGAAGGACGAAAACATCAAAGTGAAAGCCAATATACACAAAAAGGCTTGAACAAATATTGGTGCTTCAAAGAACCCCTCATTGAATAAATACTGTAATAAATGCAGCCAGTAATACTAATATAATGAGGATTCCAACAAAAGAAAGTATTATGATCTCTCTGAAACCCAAACAGCACAGAAGACTTGCATGCAATAGTGTATGCTAAGCTACATTGCTACCTCTTGCAGTATTTTACAGTTCACTTTTCAGAACTTGTAGGACAAGCTCATTTCAAGGCTGCAAACGATCGTCAAGAAAATCATAAGATCAGCTGGTCAAATGCTTATCAAGCTGGCACATGAAATAAAGCCTAAAATACTCCAGGAGTGCAAAGGACACTCACACCAGGTGGCCCAGGGAGCACAATCATCTGTTTTCATGGTCAATGGGAAACAATGACCAACGAACTTCAAAACATGGAAGATGCGCCGAAGTTGCTGATGGTCATCAGTTATATAATTGCGGCCGCAACAAAGTTTCTGTTGATCATGTTACCCATTGGTATAGATAGCCATCCTGTTGCTTCACTGAAAGCCTCCACCTGCCAGTGAGATCAAACAACCGAACACCCATGAACCTCTGGACTTAGAGAACATCACAGTAAGAGGTACATAACGCTAACAAAACTGAAAATATTTTACTTAAATTCAAGTTGTGTAAAGTTCACCCGGAAGTGCCCAAATGGACAAAAAAAAAAAAGGTCGCTTGCATACCTACGTAAGTAGGGAAAGTCTAAAATCGACACTTTTTCTACTGTCCGACAGTTTCTATTTTTAGATTGGTGAAGATTTTATATTTTCTGGTTGGGAAGCATTGGGAAGTGATACGAGACAGATTTCAATGCAGATCCCGTTATGAAGGGTCAAAAGTTTTTTTTGGTAGATGTTCTAAACTCGTTTCTTCAAGAATAGGTACACATTGATTTAAGAACTTTACTCACCGTCATCTGATTAAGTAGCGCATCTAGGCACTGTGCCAATTAGTTGACCCTACCATGTAGGAGTTGCAATTAATCATTTAGGATGCCTCATGAAGTAATAAAAAAATATACAAATAGAAAGAAGAAATCATGACCTACAATTTCGATCAATTAAAATAAGTTACAATAATCAGTTCCTCGCTTCCAAAGTGAACTCTCTATTTTTAGCTTGGGCATGTAAGGGTTAAGAAGTTTAATGGAGATTATTGAATAAAGAAGAGAGAACTCCGTAAGAGTTTACCTGCATTTTACTTGTTTGGAAAGATTGATTCATAAATTCCATTCCACCCAGCGTGTAGATTGCTTCACCAAAACTTACAGATGCTCCATAAGCGCGAGCACTAATCATAGAAGGTCCCTGGATGGTCACAAACAAGCCTCAGTGACTTGAAACTGGATCTAAACATTTTCTATAATTGATCCACGCTTCAGAAATAATAAGACGATTCCTCTGAAGCTCCATCGTGATGGAGCTACAACCAACCGTAACTGCCCAAATGGGCAAACGTAAAGGCTTTCACATCCACGGGAGTTGCAATAAATCATTTAGGAAGCTTCAAGGAAGGTAACAAAATGTACCAATACAAACAAGAAATCATACATTTATCTAATGATATGGGTCTTCTTCTTATCAACTGTTAGCATCCCAAGTGGACTTGGGCACTAAGAGGTTGTTGTCTTATCGAGAAATGAATCAATATTTTCATTTGCAGAAATCACCTATTTTGTGCTACAAGGCTATTATCTGAGTACTTCTGTTGCGGATCTTACCTTCATCCACCTATTAGCACGTGGGTCGTAGACTTCTACCGAATTCAGGAAACCTAAACCGCCATCAAAGCCTCCAAGCGCATACCTGTGCAACGATGTTCAAACCTTCTCATACACAAGTATACTGCATAAAATTTACATAATATTGTCCAGTAGCATTAGAGAGATTCTGGTAGGATGAGCCCTGTAGACATATTTGACTAAAACATAGATGATTTCTCTTACAGGTTGTCGCTGAGGCAAGCTGTTGTCAAACTCCCTCGTCGAACGCTCATGGGCGCAATTGCTGTCCAAATGCCTTCTCTAGGATCAAACCTTTCCGCACTCCTGCATTTACAATGCGAAACACGTAAATACAAACCCCGAAGATGTATACAAAATGGGTATGCAAAAGGGCAACTATGTGATCATCTTTCAAGGATATGCAACTTTCAACGAGAAAGACTAGGGATTGCGCAGGGTTGAAAGGTCGTAAACATACGCCAGATAATTTACTCCATCGAAACCACCGAGTGCATAGATGGCCCCATTGAGTTCCGTTGACGCGACACAAAACCGCTGATCCAGAGGAGGAGCAAGTGCAAGAGTCAAAAATTAGCAATAGCGAATGAGGTACGTAATGTAATCAAACATCTGCTTCAACATGCTTTGAGGTATAAGTTCCTATGCAGTTCAGTTCAAGCATATCCAAAAGACCATTCAAGAATAAAAGCCTACAAAACCCGTTAATGGCATCAGTGCTCTAGCAAAACGTAACATGTAAAATGATCCACCTCCAATAAACACTTCAAGAACATCTGAAGTGATTTGCTCTAGTTCAAAAAGAGAAACCGTTCTTTGTAAGAGATAACACCGTTATGGGTGAGAAGAGTACTTTTTCAAGCATCTTTGTTGAGGCCGTCCAAGTACCAACAATCGGATCCAAGCATTCTGTATCATTAAAAGATGTGGAACCATTTCCCCCTCCAAGGGCATAAATCTTTTCATGAACAGTTGCCCCTCCTAAGCTCCCACGCTTTATAGACATGCTTGGACAAGTCTCCCACTTGTCACTCACGGTATTGTAACGCTCAACTGCAAATACATTCAAGAGTTCCAAGTGAGGCGCAAATTTTAGGTAGGCCTACCATGTTAACGCATACAAATTCAACCAGTCATGCCAGCGTGTCATGCACACCATGAAGTCAGAAGGTGAAGATACATACCACAATCAGACCAGGATGTACCATCCCCACCTCCATATAAGTATATATAGCCATGGCAGATACTTGTGGCTGCGTAGGCCCGGCATCCAAGTAAAGGTGCAACATTCCTTAATTGATTTGTCAGTGGCGAATATGCCACAACGGTATCAAGCCAAACATCAGCCAAACCACCCATTATGAACAATTCTTGTGGTTGCGGAACCCGTTGCGCTGTTGAGACAGGGTACTTGTCTGCATACGGATCTGAAGTTGAAAGGTACAACAGCTTGTTGGTGTGCTCCTGTCCTTGCGAATTTAGTGTGTTAACTTGTAGTCTTAGTTCACTCATCTCCGATTTCAATTTCGAAAGTTCGGCAGCCATGTCCAGCTAAACCAAATCACCCAGCCACAAGTGAGAAGCAGTGCAATGAATATTGTCAGTACCATTCCCTGACGAGAACCAGTGATTCACACTCAATTTACCTTCAGCATACCAGTGCTCCCGCTGGAATACATGAAAACAGCAATAAAATACTCTCCCAAGTAATAACAAGAATACCACAGTACACCTAAGAATACTAATCCTCTTCAAGTAGCACCACTGCGTAAGCAAAAACTGATAGAAAGTCTATAATATAGAAATCCAAGACACTTACTTGTGATTGTTCTAGCAGAGAATTGGTGATCTGTAGCTTCTCAACAATCTTCTGTTGTTCAAGTTGCTGATCAGTGCGTGCCCGCAACTCAAGCATTAACTTGTGTAAGTCAATGGATTCTTGTCGCATCTGTCCAGCATCAAGATCATTAGTTCAATTGAGTAATATTGATTCAAGGAAAAGAACTACGAAATGGAACATACATGTCATAAAAGGATACTCATAAATAGGTAGGTACTTCAACCATATAAAAGGACTAAAAACTTCAAATTCGAGCAGCACGAATAAAAAAGACTTCGGAAGCTTTGAGGAAGTACACAAAGGTACCAAAAGAAAGAAGAAATCATACCCTACGTTGTTTAACGCTTGAAAGATATTTGAATAATGTTCTGAAAGTTACTATTCCTCTCATTTCGCAACACGCACTATTAGGACAAATCAGTGTAGCTTTCAAAGTGGATTTTCACATTTAGCTTGGGCACTTACGTGCTAAATCAACCGCTAGCAGAAGTGAGTGACAGCTCTACCTGAGCAATGGTACCAGCGGAGGCTTCCAAATTTCGCTTAAAAGCTGTAGCTGTATTCATATCTACTGCACTAGTTGTGACCCAAAGCCTCTCACGGTCTTCTCTAAGCAAGGCTTGCTCCATGGCGGCGCTTTCTTTGACTTGGCGCTCCCAATCAGCAGCAGGCAATCTCATAGAGGTAAGAGCCACAGTCACACCACCGCTAGATTCAACGTCATTCTGAGGATTGTATTGAAATCCACCTTGCGAAGTATCTCTATGCTGAGAATCAACACTAGAGATGTCGAGTCCTTGAAATTTATCTAACACCTGGGAGGACTGTTCCTGCTGCGCCTCAGCTCGAGAAGGGGCCAGCCTCTGCAACTTCTCTAACACTTGGCGCTTCCGATCAGCTTTATCCAATTCTTGCCTATCACTGGAGTAAACGTTACCAGATTCATTATTCTTTACATCAGACGTTTGGCCTTGGGTGCCTGTTGTGACCCCAATAGCGGGAAAGTCTGCCTCTTGACTATTTATAAGTTCTGGGTATTCACTATCGTCACTCGGTCCATCAAAAACGTGTTTTGAGGCATTAAACAGAATTTCAGGGCTATTTCCAGAAGTTTCCTGCGTGGCTTTACCAGGAAGATGGAAACTAATAGATTTCAAATCATCCGCAGTTCCTTTCCTTGTGTCTATAGATCCAACCTTTTGCCAAGCATTACCTATAGCTGGAGTAAATGTCTTAGGCTTTCCCCAGGCGTCCCCCTCACTCTCTCCGGCTTTCTTCCATCCTTTCACTGAAACTCCAGCTTTTTGTTGGTAAGAGACAGTGCTAATTGAGATAGACTTATTAGGGCCTTGCATATTTTTCGTGAAAAGTGCTACCAAATGATCTTTCTGAGAGATTGTCAACTCAAAAGTAAACTTCACATCAGCAAAGTAATTATCCAAAATAGCTTCTTTGAAAACTGTTTCTGGAAGTGGACTACAACTTTGTCGAATCTTGAATTTAACCTGCAATCAGGAAAAAAAGGTGGTCACTTATATAATCGAAAAGCTCCTGGATCAGTCTCACAGATACAACAAACACTACAAAGATTATTAAGATAATAAAAAAGGTGCAACACGTATTAATTAATATGCTTAAGGTTCAGTAGCAATTTGAAGAGGCCACATTCGTCTTTACAAAAAAGTCGCAATAACTACAAACTATGTAGAGAGACTTTAGCCAAACAGAACAAAACTCACGATTCTGTTGGAAAAGTTCTCGACATGAAACATTTGGGCTGAAGAGGGTAGCGGATACCTTTCACATCAATGACCACTATATCTCCTACGATACACAGCACAATAAATAAAAAGTTGGAAGAAACAATCACCTGAGCTGGAAAATTGGTTTTGCCTTTACCCTCGGTCCAGGCACTGGGATCTATGTTGAGAGCACCCTCTCCAACCGCCTCATAGATTCCATGAAGTAAGCGTCCAGAGTAATTGAACAAGAATAAGCACATTCCGGGTCGAATATGTTGAACATACTTAATATGCTGCATAGGTAACCCTGCAAACGAAAGTACGATAAATACCTAAGCAGACTTCGATCTTAATCTCTAATTAATCCAATAGATAAACAACTCTAGAGGAAGTCACGTGTTCATGAGTTATCAGAACAACAGAAAGCAAAGAACTCTCAAAACAGTCTAAAACTAGCTACATGTTAACCCTTAAAGCACAAAAGGTTCGTGATCATAAAACGACCAATGCAATTAGTTACATTACGAAAAATAATTTCAGAAGGAGATCATTTCTATCAGCAGAATTAGCAAAGAATATTGCATATGATAGTCATTGTATTAAAACTACAGACAAAAACATACAGATAGTCCCTATATGACCTACTCAAACCTGCTCAAAAACAAAAAGTTCAATTGCGCGTCATGGTCCTTTAGGTACTAAGTTGTGGTTTCTAATAAACGAACAATTGCTTAGGAATTGAAAACAGGCTAAGATTTAAGGATCATTACGAGGTTACTGAAGCACAGAACCCTCAAAACAGTCCAAAACTAACTACATTTTAACCCCTAAAGGACCACACATTCTTAATAAAAAGACCAATGCAATTGATTACACTACCAAAAATATAAAAAGTTTTAGATGGGCTATTTTTTCTATCCACATAATCAGCAAAGAACATTGCATATGACGGTCAAAAATATTCAAAATTAGACTAAAGATAGTCCCTATGTGAGCAACTCAAATTGGACGGATTTAGGATCCTAACCCGAACAATTGCTCTAGTAACTAAAACAGGCTAAGCATTAAGGATCATTACGATGTTATCAAAGCACAGAACCCTCAAACAAGTCGAAACTAACCCAAGTCACAACACTGTTTCCAGTCATTAGGTTGCCCACTACTAGTCCTTGTAGAAATCTTAAACCCTAGAAGTGAGAGCAAGGGTTACCGAAGAGATTCTTGGTCAAGCATTCGCTCATGGTGACATGAGTGCACCCAAAGATGACACCTCCCAGTTCCGATTTCCCCAACATCCGCTGCGGCGGGGGCCCAAGAGCTGCACCTCCACTCGGCCCAGCGCTTGCAGGAGTGAGGAACGTTTGGGTTTGCCTCCCCGCCCCCATTGCACCGGATTCAAATGTCGCAAGTCAGTCTACAACACTGCCTCCTCCGAGTTGGTATCCAGCACTACCTCATTGCTTTTCTCGCCTGCAACAAATGAATGAACAGCAAAACATGAAAGACCAACAGAAGATCCGGGCTGAGCCCATTCTGACAAGAACTTCAGGAATTGCAGGAAGCAGACATGAAAGGAAAGTGAGAAGTAGAATAAGCTAGCCATTCCTAATTCCATATGGGAATACTAGACGAATATCGAGCAGAGTTCGGAATATTAGTGAAAGTCATCGCGTACAGTAGAATCAAGGTACAGTCGGCTACTTCCTCGATTTCTCAACTCAGGAATGATTGGTGATATTAGTTGAGGAACATGCATAGGCAATCCATTCCTAAATCGATAAGGAGAAATTAGCCGAGATCTCGTCCATAATTCAAAGACTTACTGAAAACCCTAAAATAGTACAATTATTATAATCATGTACAGTAGAATCAAGTACAATCGGCTACTTCCTCAATTTCTTAGCTCAAGAATACTCAGTGACTCAACCCCCGCTTAGATTTTCAATTCTCTTCACTCAATTGCTGCTACACACTTCAGGCCATATTAGAGTTCCAAGCGTTAGAGACGACCCTTAACCACGAGCAAGCAGTATTAATCGTCTAATCGCGTACAGTAAAATCCCGGTACAACTATCTACTTCCTCAATTCGATCAGATATCCTAATCGCGCAACTCACCTTCAAAATCTCTTCGCTCAAATTTCTGTCACGTATCTCCAACAAAAGAAGCAATCCCTAACCCCAGAGACAGGGACCGTAAAACCTCGCAATTCCAGAAACCCAGAACCGTAACACAACAATCCACCACCCTCAACAATATCAACAATCTCAACAACGGAAATAACTCCAAACACGATGGCCGGATTTCTAAACCGTCACGAGGTGGGCACCATGAGTACAGAGCAAGGCAACAGTAACAACCGGAATCAAATGCTTCGTCTAAAGTTGAAGGAAATCGCACCCAAAACGGTTTCTGCGGAAATGGTGAAGGAAAATGGTGGGTCCTTGGAATCGTGTAACGATGACGATGCAGCAATGACTGACCTTCACAGCTCTTTCCGGAGAAGAGCACTCAAGCCGGCAAACGAGCTAGAGGAAGAAGAAGAAAGCGGAGCACCGGGAAGGACGTTTTTCTGTCCCCAGAGAATAGAAGAAACGGAGATGGCGATGGCGACCTCGTGTGACACGCACGCTTTCCATTAAGAAGGTTCCAAGTAAGTTAAGGTGAAAACACCCAATACTGTCAAAATAAGCAATTGAGCTTAGTTGGAGGCACCTTCTTAACCCCTAAAGGACCGAGTTATTTTTTCTGCCGAAAAACACTCAAAACTACCATTTCTATAGCAAAAAGTAAAAAAGAATTAAAATTATTTTTATTTCACATCCAACCATAGGATTTTACACCTAATTGATATGAGAATCTGTGGAAAAAAATTCAGAATTTTTGATTGCACAGGTTGCAAGATATCTGCATTTAAAGTGGAAAAAACAAGTTTTTCAGCACATTGCGGGACCAGATTTTTTGACTTTAAACATTTTTAACTTAAATTTTTTGCACTACAGCCTTTTGAGCTTTGAATCTTTATAGTGGAGAATTGAGTTGAGAGTCTAGGGAAAAAAAAAAAATTCAAAAAAACTTAATTATCATTCTTAAAAAAATTGTTAAGTAGAAGTAGGTACAAGATAGAAGGAAAATCTAAAATATTCATATATTTTAGATGGAATTAAAATGCACTAATCCCAATGGTGAGATTGTTCTAGCAAGTAAACTAAACCATTACGAAAAGAAAAATTTGAAAAATTACAAAAATTGCATTCCGAAATGAATCCTACAAGTTATTTTTTTCAAGAAGATGCTCTAATTGACCAA
The DNA here is from genome assembly GCA_951230915.1 of Antitrichia curtipendula. Taxonomy (NCBI): domain Eukaryota; kingdom Viridiplantae; phylum Streptophyta; class Bryopsida; order Hypnales; family Leucodontaceae; genus Antitrichia; species Antitrichia curtipendula. The sequence goes on from OX579636.1 coordinate 34,216,077, forward strand.
AAAACAAGAATGTCCATAACTTCCTCATAACAAATCCAAATGAAATGAATCAAAGCTTTCCAGATAGACAAAAATATAATCTATGAGAAAAAAAATATTTTAAGAAAAAATTCAAAATTTTGAATTTTTCTTTTTGCTGCCCCCCGTCCCCACGCATTCTAAGAAATGGCATAACTTCTTGCTCGAAGGTCCGATTTCAAATTTGTTTTTCCGCCATGTACCTCTCTCAATTCTTCACGCTCACAAAAAGTTTCAGAAAATCAGGAGAAAATTTCAGCCCGTAGGTACCAGCCCAAAAATGCATTTGTCCCCCGAAGGGACAATGGTCCTTTAGGGGTTAAAAAAACAAAAAACAATCACAAACATGTTTGTGGTAATAGCATTTGAAAATCATCAATTAAAAATTTGAAAAGAATAACTTTTGGATAAGATATGTAAATACTATAACTATGAATTTTCAAAGTTGAAGCTCTCTAGGCCTTAAAATCAAAATCTAAGGAAATCAATCACAATTAAGTAAGGGAATGGTTGAATAACACTTTTGGGTAAGCTTTTAATGAAAGTGTACTTGTTAAAAATGGATATGGGGATGATTTTGATTGGGTTAGGTAACTACACCTTAATGCGTCTAAATAACCAACTCAACAATGTTTGTATTATCAAATTGCTTAATTTTCAACTGGATTTGTTTGAAGTCAAAAAAGTATTGTAGGTTCTCTTCTAATGTATTTATTCAATAGTGGATGAATAAATTATAAATTTTCATTTACAATATGTTGAAAATAGGTGTTTTTAAACCGCCCCTATACTCGTGTGATTATATTTTAGGCAAGAATTTGTATAGCTTGCTTTTAGGTGCAATTACCTCAACTATGACATCTAATCTAAAGTCAAAATTAAGCCATCCTAATAAATACTTATCTAATCATTGTGTATAAAGTAGGGGCACCTAGAAATGTTATTTTACTTATTGTACATAGTTTATACTATTGATCAAAAATATATAGAAAGAGAAATATATATATTGATATTATAATAGGTAAATTAATCCTTAATGTCCCAATGTCTCTTTTCCATCAAAAAACACTAAAAACTGTCATTTCTACAACAAAGAGCAAAAAAAATGTTAAAATTTTTTTTTAGCATATTAAACTATAGGATCTTGTACTAGACTAATATAAAAATGTGTGGAAAAAATTTCACAAACTTTAATCATGTAGATTGCAAGATACTTGCATTTAAAGTGAAAGAAACAAGAGGTTTTGCATGTTGTTCAACTACATTTTTTGGTTTTGAACCCTCTTAACTTAAAATATTTGTTCTACAAATTTTAAGTTTTAAGTTTTATATGATAAAGAATTGAGTTGAAGGTCTAGGAAAAAAATTGAAGAAAAGCAAACTTAATTTTACACATTAAAAAAATGCTAAATAGAAGTGGGTTTAAGATTGAAGGAAAGTCTAAATTGTTAATAGCTCTAAGAAGGAATTAAAATATAATAATCTCAACGGTGAGATTGTCCTAGCAAGAGATCTTAACTCTTAACTGCCTAAATGACCATATACAGTTGATCTAAAACTTTAGGCTTATTTTGGTGTGGGTAGTTAAATTCCTTTGACTTTTTAAAATATTTTACGAGCAGCTTTTGGGATTACTCAATTTCCCTCAATTTTCGGGCTTTGAGCAAAGTTTGCCAATTTCACTTGATTTGAGATCTACAAAATTGTACATATCTATTTGCTTTGAAAATGGTCCCAACGGAAAAAGTAAAATGTTTTCATCATTTTCACTGCTGAAAATGTAAACATTCAAATGTTAATTTGGAATTATTTGCAATCTTCTATTTATTAAAAAAAATTGCATTACAATGATTGCAAGGTGGATTGTGTAATGAATTTGATAGCTTTTCATGAGAAATTAAGTTTTTTGAAAGTGCATTTTAGTGTGCTAGCACTATTTGTAGTTGTTCATGTCACTTCCAATTCTCAAAAACTCTTATGTGCAGATTTTTGAAACATTGTGGAGAAGGCAGCATACTAAAAATAAAAAACATACATTTTTCTTGTTATAATCTTATAACTCCTATGCAATTTTTCACTCATAATTGGTATATTCACTAATAAGCAAGCTCTTTAAACATCTATACAGTTAGATTGGGGGGGGGAAAAAATTTACTTCACTGGAAATAACTATAAGTTCATGTTTGTTTTTCATAAGAAAAATACACTTCAAAAGGCTTAGGCATCCACGGGTTAACCTTGTGTAACTTCTTTTTTTGGAAAATAGTGAAAATTGAGGTAAAAAATGAATCCTATAAGGTTTTTTTTTAAGAAGATGCTCTGATTATTTAAACTTTCACATAACAAATCCAAATGGAATGAATCAAAGCTTCCCATGTACACAAAAATATAATCTACACAAAATCAAAATTGAAAAAAATTAACTTTAAGTTTTTGTGAAGGTGTTTTTTTGCCCGCCAAACTAAAAAAAATGACTTTTTGTGCCATAACTTTTGTTCCCAAACTCCGATTGAAATGAAATTATATTTTTGGAAAGCTAATGTGTTTTTCTATCTTCACAAAAAAAATTCAGAAATCACAACAAATATTGAGACCACTTGAGCCTGCCCAAAATCCATTTTGTCCCCCGAGGAGACAATGGGACTTTGGGGTTAAAAAAATTTCAATGCACCAAAGATTACATCATTTAGATATCTTACACAAAAGTTATGAGGGATCAAAAAAATTTGGTAGATATTCCAAAAAAAATTCTTCAACAATAGGTACATATTGACATAGGAGTTGTACATACTAAAAATTATTTCTTTGTCAAGAACTTTCGAGCATCTTACACATTTTACATATCCTAACCTAAATATTAGGCCCAATTTATTCTTTAATGGAAAAAACTTTGAAAAAACCTCCCAAGATTCATGGCATTACAAAAAAATTGGGGGGTCCAGAAGGCCGTTAAGCCTGGACCCCCGTAGTGATACTACAGAGGGTTTTTTTCGAAAAAAAAATCCTGAAACTGAAATTCTGACGTGGTCGAAGTGCCACGTCAGCGCCACGTCACTTTTTATTTTTGTTTTTTTTGGGGGGGAAAAAAGTTATTTAAAAATATTAAAAATAAATAAAAATCCGTAATATCACCCGCGGGTCCCGAAAATCAGCACTCACAGCCTTGTTGAGGCCTCATATTTTTTGTAATGTTTGTCTTTGAAAGGGCCTTTAAAAACTTTGAATTTTATTCTTTTCTAGAAACAAATATAGATGGTATAAAATCATATTTACTATGTTCATCAATTTATAGAAGAAAAGCTTTGCATCAAATTGATCAAAAAATCTAATTGCTCAAAACCATGTAGTTTTCTTTTAAATACCCTAAAATACAAAAGTTACATACACAAATAATAATTTCTTAAATCCATTTGACTATACATTATTCTTTTTTTTAAACAATTACCACTTTGTCACTTAAGATAAAAGGAACACAAATAGAAATTAATGCATTAGATGTTTTTGGAGGGCACTGGAAGGCTGTTTCAGGCCCCTTTCCAATGTTGTGAACCAACCAGTGCTGGTCAGAATAAATATTATAATATAATTTATTAAAAAAAATTGAATTTTAAATTTAAAAATTGAATTTTTATTATTATCTAACATGGCAATTTACCATGTCAGACTACTACTATGGCTAAGTTCCCACAATCCAAGAACTCAAGGGACTCATAGCCCTGTAGACTAGTTGAATTTCATTAAATGTTATGTTTGCTAAATGTGCCTTTAGAGGTAAGGTAGGATTTTCCAAAACCAAATAAATTTGTCTAACATCAATGATTCTTAGTTGAATTGGTTGTTCTTTCAATCATTTAATATACATAATTTGGTGCTAAATTCAGTTGAAGTCTAAAAATGAAAAATGAATTATATATGCAAAAAAAATTCAAGGTTTGAGTGGAATTGGTAGAGTTTTTAGATTCGTAATATAATTGACTGCCTTCTCATTGGACATTATATAACACAAATATGCTTTTTCTCTCAAATTATTAGAGCTTGCCTTGGGATATATGCTTGAAACCGAGACATTATGCTTTAGTGTGAAGCAAGAAGACACCACCAAGTGCTCTATGTCCAAGTTTAGTATATTTTCTAATTAAAGCAATTGGCATGTTGTAATTTCTTTTGAAACGATTGGTGATGAGCATTTTAGACAAAAGATCCCCAAATTTTATGTGATGTCCATTTTTAAATGGATCAAACATTCTTCAACCATTGTAGAAGGCTTCCTTTAACCCACCCACTCACTCACCCACCCACCCACCCCAAGTTCCAAGGCCTTTTTCCATAAAAAAATTACTCAAAAGTCAAAACTACCATTTTTATTGTAAGGAGCAAAAAGAAAATTTAATTTTTTTTTTCATATTTAACCATATAAGAGTGCATAGAAGAAGTTTCAGAAACTTTGATCATGTAGATTGCAAGATTTTTTGCATTTAAAGTGAATAAAACAAGGTTTTTCTTACACCTTGCTTGACCAAATTCTTTGACTTTAAATCTTCTCAACTTAATATTTTTACAATATTGATTTATTTATTTTTATAAATTTTATGGTGAAGAATTGAATTGAAAATCTAAGAAAAAAAATTCAATAAAAAAAATACTTAATTTTCACTCATTAAAAAATTGTTAAGTAGAGGTGTCTTCAAGATTGAAAGAAAAATAAATTGTTGATAGCTCTTAGAGAAGGTTTAAGACTAGCTCTAAGTAGCAAAGGGGATTAGTATGAAAAATTCTCAATTAATTGTTTTATTTTTTACACCTAGAACACCCCTAGAAATGACTTTGAAGTCAAATTTCACTATCAAGCTAAATTTATCCAAATATATAATTCCTATATAAAATCTTAATATTTTTCATGTGTGAAAAAACAAATTTTCTATTGATATAACATTTTTAAATAAAATTTGATGAAAAATTCAAATAATTGTAATTTTTTAAAATAAAAGGTAGAAACAAAATTATATCAATTAGAATATATATTAGAATAATCTGTGATTTTTACCATAAATGAAGGTTAGAATGACAAATAGAATTTTGTAATTTTTAATTTTTTTTTTTAAATTAAAAAAAAATTCAAATGGAGAATGCATAATATGGTGTAATATGGATTTTGACACTTGGAGCTTACAATTGCAATAATATTTCAATTTATCAATTTTTAAGAAAATTTAAAATGGGATTGAACTAAATCTTATCAAGCTTCATTTTTGTAGTTTAAAACATATACCAATAATGAATATTTTAAAAGTTACAATCAAGGTTGACTAAGACGCATCCACTTTGGGGGGGGGGATTGAAAGGGTTAAATTTTCCATTTGAAGTGGGCCCACGCTGACATGACCCACAACTAGGACCATGGGACCCAATTTAATGCGCAAGTGGCTAGGCGTAGGTATAGGATCATCCCCCCCCCATTGGAACTAAAGATGACAACAATCATCCACCTCATCGACAAACCATGTACTTCACGGCAATGTATGTTGTAGTAGAATTTTATCGTCCACAAATCCTGCACAAAATTGACACTTTAGTAGTTTTAGCCGTTTTACGATGGTGGGTTAGGTTTTGTTTGTCTTTTTTTAACTATGAGCAAAGCTCTTACTAATTCTAATTTACACATTCCACATGGTTGTTTTACCTCCTATTATCCTATATGTAAATTAAAAGCTTATCTTCTTAATTATAAATGCAAATAATCAATGACTTTTGAAGCAAAGTAAGGACGTAAAGTAGATGTTATGTTAAGCCACATTAGCATGGGCCCACTTTGAATGGACAATTTAATATTTTGCAAAGAAGGATGTTCAATTTTCCATTTGACCACCACCCACATCCGTCAGCAAACCATATACTTCATGGCAACATATGCTACAATAGAATTTCATCATTATGTGGGTCCTGCACAAAATGGACACTTCAACTATTTTAAAGTTACCAGAAATTTCATTTAAGAAGGGCCTTCTTGCTTATACATCCTACAAAATTTTCAAAAAATGTTGCCTGAATTGCCCCACGAAATGTTGTTTTAGTAGAACTTGAAAAAATTGTTTGAGTTCAGAAAACAATGTTGTGAGCATTGTCTACCCAATCATTATTTGAAAAGCAAGAAAATGCAATGACATTTCTAAAGAGGAAGTGCTTACAATTTTTAAAGAAGACAATTTGAGATTTCCAAAAGAAAATCCATACAACTTGCAGAATTTTGTTCATACCACTTACAAAATTCAACATCTTTCTCACTTTGCTTCAAAAGTCATTTATTATTTGCATTCAAAGTTGAGAAGACAAACTCTTTATATACATATGGGGTGATAGGAGGTAAAACAACCCCTGTGAGATATGTAAATTAGAATTAGTAGGAGCTCAACCGCTCATAGTTAAAAGAAGACCTCCAAACTCAAACCCGACGTCGTAATCCCTAAAACAACTAAAGTATCCACTTTGTGCAAGACCCATAAAATGATGAAATTCTACTGCAGCACATATTGTTGAGAAGTAAGGTAAACCAGCCTATGACAGGCATAATGACTGATTTGGTATGTTGCCATTAGCAAAATAAAATCAGATTTTTTTCTAGCAGAGACAACTTTGAGAAATGAAAGAAGCAGTTAAAATTTTAGTTTTTGGACAAAGTAGGAATTTGTTATGAATTTTTTAAGGATTTTTCCAAAACAGTCTGTAGACTATCTGAAATCAATTAAATATGTCTTCATGATGGTCATCTTACCACCTAATGCAGTCTTCAGATTTCCTAACACAACCACAAGAATTTTTAATGTGGCCATCACACAAAGGAATAAAAAAAAAACTCTTTATGATGAGTTTACACTCACAATGTGTAAGTGTCCTATGACAGTCATTACTAATTCTATCACAATCACCAAATGCACTAATGTGGGCCACTAACCAACCTAATTAAATTGTAGAAGCAAAAATCTGAAATGGACTGTAATGGAGGGGTTATGTAGATGTCTGCATTAGACAGTTGGCCTGTCATAGGCTGGTTTACCTTATATGATTCACCGACGGATGTAGGTGGTTGTCGTCATCCTCAATTCTATTGGGTGAATCTAAACGTGTGCATAGTCGAATTCACCATGGTCCGAGGCTATGGTCCGAGGCTATGTTAGTATGGGCCTATTTCAAATGAACAATTTAACATCCTGCCGGGCCCATTCCCTTCTATGGAAAAGAACATGGCTTCCATGTGCCAAACCCACCCAGGCCATCCCGCCTGACACTCAGATGAGAATCTGTTTGATGAATGTGTCCACCGCCCACCTTCGTCCACTGTCCATCCTTCTCTCGTTGCTCCTTTCGAATTAGGTCCATTTTTTTTTGGCTTTTTGGTGCCAAATTGCACCAGAAAAAAATAATTTGGCTAAAAAATGGCAAAAAATCAAGAAATTTTTTATCAAAAAACTTTGAACTAAAAAATCTTGGATGAAATTGCTAGATTATAGATGAAACACAAAAATTATAGACATGTAACACGTGCAAATGTGATATTTTTTCTATCCAAAATATGGGGATGAATGCAAAAATTTGGAGCACCACTCAAAGAATCTATGTCGCCACGTTGGCACTTCATAAAAAATGAAAAAATCTTGGATGAAATCTTGGAAAAATCTCATCGTCGGTCTCTGTTTTTTGTTGTTCTGTTTGTGGAGTTTCGGGCAGAGATTTCTTGTTCTCTTGTTGCACGGAAAATAGAGGATGTACCATTTAAATTAGCAATCAAACCGTCAGTGCATCCCGGAGCTTCCAATGGCTGCAAAACTTGCGACGGTCATGCTCTGCAAGCACGACTTTGAGAATTTTTCCTGAGAACTTGTTGGGGATCACCAATTGTTGTAGACTCATGTTGTAGACAGTGACTGCTCGGTTGCCGGCAAACATATCACGGTCGGTTTCTCAGGAGTCTTCATTAACCAACGAGCTCGCCGCTTTACGAGAGATGGCAAAGGCATTAAACAGGTGAAGATCCAGTAGGCTCTACTATCCGTTTTGTTGATTGATGTAAGGTGGGTACACCCAAAACCACCACTTTTTTGCTACTGAGTCCAGTTAATATTATTAGACTAGACAAATTTTCATATGTTCTTGTTGGTAAGTGGAAGGAGGTTCCAACGCACCAGAGAACGTGACATTTGGATACTGTACGCAAAAGTTATTAAGGAACAAAAGTTGGGTTCTAAAATGGTTTCTTCCACATAGGTACAGAACTGATTTTGGAGATGTGCACAGAGTAAAGATGGCGGTTTAACCCTAGACCGCCCAAGAAGACAGAAAGTGTCTTCACATAGTTTTAAGCTAAATTCAAAGTACTGTAACTTTTGCATCCGATGTCCAAATGCAATAAAACTTGTTGGAGAATTTTCACCTTTTCTTCTAGTTTGTGAGGTAAAGTTTTCAAATCAATATAATAGGTAATGATTTTATGAAAGCCAATCGAAGTTCACAAGCTCAATTTGATTCACCAAAGTGCACTTCATGACTACAACTTCGGGGGCTTGTATCTCCTTCATCCAATGTTCGATTTCAATAAAATTTGGTGGGTTAAAATCCCCTTGAAGTCTACTTATTGCGATGAAATTTTCATGTCAATACAAGTTGTTTTGAATGTTTGGGAGCAATTCAAAATTCAAAATCCCGTCATTTTGCAACTACAATGAACTTTGACGGCTTGTATCTTCCTCATATAGTGTCTGATTTCAATAATTTTTTTGGTGGAAGTAGCGCATACTAGTCTAGTTAGTGTGGCTAAAATTTCACATCAATCGAAGAAGTTGTCAATGACTGAGAAGCATTCTATTAGAAGGAGGTTCAGCTGTAGATGTGTTTTTTGCAACTTTTCTTGCCTATTTTTGACATTTGCAAGTCATTTTGCAAACATATTGAGTCAATTGAATGAAATTTTTTTTCACCAATGCATTTGCGTGTTGGTTTTGAATCACTTTGTAGTTTAAAGTTTTTTCATTTGATTAGGTTTAGAGATCAAATTTGGCCTCTAAATGTGTTTTTAGGAAAATTTCAGCATTCTTTTTCAACACTAAAACATTATAATCTTGCAATCTATGCGGTCAAATGACTTCAAATTTGATCCCTGACATCTACAACATGTGTACTACATAATTGTACGGTTAAGATCTGTATAACTTAGTCACATTTAGATTTATAGCACTTCAAAAACTACACTGTTTTTCACCCAAATCGGCCATGGGCGGTCTAGGGTTAAGGTCAGTGGCACATTTGGGTGTACCTACCTTACAGGTGTTACGGGGGAGAGGGTTCATTTTGAGATTCAAAATGCAAGAAGATCTTAAGGAAATGAAGCAAGTGTCAAGAGATAAGGGGTTTAGCCCAACATGTAGGAGTGTGATATTGAGAGATCCCGTTTGGGTTCAACTGCATTTTAAAGCGACAGGTTCCTTGCAAGTGATTAATTTTGGAATTTCATTTTTTGGGGTTGTTACCATGTGCTATTTGAGTCGTACACTTAGTTTAGAGAACTTAACTTTATAGGACGGTGTATTCGCAAAGTCAACCCGATGGTCTACGGCTTCAATGTCTTCATTTTCCTTTCAAATATTAATCTGGATGATAGGCACACTTGAGGCCCAGACCTGAATTGAGCAGTGACTCTGAATTGTTACATCGGAAACAATAGGAACACATTCAAATGGACAACAAATTTCAGGTATTTGTCTTTAGAGTTCAGGAATTTCCATCCCCACTTCCCTTGTCATTCACACCCTTGCATTTGGGTAGGCCACCTGTGGCTAGTTGTTTCATTTGTTTCTTGGCAGTGAAATTTTGTTTCATTTGTTTCAAAATGAATAAAAATAAAAGCATCCATCGATTGTATCAATTGCATAGCATTTCAAAAATACAAGTAGTGGGGTGGTGGTGGGAGGTTATTGAATCGAAAATAATTAATTTCAATTCAATTCAATTTGAATGCATGAGTGACACTCAGAAGATGGGGTTTGGTAGTAAGGTAGGAGGCTCTGAAATGGCACATCTAAGGGCTGGTCTGCCTTTTTCCTGTATTTCATTGAATGGGAATAATTTTAGCTCATTTTTCAGACAAAGAGAAATAGATGAGGAACATAACCCAAGTGGTTTTGTATTTTCTCAAGCATTTTTGAATTACTTATGAATTTTCAAACAAGTTGGGTCATAGGTCCTGTCTTCGTTTCTCACATTTGCTGATTTGGTAGAAGGGTGAGAAAATGAATTTGAACTAATATAATTCGTGACTAGCAATGAGTTCAGTTCATCAAATCCACTAACAAGGTAAAAACTCACTGTGTAAAAGTTGATTGCCTTCACATATGCTGGAACATTAAATATGTAGTCCTTTTGCATATGACTTGTTGACTACCTATCTGAAATAGCCTTGAAAATCCACTTCTGTTTGCAATAGTCAAATTTGTTATCATTTTCTTTGCTCGCAAGGAATAAGGTAAAGCAGCCTATGACAGAAAATAAGTAAATTTGGGGACAAGTTTTGAATTGGTTATGAATTTTTGAAATTGTGTTTTTCAATTGACCTAAAAGAATTTCTACACTATCCCCCAAACCAATAATAGGTGATAGTTTTTGATGACTGAACATTGGAAACTTGAATTTTTGATTTATACATAAAAACAACATTCATAACCTCTATTACTAGGGATACTATTCTAAACACCTCTGAATTTTGTTGTGGATTATGTTCTAGCTACGATGAATATAATACATTTCTCATGGCTTTTGTAGGCAATCCTTCATGAGAGAGTTGCATCCTCCCAACATGAAATCCAATATAAGCATCATTTTGAAGTCTAACAAGAACACATTGTCTCTTCAACTCACAACAATTGTATAGAATTCAATTTGCCAAGGTAACAAGAGCAACCTTATTAACTAACATATTGAACATCATAAACCAAAAAATGAAAAAGAAAAATTATAAACAAACATAACTTGATCCATCATTGTTGGATTTACTTGGTTTGAATTTCTTGAGCATATATGATCTACTTGGGTTAACTCTGTTACTAATCAAGTATGGCCTAATATCCATTTTACTCAAGCAAATGATTGGCGTTGCTAAAGTTTGTCTTGTACTTAGTTGTGCAACAAGGGAGGATACAACAAATTGACCATCATTATATACATTTCCATTGACTTGCACTGACATTCTAGGACATCCTATACATGTCATGTACTCCTTATAAAACGATATTATAAAAAAGAAATTGATTAAAAAAGTTATAGGACGTGGAAATGTATACTTTGCTTGATTGGCACGTCAAAAGAATATGGTTGCACCAACTATGTTTGGTAACCTAGTGATGTCCTTAAAAATTTATGTGATGCTTTGTAGTCGATTGCCATGAAGTGTGTGAATAAATTGGAAGAATAAACCATCTTCTCTAGTGTCAAATGCTTGACATATAATCATAGTATATTTGCGAATGGTGGATTCACCACATCCATACAATTTTGTACATTTTAGCACAACTAGCATCATGTGCTCATTGATACAAAACAAGCTTCACTTATTTTCTAACTGGGATGGGGGGTTTCACAAATCTTGTTGTAGAGGTGTTGAAGAAGGATAATGACCTATTCGGAAACTATCCTATTAGTATAATAAGTTCGTTCCAAGGGAGACGGTCAAGTAGGAAATCAATGCTAATGGGACTAATACCTAAAAATAGGTAATACAATCCCAAAATAGAAGACTATGATCCAATTTGAAAAATCAATAATCACTCAATCTACAACGACATTGCATATATAATTCACTCACATAGTTTGACTAACACCATCATACTCCAATTAGGCCCATTGACATGTAGACCTCCAAATTGATAAATATAATTCAACCATGCAATCATAAACACAAGAAACCAATTTGGAAGCTAAACATTTTCCATTAAACCAAATTGGTGATTAAATCACCATTTATAGGTTTAACATTATTAACCTTAACTCTAATTGGAATCTAAAATTTTCATTTCCAATTACTGCTTTCTTCCATTTAACTCCACATCAAATCAACACTCCGATTTGGAAATTTTATTTGCTATCACCCGCAATTCTAACTCTCTGATTGCTCCTTCCAAATTGAACTTCACTCCGTAATTCCAAATTGAACTCTTCAGCTTCCCGAATTGAATCCAATTTCCATTACTAATCAATTTGCAACTATCATTGCACTTTTCCAAATAGACAATTTGCTCCTTACAGCAACTTCACCATCCTTCATACACTCTGATTAGGAAAATTCACTTTTCCCGAATTATCATCTGCACTTGATCTGCACACACTTTCCAACTTGGAACCGACAACCCCAATTTCCATGCTGACAGGCTTGACTCTTCAACTTGGACTCACGCACATGCCAGACAATCATCCAAATTGAACACACACAATCCAACCATGACCACCGTCCTCTTAGAACGCACACACTAAAACCAAATAGAAACATAAAATACGCAGCTCACCCGGCTGGGACTTGCACTGGACTCTCTTAAGCAGTGGGTGAAGAAAAATGAGAGAGAAACACACCTAATAGGAACCACAAGGTGGCGGTTGCCAAAAAGAGAAGGAGGATGACCTAACCACCTACAACTATCAACATTCATTCTTCCCTTCCAACTAGGCTTGACCAACTAGACACAATGCCAACTAGGACTAAAAATTCACTTGATACCCCTTTAACACCTTAGCCAACTGGATAGACAAATTGACACCTTCCAAATTAAGCAATTGACCTGGCTATAATCTTCCCTTCTTTGATTAGACATACATCAAAAAGACTCCAACTAGATCAAAGCAACTCAACAAAATGACCCAATTGAACCCCCTCAAACTTAACAAACAAATTGTCAAAATCCATAGAACACTCAAAAATTCAACCCCAAAATTGCCAAATTAACCGTCCGAATAGGAGATTTACAAGAGGGACGCAAAAAGGATGTTAATAAATCAACTAAAGCCTTGAATGCTAAAAAATCCATACAATAAGTTTCCCAATATCTCAAATCCAACATTTGTGGTGATGTTTGCCATACATTGTCTTGTACAACATTACGGGGTATTGAAGTGGTTCAACCCACCATATGCATCGTGGAAAACACCGCCTCCATGCCATGGCAACAATAATTGGAAGCAAATGTTGCATTGATTGACCTTCCACAATGTCAATTAGAACAATTGAAACGACAACATCCACTATAAACCTGTGTTGTTTTTTATGTCCAAAATTTGGATGTCCACTTTTTTGGACATCAAACATATCATTAGGATGCTAGTTTTGACATCAAAACTAGTATCCTAATGTTATGTTTGATGTTCAAAAAAGTGGACATGCAAATTTTGGATGTCAAAAAAAACACGGGTTTCTTATAGTGGTCTACAACCATGGAAGGTCAATAATACCACTAGGAACACAAAAGAAAAGAAAAGTGGATTGCCATATTTGCAATGTCATTGCTACAATCTCAACCAACTATTTTTTTTAAAACACTAAAAAACTCAAAAGAGGTGTAATCTCTTGGCTACAATCTAAGTTACAACCATCCATTCCCGACCAAGAAGCCAAACCCAACATATAGGATGCATCTATTTCCAACCACAGCTAGAATAAATTTACTACTCAAGAATGAAATTTTTTTTTTGCATTTTCAATTTTGGGACTAATAAAGTCATGACACATGTTCTAAATTGTCAGAAAGTGTGCAAGAAGAACTAAAAGAGAAAGTAGTTTCTTGACTAATTGAAATTAGAAGATTCTAGACATTGACTATAGGTTTGGAACACTTTTTAGCTCCCAAAATTCATTGTAATTACAATTTTGGGAATAAAATTACAAAAAGTTTACAGTACCAATATTTCTTATCTTTCTACACTAGGAAAAATTTCCATTGCCTCACACTGTTCTTCACTTGTAATGAAATTGCTCAAGTGATTGGATATGGGTAGTTCTACTTTAAATCAACAAAATAAAAAATAACTCAATATGTTGTGGCCTATGAAGTTGCGACAATGCGTCTTCAGAGGGAGGAGTGTTTGGCGGGCTTGGTTCTTCTTAGAGCATTGCCACTGTGACTCTAGAGAGCCTCACGCCACGCCACATGTCAGATCTGGACGAAGAAACAATTTGCACTGTGGCTCCAGGCACTTTTTTTGAAGCACTGGGTGCACCATATTTCCATTTGATTACCTCAACTTGGCGTAGACAACGTGATTATAGACCAGGCCCGGAGTTGAACAATTTTTGCATAGGAGCGTGATTGGAAAGTGATTGGAGGCTAATTGGAGTTGTGTATAGTTGGAACACAGAAGAGTTGGGAGCATTAGAAGGAGCAATAATCAATCGAAGTCGAGAGCCAACTCAATTACTACAACCTCTAGTAGGATTTCCACAAAATGGGAAACACCTCTAGTACCATATGGTAACCTCTCTGGTGGCATGCACTACCCATGATTCTTGACGAATACATGTACTGTAGAGATACAAACTGAAGGCTGGGCCATTTAAACGCAGGCAGCATCCTGTACTGGACTTGTATTGTTGTACAAGGGGGCCGGGTGGGGTGGTTTCTCTCTCAGTCAGGGAGTTTCATTAAGAAGTAAGGTGCAAAATTTTAGAAGGGACACAAAACAGGCAGGCACTAAGTAAGCGTACTTACCACCAATGGAATGAAGTTCAACGTTATGGTCTCCCGAAGACTGAGCAGCCCTAGTGAGGGAGACCGGAGTAGGACACATGCATGCATACATCATGCACTACCCGTGATTCTCAAAATTTGGCAATTCTCCCTCCCTTTTCAATGTTTCCTCACAATTCTTAGTTTATATTTTGGAAGATTCTGTGGCGTGCGGACAGCGTTTGCTGTACCTTCATTGGTTTCTTTCGTACTTCATGCAGCTAGGGGATTGGGAATGTTCTTACATTACTTGAAGAGATTACAAGGAATTACAGGAACTATCTCAAACCCTAATTACTATTTCAAAGCCTAATTGAGAACCCTAATTCAGAACCCTAAACCCATTGATATGTTCTTCAATCAGCCTTCTTCTGCATCTGTTTTATCCATTTTTTGACCATGTTGTCAATCTGTTTCCCCTCTTTTTCTTGCTTCTTTCTATATGATTCTTCTTGCTTTGCCCTTCTTTTCTCCTCAAGGGCTAGTTTCAATGTAGCTTCTTTGTATGCCTTTTCTTTGATTTCAGCTGCAAATGATTCACTTGTAATAAGCCTATTGTGACTGTACAAAGCAGTAGTTTTCCTCCTTGCTTTGGTAGAAATAAATTTTGGAATTGCAAGGATTTGTGAAAGTGTTGCTCTGCTTTGCTCAAGAATCTCACATGGTCGCTGAATTGGTGCAGCAACTATAGGATCAGCAACATGTGGTATGGAAGCAATATTTGGTGTGGATTGTACCAGCTCATTACAAAGAACTCTTGTTGAAGGTATGATTGATCCATATTCTTTCTCTTCTATGTTGCCAAAATTCCATCCTTGGTATTCAACTGGAATGTCATCATTTAGGTCAATTGCATCTTCCTCAACTTCATCTTGGTTGGAGCTGAACATATAAACATGTGTGAGTTGTTACATAATTGAAGTAATTGAAACAATTGTTATAAAGAAATGTACATTGCATTATTGAAATTATGTTCATGTCATAAAAGTTTAGGCAGCCTGACCTTGGATAATTGATTGCTACGTGAATAGGGTCTAATTCAGCTGCCAAGGACAGTTGAGAAAGGGATTCGATGATTTCATCGGGAGTTTCATCAACTACGCCTTGAGGGAAGAGGTCAGGTATGGGCACATCTAGCTCTGGGAATAGGTTAGGTATGGGTGATAGGCATAGCATAGCATGGTTAGCTTGGGCATTTTGTTCCCCTTCTAGTGTCCTCTCTCCTTCATGTACAATATCAGGACCTAATTTTGAATCCATAGCTGTAATGTCAATAGGAAATATTCCTGTAGTTGCAAATCCAGATTTAATATTGTCTGGTTTAAGAGCTTTTATTAAATCTCTTGAAGACATCTCAGCAAGCATAGACTTCATTGTAGCTCCTTGTGCCCACTGTGGATTATTTCTCATCTTTGTCATTTTCTCCACAGCCAAGTTCAGCTTGAATGGATGGAAGACTGCCACATCTAGTGGTTGAAGCTCATGGGAGCAATGAGAAGGAAGGGTAAGAATGTCCAATCCATTCTCTCTTCCAAACTTGATAGCCTCATTAGTAACATGGCTTGCATGCCCATCCAGTATCAACAAATGCTTGTTCTCTTTAGACATTCCACCAGGAACACTGTTTTTGAAATGACATAACCATTCCAGGAAGATTTCAGAAGTCATGTATCCATTTTCTTGGAATGTCATTGCTGCACCTGCTTCACAATTTCTAATATAATCAATTTGTGGTCTGGTTTTTCTCTTGAAGATGTACAGGTTTGGGATATGACAACCAGCAGCATTCACACATGTCATGATAGACATCCATTCCCTATTGTCTGCACAGGTAAACCTAACTGCTTTGCTGCCTTTTTTGGCAACCACTTTGATAGTTGAATTTCCGTCCCCTGCACTCACCCCTGTTTCATCTGAATTCCATATGTGACTAGGGTGGTAATCTTGGGCTCTATATACTTGCTGTAGAAGGTTGTAGAAGGTTGATGTTGTTTTCTTTGTGAACCCAAGAGCTCTTCTAACCTCCAATCCATCTGCACACCTTAGGCAGATTTCTGGATGCCTTTGCTTGAATAGAGCCCACCATTTAGCTCCAGGAACTCCTTCTTTGAAGGGATGCTTTCTTGGTGAATTTTCCAAGATACTTTTGATAGTGAACTTTAGCATATTCAAAGTAACACACAAAGCTACTTGTTGCATAGAAAAGCACCATTGGACTAGTGCCAATTCTTCTTCTTTTGATAGATAGGTTTGATGGCCTACTATTTTAGAAATTGTCTTTCCTTTCTTCCAATCTTCAATGCTAGAGGGTGGTATCCCATAATATTCTCCAGCTTGCCTTATTGACATCTCTTTAGTTGCAATTGCTTCAAGTGCTAATTGCATGTCACCTTCTGACCACTGACCCCTCTTTTTTTGTGTTCTCTTTTTGATTATTCTAGGTTCAAGTCTTGGATCACTTTCAAGTTGTTCCACTCTAGGAGCATTCCTTGGTTCCTTTGCAACTGGCCCACTCCTTAGCCTCTTGGGTACATTCACATTGGTATGCAAATGTTGCCATACTCTCCTAGTAGGGGGCCTCATCTACAAGAAATAGAGCCATAATAAATGAAAAGCATTTCATTGAAAGGTTTAGGGTTTGGAGCTAAAGAATGTTGAAGTTAAGCAAATCAAAAATTGAAATGTAATTACCTTGTTTTTGTAAATCAATGTGCCACTTTACAGCTCTGTTGCATAATCTCCATAGTGCCTCTCTCCATAGCGCCTCTGTCCGTTCCTCTCCCCACGGCGCTTGTGTTTGTGTCCACTTCATCAATTGCAATAAAGAATCTGCAGTATGGAAGCAGCTTCCATCTAAAAAGATCATCGATTCTCGCAAGTATTCATCCATATAATTGAAAGGTTCATCCATGTGCGTTCCTGTCATTACTAACGTTGTTCCCAATTTTCAAGAATTGTCCGGTCTTTGTGCGGTAGGTGTCCGATTCAACGCTGTGTGCGGTAAATGGACCACTTACCTTAGTAGGATTTCCACAAAATGGGAAGTTGGTGTATTAAAACAACTCCATTGCAGCCCGTTGACAAGCACGGGAACAATGCAAGCGTGTCTTATAAAGGCCTGAGAGCATCTCCAGTGGTGCTCACTATATTGGGTGTACTATATGGTCTATATTGTACAAATTTTGACTTCCATGCCATAGTAAAATTTCAAGGCTCCATCCAGTCATTTCAATCTACAAACAAGTGAATTTATTGGAAACAGAATTTATGAGGTGATTGAATTCCCCATTTATGAATTCCAATTAGTAGCTTCACATTGGTTGATTCTTATACAGTCTGGTAGTCATGGTTTTTTTGGGGGTGGATGGAGGCTTTTGCATTCAAACTGGACACTATCCAATGACTTTCACACCTTGAAAACATCATTCTGCCTAGTAGCGTGGTCCTAGGTCAAATGAGTTTGGCATTGGAACTTGGCAAGTGGTGTTCAAATTTTCCCGTAACCTGAGTTGACAAAATAAAAATCTGCAATTGGTGGGGAAAAAAATCCAAATAGGGCCCAGCAAACCACTTGTAGGGGCATTGTAGCGTGCTCTGATGGAGATGCTCTTATCTGAGAAATGATGTTCTAATGCAACCGCTATAGTCAGCTATATTTTGGAGGGCTTGTCAAATAGGAGTCTTTGCTCGATATTGTGAGGTGATTTGCAGAGTACGGAACAATACTCCAAAAGTTGACCATGGTGTACAAATTCAAACATCTCACCAAAAGTGAGTTGAAAAAGTGCAAGAGATTTTGTTTGGAACTTAAAAAAATCCCTATAGCGTTGAGTTTGTTGGGCCTCATCTTGTTGCTGCATTGGGACGGATGCAACAAGTGGTAGCCTAGCAAGTGATCAGTCCGCCCCCCCATCTGACAACAAACGCTTGTGTGTCACTTTATACTACTTCTTCCCGTTTCCGCATTGGAGATGCTCTTACAGTGGAAGAGCGGGGAGTCACTGAGTTTCAATTGACTTCGCCAACACCAGCCTGTCGTGGGTGGCAATCATCGATACTAAGTCAAGAATAAATAAAATCAGGTGAGATATGCGCCGAAGTGGGCCGATGTGGGCGGAAGTGCAACAATGACGATGAAACATTGCAAGAGACGCCGGGTTGATAACCAAGAGGGGCGGGGGGAGGCCTCCAGCTTGAGCAAAAGGGATGTTGGGCAGCAAGTGGATCCCCGGTGTTCTGCGAAAAACGTCAGGGACTTAGGACTGCTTCACACTATGGCCAACCAAGTCGAGAGCCTGTGGAAGTGAGAGTCCAAAGAAATGGACAATAAGTAGGCCCTAAAATTTAGGAATTGGAGACTTTGGCTTGCCATAGTGTGAAGCTTCCAAAGTCTATGCCCAAAGTCTAAGCCCAAAGTCCAAACCTCACCCATGTGTCAATTTTCTCAAGCAAAAGATAAAAAAAACATGAGAAAGGCGTCCAAAATGGCCTTGAAAAAAAATCACAGCACATGTACTTATCATCAAACAAGGAATATGAAGGATATAAATGGATAAAAGGGTGGCATTGGCCATTGAAAGGAAGTAGGTTAAAGGAACTAGGTTCATTAAATGCAAAGACTTCCATTGTAATGGTGAAGACTAGGTTTCAAACCACAATAACAAATAACAAATAATAAATAACAAAAAACAAATAATAAATAACAAATAACAAATAATAAATAACAAAAAACAAATAATAAATAACAAATAACAAATAATACTCCCTCCGTCCCAAAATGACCTTCCTGTTGACCTTTATTTAGTGTCCCAAAATGATCTTCTTGTTGGAGGAGAAAGGGAGCTAGTGACACTTGTACATAGTCCAAAAGCATGGGCATGCTAACCAATCCCATGCATCAAGTGAGTGGCCACCGGTGCTCTTCAAAAATGCCTCAAAAATTCAATTTTCAAGCACTTTGAAACCACACTTTGAAAACTAATTTAAAACTCAAAATTTCAGAACAATAGGAGGACATCAAACTCTATTCATAAGTCAATTTTTTTTGAAAAAATAGTTCTTTTTGAGCTTAATCTATAACATCTTGTGTAATAGGAAGATCATTTTGGGACGGAGGGAGTAAATAATAAATAACAAATATAGTCTAATCTAACGGTTGCAATCTTGATGGACTCTCGATTACAATTTGGGTTGTCATTTTTGGACGACCCAAACTATAGTCAAGAGTCTGTCGCAAGGCCATCACCATGTAGGCATTTGCTGCCATGTAGGCATTTGCTGCCATGTAGGCATTTGCTGCCATGTAGGCATTTGCTGCCATGTAGGCATTTGCTGCCATGCAAGCATTTGCTGCGATGCAGGCATTTGCTGTCATGTAGGCATTTGCTGTCATGTTGGGTGCCACGAGGACGACGAACTTTGGACTGTGCCGCCTAGTGTGAAGCGTCACTCTTCCTCCCCTCTCTTGCAGGGACGGAAGGGAGGTTTGTGAGTCCATTTGAGGTCAGTGAATGCGCTTGTGCGTAGACGGCGAGCTTTTTCTCATTCGGTGAGGCGACGTGGGGCAGAAATGGGGTTTCTTCATGGGCGTGGGCGTGGTGGACGCCAATTGCCAAGTAAGGTAAGCTACGAGTTCCCCAGATCGCCAACTTTGCTTATTACTTGCGCATATTTTCTAGTCGAGGGTTGAAATTGTCACTCCTGTTCTTGATGGGCGAATGAAAAAGGAATCCACCGCTCTTAAGGACGTATAATGTGCTTATCGTGTGCAATAGTTATGAGGTAATGAAGTTTTACTGGTAGAGTTTTGAAAATGGCTTCGCGAAGCTTATTCGAGAGTGGGTGCTTGTATGGAGTAAGCGGGGTTAGTCTACCGAGAAGGGGATGCTCTGGGGTTCTAGGGTCTTCGCGAATTTTTCGCGGATTAACGTAGGTGTACATTCCACTTGAGCAATCAACCGTCAGTCCATTCCCGGAGCTTCCAATTGCTGCAAACATTTTGACGGTGATGCTCTGCATGCAGAACTTTGAGAATTTTTCTTGGGGTTGGAGATTGGGGTATCTCACTGCAGCGTATGTCCTGAGTTTGTGTTTTCTTCTGCCCAGGCGCTGTCATGTGTCCCCCTTGTGGTGATCGTTTGGCTTTTGTTCATGGCAACGACAGTGACTGCTCGGTTGCTGGCGAACGTATCACGGTCGGTTTCTTCAGCTGTGCAGGAGTCTTCATTAACCGACGAGCTCGCCACTTTACGAGAGATAGCAGAGGCATTAAACAGGTGAAGCTCCAGTAGGCTCTACTATCCGTTTTGTTGATTGATTTACAGGTGTTACGGGGAAGAGGGTTTGTTTTGAGATTCAAAATGCAAGATCTTAAGGGAATAAGGCAAGGTAGAGGATAGTATTTGTGTCACTTGAAGGGGTTTAGCTAACATGTGGGAGTGTGATTCCATTGAGAGATCCCTTTGGATACGCAATCCCAATCTGTTAAGATCCAAAAAAATATCAGTCAATGTATTGGATGATTTCTTACGCTATCATTCAAAGTGGGAGGTTAAAAGTAGACAACCTTATTTCAATTCAAAGGGCAGTGGCATTAGACCAATTCAGCAAGATCATGTAGCTTCTACCCTTCTGACGTGTGGAGGTGTGTTTGTGTTTTTGATTTCTCAGGATTGTTGAGCTGCTTTCAAACAATTGGTCATGGGTCAAGGTTGGACTGCTCTCATTTGCGGTTTTGGTTTTCATGGAAATCCTGAAGATCTTCACCGGGGTCTACACCGGGGTTCGCACGCAATATCTTGTGGATCGTCGGAGGGAGGGCACGCTGGCGGACCCTCGAACTCAGCAGGCTGCAGCGTCTAATCGAATGGCGACGACAACAGCGGACGCTGATAGGGAAGGAAACCAGACGAACAGGGAGGTCGACAGGCTGGAAAAAGGGTTGGAAAAAGATGTGGATCCTCATAGTAGAGACAATTCACCCCATTGGCCACCCGTGGAAACTGAAGCCAGTACAGAGAAGGGGAAGGAAGCACTCATTGAAGAAAGGGGTCATCACTGCTGCTTATCCATCGAGGACGACAAGCAGCTTTCCTGAGCGACTGATGAGCTCCATAAGGCATTTCTTGCGACACCAAGTGGAGATGCCAGCTCAGTGAGCCTGAAGTTGAGTGGCCATGATTATGAAGTAAGGTAGAAGATTGAATTTTTGCATTCTCACCAGCATGTGAAGTGTGCATTCATTGGGGGATAGTCTTGTGGACAGATCACTTTGCGGAGAACCCTGTTTAAATATTGATTTTACCTCCGTGTATGATTATTTCTTATGCAATCTGGCAACCTTGGGAGATTGTAGACCACAATTGTAAATTTTCTAGACCTGAGCCCCGTGATTTTCATTCACAGGTTAGTGACCTTAGAACAATTCAGCCAAGTCATTGAAGCATTCGTTGAGGGTATAGCCAAGTTGCTAGTTAGTGGCCAACAAAGTCTGGGCTTATTAGAAATGAATGGGTTAACCTCTCACCGCCCAAGGGGACCAAAAGTGTCCTCACATAGTGTAGCAGTCAATTTCAAAGTGCTGTAACTTTTGCATTCAATGTCCAAATTCAATAAAACTTGTTGGGAAAGTTTTGCATACTAGTCTACTTTTTGTGGTAAAATTTTCAGATCTATCCAAGATGTATTGAATTTTTGAAAGCCATTCAAAGTTTGCAGGTTCAATTTGAGTTCACCACATTGCAGTGAGATGGTTGCAACTTCGGGGCTTGTATCTTTTTCATCAAATGTTAGTCTTCAATCAAATTTGTTGGGTTTTGTTCCCCATAAAGTCTACTTATTGTGGTAAAATTTTCATGTCAATCCAAGTTATTTTGAATGCTTGGGAGCAATTCGAAGTTCAAAATCCAGACATTTTTGCATTACAGTGAACTTTGGCGGCTTATAACTTCTTCAGATAGGGTTTGTTTTCAATCATTTTTGTTGGAAGAGTTGCGCATACTAGTCTAGTTCTTGTGGTAAAAATTCCATATCAATCCAAGACGTTATGATTGACTGAGAAGCATTTTAGTAGAGGTAGGTTCAGCCATAGATGTGTTTTTTTGCTACTTTTTTCACTGTTTTTTTGACATTTCAAAACAATTTTGCAAACGCAATGATTCAATTGAATGATTTTCTTTTCCACCAAAGTGTTTGTCATTTGATTTTGAATCACATTATAGTTTAAAGTTTTTTTCATTTGAGTAGGTTTAGAAATTGAATTGCACCTCCAAATGTGTTTTCAGGATAATTTCAGCATCTTTTTGCAACACTAGAACATTATAATCTTTCAATCTATATGGCCAAATTACCCCAAATTTGGTTTACACCATCTAAAATATGCACAATACAAGATTGTACGGTTGAGATTTTCATACCTTACTCACATTTAGACTTATAACACTTGAAAAGCAAGGTTGTTTTTTTGATTGTTTTTTTGACATGGTTAGGCCTCGAGTGGTGAGGGGTTAACAAATTTATCGAAGCTTATTATGGTGGCTTCTTAGTGAGATATTGCACTATTACAACAAATTGTTTCCATATTTTAAAATCTGCGCTTTCCATTTTGTTCTGTTGGTTTGCTCTTCAAAATGGCATAGTTTTTTGTTCGAAGCGTATCCCTTTGACGAACTCAGATTGTGCTCCAATCTGAGCATAGTGTTCCATACATTCCTTTAGCTGTCTGATTTCCACGGATTGTATCAGACTTGAATTATACTGTGCGGGTAATAGTGGGGGTACATGAATGATGAAAGACATCTTCCAGCACTCTTCTAGCAGCATACATCTGACTACCAGAGATATCACAAATCAGCAACAATTTTCATAACTGTAACTTGGCAATTCAAATCCATCCCAATGTCATGAGGGTACATAGTGCTGAATGCAACAACTGCCCGCAGCATTTTACAAATACTATAC
The DNA here is from genome assembly GCA_951230915.1 of Antitrichia curtipendula. NCBI lineage: Eukaryota > Viridiplantae > Streptophyta > Bryopsida > Hypnales > Leucodontaceae > Antitrichia > Antitrichia curtipendula. Next base: position 34,239,803 of record OX579636.1, read on the forward strand.
AATTTCTGACCATCTGATAGAAGATTCAGCTATCAAGCTTGCCACTCACCAAGACGTAAAGAATACACCTCGTGTATCAGGCCAAATGCTCATATTAGTGATGACGCTGCCTTTTGGCAAAATGAATTTAAATTACATAAAAGCAAAAAAGGGGAGAAAAATTTGTTCCAAACTATTGTTACAAATGGCAACTAGACAGAGGACTGTCCACACCAGCAATCAATGTATACGTTCCAGGACGTAGTCCACCATCTTTTCTAACGAAGTCCTCGTGTCCCCTGTAGGCAAGCACACCAATGCTTCTTTCGCCATGTCACCCTTCTCTTGGGCCAGCGCCCGGGCTCTGTCTATGCCACCCCCGCGGTGCACAAGAGCAATAGCCGATTCCAAGGACCCCAATTCGGTGAACTCGGCGTCGATGAGCTCCCGAAGCTCGGGCTCGTTCTCCAATGCAAACAAAACTGGCGCTGTGAGGTTCCCCTTGGACAGGTCACTTCCCGCAGGCTTCCCAAGCTGCTCCGAGGTCTGGGTGAAGTCCAAGATGTCGTCCACCACTTGGAAGGCCAAGCCGAGATACATCCCATACTCGAACATTTGCTTGGATACACTCGGGCTGCAGCCGCTAAAAATGGCCGCCGACTTCGTACTGGAGGCTATCAATGATGCAGTCTTGTAATAACTCTTGTCCAAGTAATCTTGCAGCGTCACCTCCGTGTCAAACAAGTTTTGAGCTTGCTTGATTTCTCCACTGGCGAAATCTCGAATCACCTGCATGCCAAAACAGGGATGCGAGAGGTAGGTCGAGGTTAGGAGTTGCAAGGCCACATGACTGTCAAATGCTTCTTCAAAAACAAACAACCCAAAAGCTTGGGAGATCCATGAACGATACGAAAGGGGTGGATTCTCAAAAATGGGTCAAAAGACATAACTAGTTCTAAGTAACGAGTCCCTTTGCCGCCCAAGAAAATAGAGACCCTGCTAGTGGATAAATATTACACACTCTGGTGAGGAGTCACAAAGGCCTATGAGAGGAAATCTCCGAGTTACGGAATGTCAAGCAGTCTTAGATTCAACAAAAAGGTTCTAGTTTACCCATACCCAGCAAGAGTCTATGGTAAATGATATGAAAACCTTGCAATCAACATAAACAGTAATATCGAGGAGACATTACTAACCTGACTGATAAGTTTGATGACCTCCAAGTTGTCAAGGTTGGCCAAATACCAAGAAGATTGCGCAAACATGAAGTCCCCAGCGAGGACCGCAACACGTGTCCCATAGGTTTGGTGAACAGTTTCTTTGCCTGGACAATGTTGGAAATTAACGAAGATTCAAACGAGGAGTCCTTCCAGTCTATAACTGCTAACAATCCATCGCAGTCTACCTAGAAAGCACCTTCAAGTCGCCCACACTATTTACCCAAAAATCTAAGGTTGGATGTGATCACCCACAAGTATCCTCTAGCTTGCAGCCATTTCAAACAACACATTCACACGTTCCAAGTTAAATAAAACCAGCTGTCTATTCACAAACTGGAATGGCATACCTCGCCTCGTGTCACTCTCGTCTAAGACATCGTCGTGGATCAAACTGGCAGTGTGGATCATTTCGGTAATTTCGGCAAGTCGTCTATGCTGTGGCAGCAGCTCTCTGTACATTTAAAAGTAACAATGATTAGTCCATTTCTTCAAACACACCTCTGATTGTTCGTCGTACCGACAGAAAGAGCAGGAAAAAACGTGAAACAGGCGTCAAATAATGAGAATAAGGACACGCTGACGAACCGAATGTTAGAAAGTTGACAAGTGGCTCTGGAGACGAGAAAGATTAGGGCAGGCCTCATTCGCTTGCCACCAGCACCAAATATTTGCTTCGCTGCTGCCATGAGCATGGGGTTGTCGGCACCCACTATCTGCAATCCACTGTTACATGTCAAAACCTCAGGCATACAAACACGAACAATTCATGGAAAGGAAAGAATATGTAACGAGAAATTCAACGTCGCGTCTTCTGGCTATGTTTCCAAGCTCAACAAGTAAACTATCTGAATTTACAGGATACTAGCTGTTAAGGACCTCATTCCGTCTCCAGTACTGACCCCTGCTACCAATAGCAACTCATCTATTCATACACTCGGTTGATCTTCAGTTAGCAAGTTGTGTATAAGCACGACTTGGGTAAGTGTCTATGGTCACTCGTCTTTGAATGGAAATGGGGTTGTCGACTGTCTCGTCAATTAAATAATTGTCTACAACCTTCCACTGTGAGTAAATGCATACTCATATTGGTAATTTTTTTATCTTAACAGGTTTTTCTCTAAAACCTAAAGTGCACCCTCCATAGCTCCATAGTGAGCTCCCAATGAACGCAAACTCCTGCATAATGTATGCAGTGACGCAAACAGTATCCTTAAGCTTCAATCTCCAGAGCGAGTACGGACCTTTTGCAAGTTATCATTCAAGAGAAGCAAGTCGTCCGAAACAGGAGCCACTAAATTTGCTAAGCTTAGTTTCGCCTTTCCTTCAACTTTCTCTGATGTAGGCAACGAGAACGCCCCCACATTCAACCGTCCCGAATAAATACCCAATTCTGCACTCATTCACCATTCCAGTAAATCTCCATCCGTTCCTTACTCCCAAAGTTTGCAAAATTCAAAACCAATTGAAAGATTCTACTTCCACAACACCATTATTGTGTCAACCAGTCAGCATTCACAGTCTCGATCATCCACTGCACAGTAAATTGCACACACCAAACCTCCTGACACAACTAAACATTCAGATCTACTTGCAATGACATGATGCAGGAGCCATCAAAAGCTTATCAAAAAGGATTTGTTTGGTACCAGACACGTCAAGAACAGCGCCAGACTCCAAGTTCATCAACGAGTCGCGCTCTGGGAAACTCAACGTCGATGGGGCAGCCTGCTGCACAATCTCCAGCCGTCGTCTACTGCTGCTGTAGTCCTCGTTTCGGTAACTCGTAATCTTCATAGAATGCCCATCACTCAATCCTGTTGCCCTGCTCAGTCCTAATGAATTTCTAATTGGCGACTGACTGATTTGCATACAGCATCCAACACAAGTTGGCTCCATAGCCGCCCTGCTTACGCCATTGCCAGACTTTCCATCTCCAGGGCAAGTGCTCGTGGAGTCGACGGAAAGGGACGAAGCCAAAGGCAAACCGATACAAGAAAGAGCCGACATAGCCACCAGCTCTCAACCAACACCTAATTCAAATTCAACCTCTAAAAGCTCGCATCAACCAACCCCTCCAAAACGAAAGTTCACAACAACAGACTAGAATCAAGAAAGCCTAACAGTAGGACCCGATTCCGTAATCACAGACAGGCTCCAAAACTCAGCGTCTAAAACAGAGCCTTATCCCTTCCACTGTAGAAACCCGCCTTCACAATCCTCTCAAATACACTGCCGCATTGGCATCAAATGTTATGAGGCGGTTGCGAGACAAGCTCCTGAGACGCAATTGCTGGTATACGTGGTCAATCCATGGTCATTGAGGCGGCCACGAGAAGCGAAGCTGCAAGTGAGCTTCTCCGTCGACTGTGATAACAACCGCTGCAATGTTCCTCGAACGACTGCAGCCAAGACACGATGGGGCTCCAGCAGTCGATTTCCAAGTCAGAGAAAAGGTGAAAGAGTGTGTGTGGCCCCACCGGGATTGAGCTTGTGTCACCTGCGTGCGACGCTGGTAGCTTACGTTTGCTTGCGGTGGGATGCGAATTTTCCTGAAGGCTCCTCTGACAGCCACGTCGAGGTTTGATTTCAGTTTGACAAGGATCGCAAACTGAAAGCGCACGAAGGGATGCTCGTCGGATCAACTTAGGATCCTGCAAAACCGCTTCATCGCCTCCCTCGCTTCATGTGCCTTCGGGTTCACGTCACAGATTGAGAGTGACAAGGCTTCCCGCTGGGATTATGCCACCTCTGTCGTGCACTCACTTGTGATCTGGGACCACCGTTTCCACTTCATTTGCAAACCCAAATTTCGTGTTTTGTTTCCGATCCGTCTCCATCTATTGCCAAATGCCGGCCGATCCTAAATTTCGGTCTCAAATTTCGTGGGTCTTGGAGATTCGAAATTACCCAAATTTCGTTCGGCACCAGTTTCGTTTTCGCTTATCCGCTTTTTCTTTTCCGTGATAATCTTGGTGCAAATTTGGACCGCAATCTGATCGATCGCCAGTTTGCGGATAACAGACGTCCGACTACTCGACGGAGCTCCCCTCGTTTCGGTAAGCCCTAAATTGGCTAGCCTAGGGCCTTCAGTTTTCTAGGGTGCAAAAACTCCAAACTTTCCACCTCGCCAAATAATTGTGAAAATCTGTACTTGAGAAATTAAAGAAATAGTATGAAAATAGTGTGAATTATAGTATATTAATTAATTCTATCTAACATGCTATGAACTTCTATTTTGTAATGCACATTACACATTTGAATAAAGTATGCATATCCAAAATTGTACCTTTCATAATGAATTCTATGTTTACAAAATTCTAACGCGTCAATCCAATCATCTTGGACAAGAATAGATAGGGGATGTAATTGGAAAATGGACAATTTTTGGTACTAATATTTAGCTACTAATATTTATAAATGTGGCTAAATTTAATCAAAATCGTAAATACAACAATGCTATATTGATTTGAAATTCTAACACATATAGTGGTGTTTCAGCAACTTGAGCTAATTATTAAAAAAAACTCATTTAGAACTTGTAATGGCTACTTTAATTTCCAAATTAGTGCAAATCAATATATAAATGTAAAATCTGTTTTAAAACTAATATATCTTCTTATATTATATCTATTGTTTATAGTTTAAAAATATTATGATCATTCAAAAAAAGTGAGTAATTTATAATTTTATTGTCTGCACTTTCACCTTAGAAGGATGTACAAAAGTAACCACTAAAAATTTATTTGATTTTTTGATGAATAGGTGCATTCATTGTATCTGTAGTTCCCCTCAAAGTCAATTGCCAAACATTTTCAATCCTATACATCTTTATAAGGTTGAATCAATTTATAATAAACGTAAGTCTTTAAAATTGAGATGAATTCTCACAATATTTTGTTGTTAGTATAAACATATGAGAGTGATATAAAATAGTTATATATCATCAAATTGTATATGGCCTTATTATATAAATATATATTTTAGTAATAATAGTCTCTTAAATAATATAACATGAAATTACTCTAATGTTATAAGTTTTAAAGATTTTATCAAGTATGTAATTTATAATCATTTGTAAAGTATAGATTGAATTGCAATCAAACAAAATTAATCTAACTACATCAAACACACCACATATTATGTATGAAATATATACAAGGCCGAGATCTTCATTAATTTTGACTTTTCATAACTAATTGTGACTTTGAAAAAAGGATTTTATAATATTTGCTAATTGAATAAATTATTTTAAATTTTAGTTTTTATTCACAATATATAGGAAAATTAACATATTACTAATGAATTGTAGATGAAGAATACTAACACATCACAAATGAAGGGCAAAAATAGTCAGTACTTTAACACTAGATTGCAATTTAAACAAATCATATTATATCAATTTCTCAACATTTCCTTATAAAGAATTTCTTCACATGATTGAGTATAGGAATTGATCATAGACCTCAAGGTTCCAAACAAGTTCAATAACCTAAGCCTTAAATATCCTTTGGAATAGTCTTAAAACATTTTAGTCCTTAACTTTTTAGCATTTCAAATCATTGTTCTTTAATCGTTGTCCTTAAAACTCTATTGCAAACAATGATTTGGTGTCATATGAACAAGATTTCTTAATTCAATTATTGGAGGAAAACAAAAGTTTGATATTCATTAGAGAATTGTAGATTTTTAAAGATTCTTATATTATTTATTTATTAAAGTCATTTTTGAAGGACCATTAGAGGGATAATTTTTGAAGTGAAACATAGTTGTTATCTTCAAACTATACAATATTTGCTAAAAGAAGTTTTGAAAACCCATACACTGTTACTTGCATGGGTCATGTTCAACACCCTAATTTTAAAAGATATTTTTTCAAAAAGATCAAGCATTCAATGCTCTAAATAATGTAATTTTTCAACACTCCTATATTTGTAGGCTCTATAAGTTTTCACGATGTTTGAATTATCTCTAAGAATTCCTTCATTTGTAGAATTTTTTGCTTTTAAAGCTCTTCCATCAATTACTCTTCCTCTCTAGTAACATCTCTACTCACTCACATAATGGGTCACTTGCTTAATCTAGGGTGACTACTACCTAACTGGACAACACCAAGAGTAGACATATAAACAATAAACTCTTAAGTCCATATACGGCAAAAGATTTGATTGTCCATTTGTCTTTGGAATTTGCCAAGTAAGCAACGCTTCAAAGACTAGGCCATAAATTGAACTTGAATAACCATTCAAAGTATACATCCCATACCCACAAGTAATCTCAACAACAAAAGATTTGTCAAAATGCAACAATTTTGTTATGCAATAAGAGGCACATACATCCCACTCTACAAACAAAAACTCAAAAACAATCAAACACTCCTTAATCTATACAACCTACCTTAACCCCTAAAGGCCCGTTTGTCCCCTCGGGGGACAATTTGGGTCCGGGTAGGTTTCTGTGACCTCAATTTGTAGAAAAAAAATTTGGGATTTTTTGAGGTTCTACGGTTCTGCGAGAACCGTAGAATAATTATATATAATTTATAATTTATATAATTTTATATAATTTTATATTATAGAATAATTTATATAATTTTTATTTCAAATGGTGCCTAGGAGAAAAAAGTTATGCCAAAAATAGAGTTCAATGGGCAATACAAAAAAATCACAAAAAATCAAAATAAACTTCTTAAATATTTTTTTTTAGATCTATGCCTTCTGTGTACATTTGAAGCTTTGATTCATTCTATTTGGACTAATAATGAAAAAGTTATGGACAATCTTAGTTTTTCGGGCAATCTAAGCATCTTCTTGAAAAAATAACTTTTAGGATTCATTTTTTAATGCAATTTTACAATTTTCAGAAAAAAATTGTTAGACAAGGTTGAATATGCTTGCTAGAATAATCTCACCGTTGGGATTATGGTATTTCAATTTTGTCTTAGAGCTATTAACAATTTAGTTATTCCTTCAATCTTGAACTACTTCTACTTAACAATTTTTTAATGAGTGAAAATTTAGTGTTTTTTTCTTGAATTTTTTTTCCTAGATTCTCAACTGAAGTATTCAACATATAAACTTAGAAAATCAAAATCAGCAATACAAAAAATTTAAGTTAAATAGGTTCAAAGCCCAAAAATCTAGTCAAGCAAGGTGCAAAAAAAAACTTGTTTTCTTCACTTTGAATGCAAATATCTTGCAATCTATTTGGTCAAAGTTTCTGAAATTTCTTGCATACATTTTCATACTAGTCTAGTATAAGATCCTATGATTAGATATGCAAAAAAAAACAATTTTTATAGTTTTTTACTCTTTGCAATAGAAGTGGCAGTTTTGAGTGTGTTTTGATGGAGAAAAGGCCTCAGGGCTTTAGGGGTTAAAACACTAATTGCAATTAAGCTCCCAAACTTTGACCTTCTTTTCAACCTAATCCCTTATCCCTACACAAATTTAATTAGAATAGAGTCTCCCTACTTGCAAAGATACATAATCTAGGTGTCACTTGAACCGGCTTTTTGGAGCCCAACATGGGACACCAACCTTAGAGTGGTTGGAATTATTTCTCTCTAATTCTCAAACGTGATTTGAAAACACTACTATGGGGTGTTAGGGGGGTGTTAGGGGACAAATTTCCAAAGCTAGAATCACATGATGTCAATAATGGAAAGAGATAGGTACATCTCGCCCAAGAAGTCAAGAGGTTTGACACTCCTCATTGGAGGCAGGAGGCACACAGGAGGCAGGAGGCACACAGGAGGCAATTAGGGCAATGCAATTTCAAGTTCCTACGAGGGGCCTATTACTCAGATCTGGCAATCACAAGTGGACAGACTTGAAAACAAGAGGGAGAGTTGCATGGTTGAAGAGGTGTACCGTAACACAAATAATGAACTCGGGACTCCCTTAACCCATTAAGGACCAGTCGACCATTCTGTTGTCGATTTGGGTCTTTGGGGGTTTGTAGAGAGAGCATGTCAATGAATTTGATGACGTGGCAAAGGGGACGGGTCTGGGAAATTGAGAAGTGAAGAGTTTAGGACAATAACTAGGCCAATCTGAGGTGGCATGTGGCCAAAGGGTTGAAAAAACCAAGACAACAGGGGCTGAAATTACACCAAGATTTGCTAAAAATTCTTGCTTTACAACCCATCTTTACCAAAAATTTAAATGCTAAATCCTATAACATGCACAATACTTCCATCCATACGGTTAGATCTCCGATAGGCACTTGCATTCAAAAATTTTAAAACTGCTCCCAATTGGCCATACAAAGGATTGCCCACCCCCCAAATCAACCACGGTCCTTAATGGGTTAACTTGTGATAATTCAAACCTTTCCTGCTCGATTAATATGTCATCTCTACAACACTCAAATACACAGGCAGCACATGGTTCAAATTCAATGTAAAGAAAGCGGGACTTGCAACTCACAGCCGTTGGCAACAAAATCCGAAACTTCCGAAGTCAATGACCCTGAAAATGTGAAGGAAAGGAAAGGGTGGCTCACCCCATTCAATTCCCTGCTAGATTCAGCACCCGCATGCTCATCACCTACCCTTCAATTGCTGGATCAACAACTCCAGCTTCCTTCGATCGCCAAAACTCAGGATCTGAAGCTCATCACGAAGGTCATTGTTCGTCAGCTGCAGAAGCAGCTCTCCGTCAATGTTATTGTCTGCAAATGTGGCGGCGTACCGTGCAAGCCCTTGCTGTCCCAGCCACTCCATCGTCTCCCCTACGGTCCAGTCCTTCGGCTTCGCTGCAATGGATCAAGGGTTCACAATCCCACATTAGTGCGAGATTTGCATTTTGCAATACGAAACTTGAAACTCAAAATGCTAGTATGTTTTACAAGAGAGCCTCAGAATCGCGCAGGGCTCGAAGTAGAATATAGAAGGAAGAGACTCTTACAGTTGGAGTCACGCACTCTGACACCCCTATTCAATAAACAAGAAATGGGTTCCAAGCAACTATGAAGAGACAACACCGCATGTAAGTTAAGGGTGACAGAGTTCAAGATTCATACTCCAAGAATGACGGCGATTTGGGCAATGCAATTTTAAAATTCGACCAGAGACTCATAAACGCACAGGGCGGGATTTGGACTGAAACGTCATATTGGAGTGGCTGAAACTATGAAGAGTGATACCCCTATTAGGGAGTGTAAAGGTTCAAGACTTTATACTCGAGAACGGAAACAATTTCAAGTTTCTACGAGAAGCCTCGTAGTTTGAGACGAGATCACAGATGGCCAGATTTGGAAACAAAAAGAGAGCTGTGTGGCTGAAATTCATGAACTGTGACACCCTTATTGCAAGAAATCCATAACCAGAAATCCCACCTTGCAACATAACATAACATTCTAGAGCAGTGTTGTTCGCCCACCCTTTTTTCCTGTAGCTGCCCCCTAATTAGCAATAACTACCCTTGCCCACAATTGTTTGCTGAGGGCCAAGGTTTTCATTCTTGAATTCGATATGTGAGATGATCTGTGCCAAAGACGATAGAGAATTCAGAGAATCTTGAAGATCATGATTCTTCCTTGAAGAAACAGTTGGACTAAACGAATTCGCAGCTCCTTTCATGAATGTTATGAGCCCAGAACTGCATCAATTCTTCGCAACCCTAAACCCTAATCCTGTGTTGAGACTTGTTGGCACGTTTCAAGGAATTGCGAAAGAGTTTGAAGAGAGCAAGCGAGCTCACCAGGCAAGACCGCAGTGCCGGGGGAAGAAGAGCTTTGAGCCAGCAGCATGTCGAATTCCTCCAACTCCTTAAGCCTCATAATGCGTTCCTTCTCCTCCAGACTAACGATCTCTTTAGGTTTTTGAGCTTGCGCCTTTAGCTTCTCCGCTTTCACCACTTCCATCACCACTTTCTCATTCTTCACCCTCGCCTCCGCCAACGGCCGGTGGACGGCACTGAGAAGAAACGCGAGGCTGCTTACGACTCCGATTTGCAGGAAAACAGACAGCCCTCCACTAAACAAGAAAAGCAGCGCGAGCAGACGCGGAACTTCGTAGATAAGCGCGTTCGCGACGAGCGCGGCTCTCGCTTCGCCCGGCAGACTCTTTTGCTTACTGGCGAACCTCAACCACAGAAACAAATTGGCGAAGGGGATGAAACTTACGGCGAGCGAGAATCCCATGTCCAGCCACCCAGGCGCGGCGGCTTTTAGCTTGCGAGTGAGGTTCAATGCGTCTACTTCGCTCTGGCTTTGCTCCAAGGCGTACCACCCGCCCACGCAATTCGCTATCATAATACCCGAGAGGACAAGATCCGCGACGCCGAAGTAAGCAAGGGAGCCAGGGATGAGTCCTCGCAAGCTCGCTATCCAGCCTACAAGAAACAAACCTTCAAAAGACGCCAGTCCAAGCGGCAGCGACACTGTCAATTGCGAGAGTGGCTTCTTGTCATCTTTCAATGTCACCTCAAATTCGCCCACGGGCTCCTCACTCTTCTCCTTAATCCCAGCTCTTGCAATGTAGAGCTCAAATCCTCGCAATCTTTTGTGTCTCAGCACAATCCTATTGGCTAGGACTAAGGTGCCGCGGAGAGAAGAGCCGAGTGTCGAGGGTGTTATTATTCTCGCGCGACATTGCTGCTCTGAACGACGAGAACGAATTGCTACGGGTGGGGGATTCTTTGTGCTAATTACACAGAACGCCGAATATGGCGAATGAGCTCTGGCAGAAGACATTATTGCGACCACCATATCCACACCGAAAACCAAAACAGAGCCCCGAGTGCGCACTTCAAACTTCACAATGTATTAGCTTGCGCTTTTCAATTAGATGTCCTTACATACCTACGGCTGGAATAAGAGTAAGTTAAGAAGGATTTTTCCAGAAGAAATGAAGAGGAAGGATCGTGGTCCAAGACCGTGACACCGATATAATGACATGAAGAAAACTTCACTCCCGTGTGTAGAGCTCGCAATGGACTACTTCGGTTCAAATTAATATCAACTGTGTTTGTCAATCCCTACACCGTAACCATAGATTGGTGAAGCTGAATGCCGACGACCAAAAGGGTGGAAGGCGATCTGCTACATCTTGCACATCTGAGTTCTGGTTGACCTCTTTTTCTGAATGACATTGCATCTCGCCACACTGAATGAAATTCTGCTACGTCTCCTTCTAGACCACTGCCACCAGTAGGAGCCTTTCTATGGTGGATGGCTACAGGCTATAACAGCTTCTGTGGTGTTTAGGGAACCAGTGTCACCTTTGACAACCATGAACCCATGATCCCTTCTGGCTCTTCCTCTTCGTCAAAAGCTTCCCTGCGTAGTGGCTTCTGCAGGGTAATAGATTGCTATAGGACATGCTTAGGGGTAACAGTTAGATACACCATCAGATCACACAGCGTTGACAGATTTCTGCAAGTATTCCGAATAGGGCAATCCCCGCCGACAAGATATTTATGTAACTATAATCCTTACTTCCTCCTAGAACGGTCCAACGGAGGCAAGACTGTTGAGATTAGGAAGATTGAGCACGGTTCAGATTCAGATGAGAATTCAAATCCTCACGCCCTTCGCCAAACATTCAGAGTCTGTGCACTCTGTGAATATCCCTATGTGGTTGTGAGGAATTGGATAACAGAGGTTCACGTCATCGAAACCCTAATTGATTTTCATCGCAATGCTGCCTCCACTGCAATCAGGACATCAAACTCCCGAACGTAACTTCAGTGATTTTGACGAAGGTTGCGGATTTACTTCTTGAAAGAAGAGAGGGCGTCATTCCCTTGAACCCTAAACCCTGGAACCCTGGAATTTGTTTGAATTTGTTGATTCCGCATTTTCAACGAAGAATACAAATGTAGCCCCAAAGTGTCAAAAAACTCAAATTTGGTCTCTCTGGCGCATAAATCCTTGCCCGTACACGTCATGAACATGAGGCTAGAGTTGATTTTGATAAATTTGAAAACTCAAAGATTATTCATTTGTTGTCTCAAAATACATGCTAAATAAAATAATCAAAATCTTTTTTTAACCCCTAAAAGCCCATTGTCCCTTCGGGGGACAAATGTGTTTTTGGGCAGGTACCTACAGGCTGCAATTTTCTCCTGATTTTTTGAAACTTTTTTTGGAGGTAGAAAAGCTGATTAGCTACGTGGGAATATAATTTTTTTCACAACCGGTGCCCGGTAACAAAAGTTATGACCAAATAAGCTCAAAACAGGGGACGGGGGGCAGCACGGGCAGCAAAAAAAAATTGCACTTTTTTAATTTTTATTTATTTTTAATATTTTTTTCTCATAGATTATATTTTTATCTATCTGGAAAGCTTTGATTCATTTCATTTGGATTTGTTATGAGAAAGTTATGGACATTCTTGTTTTTCGGGCAGTTAGAGCATCTTTTTGAAAAAATAACTTGTAGGATTCATTTCTAAATGCAATTTTTCAAATTTTTCAATTTTTATTTTTTTTCATGGTTTAGTTTACTTGCTAGAACAATCTCACCATAGGGATTAGTGCATTTTAATTCCATCTAAAATATATGAATACTTTAGATTTTCCTTCTATCTTGTACCTACTTCTCCTTAACAATTTTTTTAATAATGAAAATTATGGTTTTTTGATTTGATTTTTTTTTAATTAGACTCTGAACTCAATTCTCCACTATAAAGATTTAAAGCTCAAAACTCTGTAGTGCAAAAATTTTAAGTTAAAAATGTTCAAAGTCAAAAAATCCAGTCCCACAATGTGCTGAAAATTTTGTTTTTTTCACTTTAAACGTAGATATCTTGCAATCTGTGCGGTCAAGAATTCTGAAATTTTTTCCACACATTCTCATACAAGTTAGGTGTAAGATCCTACGGTTAGATGTGCACAAAAAGAAAATTTAGTTTTTTTTTCACTCTTTGCTAAAAAAGTGGCAGTTTTGGGTGTTTTTTGGCAGAAAAAAGGCCTTGGGCCTTTAGGGGTTAATTGCTAACAAGATTCTACAAAAATTGTGGTAGTTTAAAGTTCATTCAAGAAGTTTTAGATGTACCAATAATTATTTAATTCTAATGAAGGCGATGCAAGTGACTTCTAATATTGTTTTTAGATTTTTTTGATAAAAGTTGAAATTAACGTTAATTTTTGGTGAAACAATGAAGAAAATTCACATCAAATGCAAAACACATTCAAATTTATTGAAAACTTTATTAAAAATATACATAATTATAGTGAAAGTAATCATACCGTAGTGTGTATCATGTTTTCATTTCATTCTATTCATAAAAAAATTTAAGGTCATATTTATATGTCTAAATTTAAAAAATCCTAATCTTCCTTGTGACACTAATTTATCAAAGTCAAATTGTTTCAAATTAGTTTAGATAAAATGTTCATATATTATACCAATTCCACAAAAAAAACAAGAGGTAAATTGCAAATATCTCTACCAAAATAAATATGTAATACTTTTGAATGCTTCTTTTTCATGTGATCTTCAGCTAAGTCTTTCATTTGATTATTATATAAAAATCTCCATATTATGACAATAGAAGGCTACTTCTATTATATATTCAAATGCCACAATTCTACTAATATAAGAAATGAATCTTTTTAAATAATGGGTCAAAGATGGTACTATTATTTTTAATACATTTTGTGCTTTCATTTGCTTACATAACTTTTGAAATTTCAAACCATTGAGCACCAATACTATCTCTTCCTATCCCTAAAATGTTGCTAGCGCCCAAAAATGGCATTTGGATGGCTTCAAAACAATATACAAAATGATTGCAAATCATTTTTCATCCAAATCTTGTTGGTAGAGTTGCTTGAATAGAAGTTGCTTAAGATGATGTTGAAAACTGCTTCATTGACATATTTTTGACCTTTTAACACAAGAAGATGCAAAAAAATGGATCACAAAATGTGTTATTGTTGGATATTTTGTAGAATTGTTGTTTTTTGCTCTACATCTTAAATTTCTCTGTAGAAATGATATTTTTTTAGTTTGAGCCCAATTACTAAAATAAAGGTCATATGTTCTAATTTCTATTCCAATTTGAACATTGTAAAATTCCTAAAATTGAATATCTTATTATATATTGAACTTTAGATGTATTTCCAGTGTCTACTCAAAATTTTTTAGAATGATATATGAAAATTTTATTTGCATTACAATGTACTTCACTACAATATTCACCTATGGTGAAATTTTCATGTTTTGGGAGACAATTTCTATTTGATATGATTCTTCTTCATTTTTTTATCAAAAAAGTTCAAAAAGTTCAATTTTGTATGAAAATGAAACTGAAAAAAATTCATCTCTAAAAAATAAAACTCATTCACATTCCGTTGCTAAATGGGAATATACAAGGTGAAGGAAAATATGTTTTGCAACAATATAATAATAGATCTAGAGTTTCATGACTATGGTTGATAGAGATAATAAAATATTATAGCAACACTAATTTTTCTTCTTCTCTATTAGTTTAGACCTTTACAAGTTAAGCCTACGACAGTGTGGTCGCCTAGAAGTGTCCAATGGATGATTTTCCAAATCACTTTAGAAACGAAGTGTCCATTTGGATGACTCCACCTAAGATTGTAGGATGGAGGAAAAAAACATTTCATTCAATTTTTTCTTGAAGTTGCTTGAGTACATTTTTAGTGAATAGTATTGTAATTCTTCTCATTATCATATTGCTAATTTTTCTGAAGAAAAAGATGCTTTATTTGCAAATCACCGTTGTAATGTATTTTGACCATTTTTTGTTATTTATTCTTGATGTGAATTTTAGCCATAAAGAATATAATTTTGAATTTGAATCCAACTAATAAAGTAAAGCTTATCAAAAATAGTTTCTACTCCAATTGCAAATTGGAAAAATTCATAAATTTCAATACTTTATATTAATATGAACATTTTGGCCTATAACCATGTTTTTTTTATTTTCTAATTTTATAAAGACACAATAACTTTGATTTATATTATGATGATATACACTATAATATATATAGTAAAAATTTCATATTTCTTTTAGTATATTTGATATTTGATATGAGTTTTTTCATTTTTTTATTTTAAAAATTCAAAATAATTTCAAATTTTTTCCAAAAAATTTGAAAAATTTATGAATTTTTTAGTAGACATATGAAATTATCTCTAAAAAATAAAAATAAAACTTCCATGCATATCTAGTTGTTAAATGATAGCAAATATAGTGATGGATAGTGAGGCTAAAAATAAGTAGTCATGGACATATTCTTCTAAGATTAACCATCTATTAAATTTAGATGTTTTTTTTGTTAGGTTGATATCTCTTGGAATTTGTGTTTCCTTGTTTGTATTCTTGGTATTGTTGGAAAAATCTGTATAAGGAGGGTTGCATGGGCTTTGTTTCATGATGTTTTGACATATGGTGTCAAAGATATTGAATTTTATTTTATTTTATAAATTATAAAGATGGAAAATTATTTTTGTTTTTGTTCTTATTGTGGCACATTGGTCTATACCTTAAGTGGGGTTGTTTGTTTTGTTTGATACATTGAGACCTTAGAGACTATAAGGCATCTAGTGGCATTATTGGAACCGTTGGAAAGATCTTTCCAAGGAGGGTTGAAGTGCACAGACTTTGTTTGTAACGTTTGAACAAACGGTCTTTGTACCGTTGGAAAGATCTTTGCAAGGAGGGGGATGCGGACTTTATTTGTGGCGTTTGAACAAACGGTCTTGGTACCGTTGGAAAGATCTTTGCAAGGGGTGCATGGACTTTGTTTGTTTCAAATTATTTAATTTCAAAGTTTTTATGAATTTAGAAATTGAATCAGATTACAAATCTTTTATTTTGGAAAAATCATAACTTTTACATTGCATGTCCAAATGCCACAAAACAAAACCCTTGCACTCCTTCATATAAAAAAACTTTCTATTTGTGCCAATTTTGTGGCGTTTGCACTCATGGTGTGAAAAGTTATTTTTATTAAAAAACTGTTATAAATTATCTTCTATTTTGAAAAAAACATAAATTTCACATGGTATGTCCAATTGCCATAAAAACAAAGCCCTTACACTCATTTGTGCATAGAGTTTTTTATTTGTTTCAAGAATGCAACCTCTCACATTACCGTGCGAAAGATATTGAATTTCCAATTTCTAATGAATTAAAAAATTAGGAAATGATTTTGATTTTGATTTTGGTTGTAGCAACGACAAAGGGCACACTTATGTAAATCCATTAATCCCTAAAGGGCCAAGGCATTTCTTCCATTAAAAGACACTCAAAATTGCCATTTCAATTGCAAAGACAAAAAAATTTAGAAATTGTTTGTTTTGCACATCCAGTTTTTATGTTGAATAGTTGAGTTGAAAATACAAGAAACAAAAATTAGGAGAAAAACAATTAATTTTCACTCATTAAAAAATTGCTTAATAAAACTAGGTTCAAGATTGAAGGAAACACTATATTGTTAATAGCTTTAAGATGGAATTGAAACACAATAATCCCAATGGTTAGATTGTTTGAACATGCAAACTAAACGCTATCTAACAAAAAAAGTTATAAAAATTGCAATAAAAAATGAGTTCTATAAGTTATTTTATTAAAAAGATGCTTAGATTGCCCAAAAAACTAAGATTGTGCATAACTTTCTCATCACTAGTCCAAATAGAATGAATCAAAGCTTTACATGTAGAAAAGTATAATCTTTTAGGGAAATTTTTTTCTTAAAATCATTTTGACTTTTTATAATTTTTTTGTGTTGCCCGCCAAACTCTGGTTTTGCTTATTGTGCCATAACTTTTGCTTCCGGACACCGATTGAAATAAAAATTGTATATACACAAAGCTCTCTTACAACTGCACATCCTCAAAAAGTTTCAAAAAGTTTCACTAAAAATTGAGGTTGTAGAAACCTGCCCGGACCCAAATTGTCCGTCAAGGATATAGACGGTCCTTTAGGGGTTAAGTTAGGATGTTTGTTTTCTTTTGTTTGTTACATTGAGATTTCCATGATCGTGTGTCCTTCAATTCCTTTCTTGGTACCGTCAAAAAGACCTTGGTGAGGAAGGATGCACGGGCTTTATTTCTTGGCGTTTGGACCTACAATGTGGAATTTTTGAAATTTTGAGTAATTTTTGAATTAAAATTAGAAAATTACTTTTCTTTGGGTGTGGCAATAATACAAGGTACACTATTACATACATCAAATTAGGTATTTTATTTTTTTTGTTATGATGAAATCTCCAAAACTATGCGTCTCTTGGTCACATTCTTGGTATCATAGGAAAATTCTATGCGAAGAGGGGTGCACGAACTTTGTTTCGTAACATTCCAACTCATGGCAAAAAAGATATTGAATTTCAAAGTTTATATATATTATAAATTAAAAAATTACCATTACTTTTTATTTTGTTATATTGCATGTGACAAGGCATCATACCAGTAGTTTTTATAAACCCATAAATGTCGCCGAGGACGTTCTCTGGCCGATGAATGATAAATAATCTTTCCGTGCAAGACAGAAATACAACTATTCATCCTCCCAATTTTGTATGGAAAGGGAAGGTCTTCTACAATAGTTTGTCTTCCAATGAGTGTTTTTTTCATTTTTATAAGCCAACAATTCACACGGTATCCAAACAGACGATTTCCATGGTGACCAGCTCGTCGTTTAACCTTTAAGCGATGGACTTATAACTGTGGAAATCATTTGTTTTGTCACTGTGTGACTTGTTGGCTTATAAAAATGAAAAAGCACTCATTGGAAGACAAGCTATTGTAGAAGGTCCCTTTCCACACAAAATTGGAAGGATGAATAGTTGCACTTCTGTCCTGCAAGGAGATATTCTTTGTCATTCATCGACTAGAAAACCGTCCTTGGCGGCGTTTATGGGTTGAGGATTAAATTCTATAAGTAAAAATAAATTCTGATGAAAACTCATGGCACATTGGAGTAAGCTAGGGAGGATTGATCCATGTATTGCCCCACGTTTTACCCCTGCAAAAAACGCTTAAATTTCTTATTTGTTGCATATGGTAAATTTTTCAAATTTCAAATTTATATTCTCAATCAGATGCCCCAAATGAGCTAGGAGATGCAAAGAAATACAAAATTCTATAAGCGACACAAAATAGAGGGCAATTTTTACTGATTTACCCTTTGATGGGGACAATACATGGGTCAATCCTCCCTAACCCACTGGAGTACCCGATGAGTCAGAACCACCGTAGCTACAGCTACGAGGCGAGGCGCGGTGAGGGTGCCCGAGACAAGTGTGCAGCCAACTGTCAGTCCACCTCACTCCGATCCAGATATTTCATCGGGCTGGGAATCATCCCCTTCCCCGAATGCCTGCAGACGAAGAAAAAAAAAAAGACTTGGAAGCGGTCGTTGCGTGCGCAGAATCGACGGACCCTTTGTGTACACTGTACCTCCACAACTGAAAAACGGAAGGAGCCAAAACTGAACAGAATGAGAGCCACGTTGATGGGTTTCGCCACCGGATAACTTCGAGCTCCGTCACCAATGGCTCCAAAAGAAAAGAAGAAGAAATATACTGTAGAATTGATACTCATAAAATGTAAAACAAAAAGGAAAGGAAAGTTCCGTCATGAAGGTTCACGAATGGCTCCAAAAGAAAAGAAAAGAAAAGAAAAGAAAAGAAATACTGTAGAATATGATACTCATAAAATATAAAAACAAAAAGGAAAAGGAAAGCGAAGGTTCACGAATGGCTCCAAAAGAAGAAGAAGAAATACTGTCAGTAGAATATGATACTCATAAAAATATAAAAACAGAAAGGGAAAGGAAAGCTCCGTCGTGAGTGAATGAAATATTCCCTTCAGGAACTAATACCATATACTATTTGGTTGTTGCAATACAGTACGTTCCTACTCGCTTTGGAGGGAGGATCTCAGTCCCTGCAAAAAACTGGAAAGGCAGATCCAGTTGTCACCCTGGGGGGAGGGGGTATTGATGTCGCTCTGTTGTTGCAAGTCAAAGACCACCGAATAGTTTGCCCCGCTTGCGGCTGGGGCTCTTTGTTCCTCTTTTCTTGCAGTAAGAGCATCGCCACGGCTGCTCGCCAAGCGGCCTAACACGCTGACTGAGCGAGCCCTGGCTTCATTTCCTCCCCCACGGCTGACGCGCCAAACGGGGAAAACAACCCGGCCGCGCCAGAATTTTAGGGAGACACGGGGAAGTAGTGGAGCTTCAGCGCGGCTCGCCAAAGGCTCTGACTACATTTCTCAACCCAGTTTCGAGGCACTGACAGTCCTTCTCACCAATGTTCGAGGCACATCCCCCTTTTACCCTCAAACTTTTCTCACAAGTAATTTTAACCTCAAATAAGTTTCCTTTACCTGTGTGAAAAAACTGAAAAGAAGGCATTTCCCAACTAGAGTAAAGTAACCTTTATTTTGAATCTAGATAATTAGGAGAAATGCACATTCACCTTAGATGCATTGCAAGAGGTAAGAGAAGCTTACTATATACACATGGGGTGGTAGGAGGTAGAACAAACAATGTGGGATAAGTAAATTAGATGTAGTAGGAGCTCCACCATTCATAGTTTTTTCCAAAGTAGAAATTGTGTTAGAATTACAATTTCAGACCTCATTTAGGCATAGTAGATTAACTTTTTCCAAAACACTTTGAACTCATAAAAGATGTGAAATCAAGATAAATTTCATCTCTAAATATCCATTTGAGATTTCAAGTCTCTAGTCAAAAGTTATTCACAAATTTCTACTATGCATTTCTACAAATGTAAAAAAAATTTCCCTTCTAATCCTCTTTTGAAATTTGTCCATAACTTTTGATTGGAGTCTTTAAATCACAAACGGATTTTTGGAGGTGAAAAATGTCTTGATTTCACATCTTTTATGAGTTCAAAGTTTTTTGAAAAAAGTTAATCTACTATGCCTAAATGAGGTCTGAAATTGTGATTCTAACACAATTCCTACTTTGGAAAAAACTATGACTATGAGTGGTGGAGCTCCTACTACATCTAATTTACTTATTCCACATTGTTTGTTCTACCTCCTACCACCCTATGTGTATATATTGAGCATCTCTATTGATTCTCAGAATCAAACTAAGTTGGAAATGCCTCTGAAACAATGAGATCTAGATCTCAATGAACTATTGAAAAGTTTTTTGAGTTCAATTTTAAAACCATCAAAATCTTTTGCATTATATATCTGGCACTCATTACAAATTTTTTTGCCCCTGTATGGTGCGCAGCCGTGGGGAAGAGGAAGAGTGGTGAAGCCCCACTCTTCAAATCCACTCGCCAAAATCCCTCTTGGCGCCCCTGTTTGAGGAGTCAGGCGTGGGGATGCTCTAAGGTAGGAGGCTGTTAAAGCAACCCTTTAACAGCTGATTGCATTTTCAGGGAAGCTGAACTCCTTGAAACAATTTTCAGTAAATTTTACGAGGAAGGAAAATGGAATTGGCATCTAATCCAAGTTTGTTTCATATTTTTTGGACCTTCGTGGAATTAGTTACAAGTTTTTGAAGTTGAAACGCAGTGGTTTCTTAAAGCAACCCCCTCCTGAAATGTACAATGTTGGTACATTGAAGAAAGTAAAATGTACCTCTGTGTTAGAGGTCGCTTTTAGAGCCAGGTCGCTTTTACAAACACCTACCTTAAAAGGCTCCTTCACTTGTGTCAAAAAGAAAAGAAAAGACCACAAAATATGGGAGCATCCGCAACACAAACGGTTATCCGAAACCAGAATCGGCATGAAGAACACTCACTCACACAACGAGCTTAAGGTAATACCATCTAAAATCACACAAATAAGCAATTCAAAATGCTTCCTATTATTATATTGGAAAATTTTTTTGAAGGGAGGGGGGGGGCGAGAGGCTGTTGGTAGTGAAAAGGGGATTTTAGATTCTCTTAGAATGCATTTTTGGACACTATATGAATAATCTATGAATTTTTAAAGTACTGAAAATAGGTATTCCTAAGAGCAATCATAGACTCCCATGAACAGTGGGAGTACATTTTAGGCAAAAATCTATAGTGTGCAAGTTTAGGAAGCATATGCTTTTAGGTGTAGTTACCTTACAAGTAATTACACTCTATATGGTAGATCCACCCATACTCGACCACTTAAGCGATTTCGTGCATGTTTTGGAGCAGTAGAAGGCAATGTAAATTTATTGCCCTTTTGAAAGATAGAAATGACAGGCATTGCCAATTTTTTGTGATTTTTTTCTTTAAATTCAAATTACTATTAATTTTGGAACTTGAAAGTTGGCGTCAACCCATGCCCAATATATAGAGTCTTCCATAGGCTCTATCTTTTAACATATGAAATTGTAGGATCTTGTAGTATGCTAGCTTGAGGACATGTGGTAAGAATTTCAGAAAATTCCACCACATGGATTGCAAGATGTAAGCATTCAAATTCATTGAAATCAATATTCTGGCCTGCAAAAATCTAGGCAGTTGCACTTCACAAGGTTACATTTGTATAAAAAAAATGTTCCAAATGGTGGTACTTCTTAGGATTCATTCTTCAACACAAGTTGTCTACATGCTTGAAGATTTTTACATCATTTGAAATTGTACAACATATAAGAAAAAAATAGTAAGTAGAAAGAAGTAGAGAATGACTCAAATTACAAAATTGTTAACAATTTATTTATGGAATTGAAAAGTGCCAATCTCAATGTTGCAATGTTGTAGGAAACAATCTACATCCAATGGTTTTATTTTTTTCCACGAATATTGAAAATTGAGTAAAATAAAGGATTTCAAAGTTTATTTTAGAGTAGAGAATCCATAACTGCCCACAAACTAAAACTCCTCATAACTTTTGACTTGTTGATCAAAATGGAATGATTCAAAACTTTCCATGGATATATAAATCTAGAAAATCAATTTCAAATTTTGTTTCTAATAAAAGTGATTTAAAAAAATTTGCCCGGATTGCCTGTCTTGGGAAAAAAGTAACATATTAGGCCATAACTTTTTACTCACATTTCCAAATCTCATTAAATTTAGTATATATGAAAGATATTCCTTGTCCCTGTCTTCTATTAAAATGTCAGCCTAAAATATGAAAATCTCTAGTCATACATACTTGCCCAAAACTTCCAGGTTGCCAAACAATGCATGTTGGTCAGGGGTTAAAGTTAATTTATGTATTTGTAGTGACACTAATTGCACTTTTGCTAATAGGCTACATAAATGTAGTTTGCTGATTTTATAGGATTGGTTCATTCTTTGAGATTGTGAGCTAGTGAGAATGTGAGGAGGGAAAGGAGGTTCATAAAGCTTTCATTAACCCCTAAAAGACCATTGTCCTTTCAGGGGACAAATGAGATTTTGGGCAGGTACCTACAGGCTGAATTTTTGTTGTGATTTTTTGAATTTTTTTTTGAAAATAGAAAAACTGATCATCTTTGTGAAAATATAATTTTTTTCACAATCGGTGCCCGGGAACAACAGTTATGATCAAATAAGCTCAAAACAGGGGATGGGGGCAGTTTGGGCAGAAAAAAAAATTTGCAAAAATTTGAATTATTTTTTAAGATATTTTTTTCTCATAGAATATACTTTTTCTATCTGGAAAGCTTTGATTCATTTCATTTGGATTTGTTATGAGAAAGTTATGGACATTCTTGTTTTTGGGATAGTTAGAGCATCTTCTTGAAAAAAATAACTTCTAGGATTCATTTCTGAATGCAATTTTTCAAATTTTTCAAATTTTTTTTTTATGATTTATTTTACTTGCTAAAACAATCTCACCATTGGAATTAGTGCATTTTAATTCCATCTAAAATATATGAATATTTTAGATTTTCCTTCTATCTTGTACCTACTTCTACTTAACAATTTTTTTAAGAATGATAATGAACTTTTTTTGAACTTTTTTTTCTTCTTCTAGACTCTCAAATCAATTCTCTACTATAAAGATTTAAATCTCAAAATGCTGTAGTGCAAAAACTTTAAGTTAAAAATGTTTGAAGTCAAAAAACGTAGTCCCGCAATTTGCTGAAAAACTTGTTTTTTTCATTTTAAATGCAGATATCTTGCAATCTGTGTGGCCAAAAATTCTAAAAAAAATTCCACACATTTATATACTAGTTAGGTGTAAGATACTATAGTTAGATGTGCAAAAAAAATATTTTTCAATTTTTTTTACTCTTTGCTATAGAAATGGCAATTTTTAGTGTTTTTTGGCTTAAAAAGGCCTTGGTCCTTAAAGGGTTAAAGATCCGAAAATTAATTTGGGGAGGTTAAACTTCTTAAAATATTTTGAAAATAAATTTTCCTTGAAAAACAAAAGAAATTGACATGTAACCCAAGTCGTTTTATACATCTCGGAGTTTTGTGGAATTTATTATGAATTTTTGAAGTTGGGACACCATGGTCACTAAATGTGTCCACCTCCTGAAATGTACACTTTTTGTACATTGATGGTGCAACGAGAAAGGCAAATGTACAAACAGTGTACATTTCAGGAAGTGAACGCTTTCCCAGAGCCCCGTGCTTCATGGACCTCCTCCATTGGTGAGAAATTCACTGAGAATGTGAGAAGAAAGTGATATAAGAGATTAGAAGTGGTGATATTAAAGAGGTTTTGTTGTACCACACTAATAAATGGACCAAATCCTGGCACGTGAGGATTTTCGAATGGCAGCCTTGTGAAATCATCCAAGATCTGTGTCTGGTAATGCATGGACTCATAGAATCTCAACTGACTCTGAGCCGGTCCGTCTCTCAAGCACTCCCTTCATTCTATAATACTAGTCCTTTTTTTGTAGTACGGAGTGCTCCGTACATGAGAGACAAGGAACTCCAACCTTTTGCTAATTGGCGTAAATAAAGAGCGCTCATCGAGGGTCCTACGACATGTTTTGAAGGTTGTGTTGGGTGCATACTAAGACTGCATACCTCGGTTGAAAGGGAGACTCTATTGTTCATTTTTTTAATAGAAAATATTTGTATCTAGACAAGTAAATCTATGTGGATCATTTGTATTGGTGTTAAGTGTGGTTTGCATGTGCTTATATGTATGTAATAAAAGTGTCAAGTTGCTATATGGTGATGTTTTATTAGGTGGTATTGGAGGTGAGGTGTGCAATCATTTGCAGTTGAGTGTATGATGTTTAACTTGAGATTGAAGGTTGCCTTGGTAAAACCAAGGTCAACAATTGGCACATTGGTCCAAGGTTGTAGTATTGGTAATAGTGAGGTTTGAGCTTTGAAACCTATGTGGCCTATTTATTTGGATTTCTATTATTTGTACATGGGTTGGACCAAAAATTATAAGAGAATTTATTGTCTGTGTCCATGTTAGCATTGTTAGTCTGTTTGTTAATGCTTGCAAATTGTTTTAGAAAGGGTGAGGTGTTTGGTATCTCTTGTATCTAATAGATAAGTATTAAGGTATCTCGCAGGTCTTTTGTAGGAGGTGATTTCTTGGAGTGGCCATGAGTATTTGAGGATGTAGAAGGGTACATGATGCGCAAGTTCATAATCACGTTTGTAGATGGTGGGGTTTATTGTTACATGTTATACCCAGTTTATCAATTGCTTCATTGCCTTGTATATTTATGTGCGATTTGACTTTTTCAATAGTCAAAATGTTTGTTCGTGTTTCTAGTGATTGTGCAATGGAAGTGAGCAAGGAGGTATCATGGTAGTTTATATGTGATGTATGATGTTTAGTTTGATTGGTAACAAGGTAATTAAATAGAATTTATATTTCTATTAATTTGTATGCTAGTTTATTTGGATTTGTACTGGTTCTATAGAATTTGGAGTAGGGTATGTATGGATGTTAATTCAGTTTGAAGTATGTTTGGAAGTATTAAGAGTTGTTGAAATTTTAATACTTTTATTAGGCCTATGCATTCCATATAGCACTGCAGATTTTGTTGTCTAGTTTCTTGATTATGGAGGATTTTCTTGTATAATAGAAAGAATGGGCCATCAATGTAGTAACAATTTTGTGTAGGATAATTGGTGTCTACCACACGGGCTACTACAAGTAAGAAAAGGGGAGTGACAAAGGGATAATTTGTTCTGCATGTGATGATTGAAAATGGAGGTTTGTTGTTCCATTGTTTGTTTGCATTGACATGTATGTGAAGTGGCTTTCTAGATATATGGACAAGTTGTAGATCTTTTATTTGTAGTTGTATTAGAGTTGGTATTAGACTAATAGAAGAATAGTGGTTTGAATAGGATGTGGTTGATGGTATATGCATAGTATTTGAATGGCCCTTAGTTTATTTTATTTAGCTTTTGTGAGTTCTAGAAGTTTATTTTCTTTATAGTAATTTATTGAGGTTGGTTGAAAATATGCTAGTATATGTGTATTTAGGAATAATTTTGTAGTGGAGGTGATCTTAATGTATTAGTTAAAGTCAATACTAATGTTATGGATGTAGGGTTTGCACAAGTAGCTAATCTTGCTAGTATATGACTTGTTTTGATGTATTGTTGTCATGTTGGTGTGACATTCCATTGCATGACCATTGGTGTTGGTATACTTGAATGTTGATCATAAAATAGGAGGTTGTAATATATACAAAGTGTCACACATAATAAAGATAGGCTTTCATTATAGAAAAGAAGGATCTTTTTTTGCAACTACCTTGCTCTCTCCATGTGTTTAGATCTACACAAGAACAACTCATAATTCAATAGATTGAATGGAAAGTTCAATGTCTTTTGGTCTTTGACCTAGTCGACTTCAAATTTCTATAAATAATTCAATTTTTATATTTTATATATTTGTGTAGTGGATAATAGGGTAGACTTTTTGTATTGCATTCCATTAATTAACTTCAAAACAAAAGGTATTGTCTTCAATCCTAAAATTAAGTCTAAAATACATTGCCAAATGGGATAAGTAATTTGGAACAATAAACAAAATCCCAAAAGGACTAGTATTATTGGATGGAGGGAGTATGATAAGAGTTTAGTAATATGAATCCTAATCTATTGAAATATATTGGTGTAAAGGCTTCAATAAAAAAGAAATTGTTCACACATACTTATTATAAGTTTGAGTTTAATAGTTGCCATGAAGTAGAGACACCTAAAAAAAACATTTTTTATTTTGGGCCATTTCTATGATTGTATTGTGAATTCTTTTATATCTTTTCATTAGCAAGTGCTAAGACAATTCAATGCATCAAAGAACACATCATTTGGATATTGTTTGCAAAAGTAATGAAGAGTAAAAAAAAATTGGTAGATGTTATTAGAATTGTTTCTTTAAGAGCAGGTACATATTGGTTTAGGAGATGTATACAATGTGAGCACCTCATCAAGTGGCACTTTTAGGCACCTGACACATTTGGGTGTCCCTACTTTAAACTTACCAAATTATGTAGTTTTGACCATCAATTTACACATACTAGGCTAGAAAGAAGAATGAATTAGACCCCTTCCTAATTATAGATGGTTGATTCTATGCTTGGAAATATTAGGAAGAATTTGAAGTCTTCAAGAAGCCTAAGATATCCATAAAGTGCAAATGGATTTTTGATTGACTTGAACAACATTTATTTACATTTTTGGATTATTTTGACATTGAAACTTTGAATGTAGATTGTGTGAGCAAATTACCATTAGATCCTAATTCACTATAATATGCTAAAAGATCTTGAGAATGCACTACTAATGTTAAGAAAACTCCTCCCAATCCAAAAAAGTAAAATGAAACAAATTCTAAGGTTTAGAACTTGAAAATGACAAAAAGAATGTGCTGAATATAGGCCTATTTAAAAAAAATGGTTTTACATCGTGGAGACTTCCCAAAGGAATAAAGAGGCCGTATCTACTTCCCAAACAAAAAATTACTACTCAATTGGGAGAATCTAAAGCTCCCATCACCAAAGTTAATGAGATTTGCTCAATTCCATACCATCATGCCAAATCTTGTTAGAACTGACCACTCACTATTCCTCAATTGCCTTGTCCAAGTCCGCTACAACATACCTACCATGTCAATTTGACTACAACATAGTAGCAAAATGCCTTCATATGGTTTATGATGTACTACGGTGATAAATTTAATATTCCAAGACATTCAACCACTAGTAGAAAGGTGTTTTTTGAGCACCAATGAACAATAGCAAAGCATGTTGCCCAAGGTTGTCACTAAAGTTCACGTTGGCACCACTATTCCTCAGTGCCTAAAAGACCACCGTTTCTACTAGTGAATAATGGATTTTTTTAGTGTTTTGAGTCCGATAATAATTGATTGAGACATAGAACATCGAGTCGATTCTCGGACACAACAATCCCTCCCCTCCTCCAAGCTTTGATCCACATCGTCAAATTGCAATGGGGTCACTCCAAAAAGTGAATGGGAGGATGATGGTGGGTACCCGGCCCTCTTAAACCACCCTCAGGCTCTTTCCAATCTCCCTGCGCCATGTGGCGACGCCAGTGACTCCAGGGAGGGTCGTGATTTAGGAAGATCCCATCTGGGAATTGTCCGGGACCCCTGCAGCCGGATCTCGATAAATTAGTTGCACGAGATATTTCAGGAGGGGGGGGTGGGGTAAAACCTGCCCCTGTTTTTTTTGGTTTTTTTAAAGTAGAAGGGGACCTCCTAGAGTAAATTGGGGCCGCAGGCCCCAAATTTGCCACAAAAAATTCAAAAAAAAAGCCTCCGGACCCCTAAAATGAGAAAGCCAGAAATTTGAGAAGGCAAAGGGCCCACCTCCTGAATTATCTCGTGCAACCAAAATATTGAGATCCCCTGCAGCCAGGGTAGTTGAGAACATGGAACTGGCACGCTGGCAGGAAGACCGGCAAATCGGCCGTTTGGGGAACTGGGGAACCTGGGGAACTGGGGGCCCTGGGGAACTGGAGAAGGTGTACCGACCTGGCAAGCAACAGCGGCAGAAGCAGACAGCGGCAGCTACTGCCAAAGGGCCAGCCGAAAAAGCGGCTCTTTCACTTCCCTTGAATCCCTTCCCAGCCCAGGCCAGGCCAGGCAACGCAAACGTCCCCTCCATGCCAGCCCCTCCTCCAGCGCTCCGTCTCTTCCCAGGATCCCAATTGAAGGGCTTCCGTGCTCCTCACTGGCATTGGCTCTCCCCCACAGCTCCCCCACAGCTCCCCCACAAGGTCGAAGCACCGCCATTGTTCAACCAGGTCAGAGCTCGTTAGAAACAACCCAGGCTGGGCCGAATTGGGTACACTTACATATGTAGAGTTGGGCAGGCACGGCAGGGCTGGGGTCTACAAACCAAGTTCATAACTTCGTAGTCCAGGCCCATCGCCAACGAAGTTCCTTCACACTGATCGTCCTTTAGGTCCCGTTGGGTGGTGGAGAACTTAGTTGGATTGACGACGAGCAACTCCGCAATGAGCGAGGATGTGAGGTCCTCGACTTGGGTGATGAGCTTGGATTGAAGCAGCATGCATGTGGCTCGTGTGATCGATCCAGCTGCGTTTGCTGTTGAATCGTAGTTAGTAGTCCAGTGCCATGGCTATGACAGTCGAAGCGATGGTGGTGGTGGTGGTGGTGCTGTTGGGTTGCCTGGGGCGGGCCGTGGCGGATGTGGGCGTGAACTGGGGGACGATTTCCAGCGACCCGCTGCCTAACAGCATCGTGGTGCAGATGCTCAAGGACAACAACTTCGTGAAAGTGAAGCTGTTCGACGCGAACGCCGACGTGATCAGTTCCATGCGGGGCACCAATCTGCAAGTGATGGTGGGGATCACCAATGACGAGCTCGCGGCCATGGCCGGCTCTGTCGACACCGCCGCCGCGTGGGTGAAGCAGAACGTCACGGCGCATCTCGGCAGCGGAGGAGTCAATATCACGTACGTGTAGGAATGCTTATATATGCCGGATGCCTCCCCTTTGTTATGCGGTTTCAGAATCTCAATTGCGCATAATTTGCACTAGTTTTAAAGTGAAGGTGGCGTTCACCTAAAACTTCGTCGCGTTGCATTGGTTTTGTGTTTCGGCAGCCTTGGTTGTTGTGTCTTGGTTGTGAGATTGGTGGCGACCAATTGGACTAAATCTCCTTTCGGAGGTTCTGATTGTGAGGTCTTGGTTTTGATTGGTTCTCTATTGATGCATTGGTTTCGTCGTCACTCAGGTTTTGTCATATCTTGGTGTTTGTTTTTCTTTTAAGAGTTGCACTAAACCTTTTATTCAGAGGTCCTAATTTTCGACATATGCACTGATTATCTCTTGAGCCAGCCTTGATATGTCGTGCCCCTGGATTAATGTTTCTTTAAGAGACATATGGCTACCTATTGCAACGAATCTTCTTTCAGAGCTTCTAATTTCCAACAAGACACTTAAACCCAAACTCTTCTCTCAAACCTTCTAATTCCAAATTTCCAACCATCTTTTTTTGCAACTAACAATCCTGCATCCCTTCCTTAGATACGTCGCCGTGGGCAACGAGCCCTTCCTCAACGGCTACAACGGCAAATTCATCGACGTCACTCTCCCCGCCCTCAAGAACGTCCAATCCGCTCTCGCCTCCGCCGGTCTCGCCACCACCGTCAAAGCCGTCGTCCCTTGCAACGCCGACATCCTCAGCAACTCCGCCCTCCCTTCCCAACAAACCTTCCGCTCCGACCTCGCCCCTCTCATGCTCCAAATCGTCGCCGCTCTCGACAGCACGGGTTCCCCTTTTGTCATCAACTTCTACCCGTTTCTTTCCCTCGTGCTCAACACGGGCTTCCCCATCGAGTACGCCTTCTTCAACCCACAGTACGGGACCCCTGTTATAGATGGCACCCGAACTTACTACAATGTGTTTGATGCGAGCTACGATGGGTTGGTGAGTGCGTTGACGAGTTCTGGGTACCCAAATATGAAGATCAGTGTGGGAGAGATTGGGTGGCCGACGGATGGGGCGGAGTATGCGAATGTGACGCTGGCGCAGATGTTCAATCAGCAGCTGGTGAATCACTTGGAGAATGGGATGGGGACGCCGTTGAGGCCGGAGAAGCTGGAGGCGTATTTGTTTAGTTTGCTGGATGAGAATGCGAAGAGCACGTTGCCCGGGAACTTTGAAAGGCATTGGGGCGTGTTCAACTTTGATGGATCGGTGAAGTATTCGCTGGACCTGACAGGTATGGCATGGACACTCTCTTGTTGCAGCGCCTGTTGCTGGATATGTGTAAGGTTTGAGGGTTTTAGCGGTTTAGAGAATTTAGGGTTTGTGAATTGTACTTTTTTTTTTTCTAATTACGTTGTGAGGGTTTAGCTGTGGCGCACCTGTGTTGACAAAAGATTGAAGTTATAGGAAGAAACTTGTGAGACAATCAAATGGCATGTCTAATAGTTTGCGTGTGGAACAAATGGGCTACAGGCAATGATATTGCGTCATTGAAGAGTGAGTCAGATTACGGGTTTCGCGTGTAGTCTCGTTTCGAATTGTGTGTTTTTCTATTCCAGTTGTGAGGGTTTAGCTGTGTCGTTTGAGTGTTTACAAAAGATTGAATTTTTAGGTTGAAACTGTAGGTGGATGAAATTCATAGGTTTAGTTCCTGTGTGGGTGAACTAAGAAGAGAGAGTGCCCCTTTGGAAGTTTAGATGCCTTGGGATCTTTGATTTTGACGTCACGTGATTCCCAGAATGCGACTGTGACGTAGTTTGAATGCGCGATAAGTGTGAGTGGTATTTGAGAATGTTGTTGGTAGGAAGGAGGTCATGTTAACGAGGTTTGAGTGGAGTTAGTTACAGTTTACTCTTGAAGCATATATTCTGCTTTCTGTTGGTATTTTTTTTCTTTCGTTGAAGCTTTCTCATGTTTTGTTTCAGTAGATACGGCAGTCGCCACTTTTGTCCATTTAGGTACTGTGGGTTAATGGTACAATTCACAGCTATTATTTTACTTTTTATTTTGTACTTGACCTAAGCGAGGATTTTATCATTGCTATGTTTCTTAAGTTTCTAGCTTACATTGATGGTTGATGGAGTTCTCAGTTATCTTCCTTTTGGGTTACCCCTACCGTGCATATGTACCGAGGAATTAGATAAAGACGAGCCTGTTCTACCGGCAGTTCTACTTACCAGGCCACACGAACGCAGATAGCGAGTGCTTCTTTTGGACCCCAAGTCTCTTGTTTTTTTTCCCTCTCTTGTAAGAGATCAATCATGGTGTCTATTTCAATTCCATTTTCTAGTTTTATTTTTATTTTCATCTCTCATATCTCATTGATTTTCTTTCCTTCCTCTGCACAGGTGGTGCGAGTCCGAATGGCGCCCAGACCAAGCTCGTGGGAGCTCAAGACGTGCCCTACTACCCCAAGCAATGGTGCATCTTAAACCCTAGCGCCACCGACCTGTCTACATTGCCAGCCAACTTAGATTACGCTTGTTCACGCGCAGATTGCACTCCCTTATACTCTGGAGGCTCCTGCAGTGGCTTAACCCTGCAACAAAACGCTTCCTACGCCTTCAACACGTACTACCAATTCAACAACCAGCTCCCCATCGCCTGTGGTTTCCAAGGATTAGCTCAGGTGGTCACCACAGACCCGACTGTAGGCACGTGCAGTTTCATTATAGGAGTCAAGCCAGCTACCAGCTCAAACATCTCGCCGCCTGGGTCGACTCCTGCCAATGGGGGTGTGCGTGCCCAGTTGAGAATCTTGTTGTTGGTTTTTGTTGCTGCAATTGTAGGAAGCTTATTTCTCTTTTCCTGAGTACCAAGGTTTTTGTGAACAATTCCATTGTTTTCTTTTTGGGGGGTGTGTGTGTGTTTTTCCCTGTTTGGTGTGTAGCTTCTTCAGGCAATTGGTTTCTTCATTCTTGGCAAGTTCCATTTGTGGTTGTTTTGTAGGTTCCTTGTTTTGTAGACACACTTGAATAGGCATTTGGAGAGGTCCCAATTTGGGGGATCCATACTGAGGTCCGACCGTATTTATTATTTTTTCATACATGGATCATTCCGGAATGCGTTGTGATCCAATCCAGAATTGTGAGAACGAATGAACGGCATATTTTCTGCCTCTCTTTCAACTGATGGAAATCTTGGGATATAAGGTAGGTACACCCAAAACCGCCACTTTTTGCTACTGAGCCTATTATTAGACTGGTCAAATTTTCATATGTTCTTGTAGGCAAGTGAAAGGAGGTTCCAACGCACCAAAGAACATGACATTTGGATACTGTATGCAAAAGTTATTAAGGAACAAAGTTTGGTTCTAAAAGCGTTTCTTCCACGTAGGTACAGAACTGATTTTTTGGAGATGTACACATAGTATAGATGGCGGTTCAAGGTCAGTGGCACATTTGGGTGTACCTACCTTAAGCTTTCTGGTGAAGTCAGGATTGTGGCTAGAGGCAACAATTATTTGCCCCTCATCTTTTGACATGAGAAAAGATGTCAAAGTCAATTAGACATACAATTTAAATACAACAGTTTGTAGTTAAAAGTAGCAAAAGAGATTACAAATTTGTTCAATCCACCTTGTTTTTAATAGTGGAACATGTTGAACGAGATTTTAAAAAGATAAATCAATAGTTGCTTTAGATTTACTTAATGCCTTAAGATTGATTGCCTTAATAATAAGGCAACTAGGCATGGTGTGAAGGACATAAATGGAATGCAAGGGTAGAAAGGATCATCTTATCTCTTACTTCCAATTATACTTGCCAATAGAGAGTGTCTTGAAGTTACCACCTCATAATTTAGAGACTCATGCCATACTAAAAAGAATTTTGTTTTACTTTGTGGTTATTTAGGTGAAAATTTTGGAAGAATATCTAAATAGTAGTTATAGTTTTTTTTTAAACTATAGAAATCTTTAGATGCTAAACTTGTCTAAACGATGTGTTTGTTTTCATAACTTAAATTAATTACAGTAATTGTAGGATTCATACAACGTGCCTAAAGATTGATGCAAACAATTTTAATCCAAAGAGTTTCTTGATGAATGCTTCTTGTTAAAACCAATTTCTCCTATTGTAATATTTAGATGATTTTACACTTTTCCATTAATATTCAAGTTGTCTTCTAAATTTCTTTTATAATATTTTGAAGTTCATTTTTACTATGGATGTAGCTATTTTGAAACATTTGAAAGTTAATCTTTAAAAGTTAAAATATTCAAAAATTAAAGATACTATTATATATTATTATTATATATAGATATTATTACATATCTATATATATTGAAATAAATTATTTGGTGATAACTTCTAAAACCATACCATATCAATAATCACCAATGGAAATAATGAACCATTTCCTACAATTTCACCAATAGAAATATGATTATTAAAATTGATGGTTTTATAATTAATTAATTTCTTCTGTAGTGTAGCATTATTATTGATCTAGGATGAACACTCTTACAAATAATTTAAGAAAAAAAACTTATGTTTTTAGATATACTTCTATTTTTGTAAAGTCATAAATTCAAAAAATTGCTTAAGAATTGTCTAGTACTCTGCATAGTGGACTTGCCATTTACCAAACAGAGTTGACAACTTACCAAACAGAGTTGACACTATGCACATGGACTTGCCATTTACCAAACAGAGTTGACAACTTACCAAACAGAGTTGACACTATGCACATGGACCTGCCATTTACCAAACAGAGTTGACACTATGCACATGGACCTGCCATTTACCAAACAGAGTTGACACTATGCACACTATGCACAGTGGACTTGCCATTTACCAAACAGAGTTGACACTATGCACATGGACCTGCCATTTACCAAACACCAAACAGAGTTGACACTATGCACAATGGACTTGTCGTTTACCAAACAGAGTTGACACTATGCACAGTGGACTTGCCGTTTACCAAACAAAGTTGACACTATGCACATGGACCTACCATTCACCAAATAGAGTTGACACTATGCACATGGACCTGCTATTTACCAAACAGAGTTGACACTATGCACAGTGGACCTGCCATTTATCAAACAAAGTCAATGACTTACCAAACAGATTTGACGATTGAACAATCAACATTTCAATGACCAATGACCACAAAGTAAATGCACTAAAAAATTATTAGTACTACGATGGAATTGGAATTTGCATAGTCAATGATTAGAATTTGCATGATTGAGACCGCGATGGAGCTAATGATTAAACAACCAACATCTCAATGACCGCACAGTAACTACAAGGATTGTGGTGGAATCATAATTTGTATAGTTGATGATTAGAATTTGCATGATTAGGACCGCATGAATTGTAGTGGAATTAGAATTTGTATAGTCAATGATTAGAATTTGTATGATTAGGACCGTAATGGAATTAGAACTTGTATGATTAGGTCTACGATGGAATTAAAATTTGCATGATTAGGACTGCAATGGAATTATAATTTGTATAGTAACTGCACGCTAGGTGGTAAATGGCTATAAGAAAATTTAAATTAAATTACAATAAAATTTGTAGGAAGAAACATTTTTGCATTTTGTTTTTTGAAGGTGAATCTTAGTATTATTTTATTATAGAGAAGTATTTGAATTTTACATGTGTAGTAATTGGCAAGTTTATTCTATTAGTGTTCTATTATAAGGTGTAAAGAGTCTACCATTCATTAATAGTTAGTTCTCATAAATTGATTACTCACTAACCCATAATTAAAATATTTTTCAATTCAAAAGGGTAATATTTTTAAACTACTATGTAGAAGGGGAAAGGACTTGAAAACATCGTTGTAGATAATATACCATGACATCTACCCATAATCTTCTTAAAACCATGTATCACACTTGTCTATTAATTGGTTTTAATACTTGTGAAATAGATTAGTCTTGAATTTTAGATCCTAGAAAATTTTTGTTTTCTAATTTTCAAGATTTTAGAAATTTTTACTAATTCTAGAGTTTTAGGATAAATAAATAGCTAAAAACATTAATTATATTATCTTTATCATATTAGTATACAAATCTCGTATGAAATATTTATTTATAAAACAGACGCATACTTGGGTTACTCTCAATATCTTGTGAAGGCATCCAGTGTGAGTAGTTTAACCTTGGAATGCCACACACGCCATTCTATAGCATTTGGATGACAATCTAATGTGTGGGAAAGAATTTGAAAGTATTTTTTCATCCAATTTTTTCTTGCTGACCTTTCATGTTGGGTTATGAAGAGTATCCAATT
The DNA here is from genome assembly GCA_951230915.1 of Antitrichia curtipendula. Classification (NCBI taxonomy): domain Eukaryota; kingdom Viridiplantae; phylum Streptophyta; class Bryopsida; order Hypnales; family Leucodontaceae; genus Antitrichia; species Antitrichia curtipendula. The sequence goes on from OX579636.1 coordinate 34,275,055, forward strand.
GACTTTGCAATCTTGCTAGCTTGTCTTTATGTAAATGAGAAGTAAGTAAAAAAAAATTGATTGCAAAATATGTTATTTTTTTGTATTTTGGAAAGTTGTTGCTCTGTGTTGTAAATCTGAAATTTCTCCACAAAAATTATATTTCTTGAGTTTGAAGGTCATCTACTTTAGTTTTTACTCCACTTTGAATTTTGAAAAAATTTCTATTATTGAATATTTTATTGCAATTTGAACTTTACATGTATTTTCAGTGTCTATTGAATTCTAATTATAGAATGACATGGAAATTAAGTTCACATTGTGATGTTTTTCATTGTAATATATACACATGGGGAAATTTTCTCACTTTTTGAAATAATTTTCTATTTGATGTGATTTTTCTTCACTTTCTCTTCGAAAATTCTCAAAAAAATCAATTTTCCACAAAAAAATCTAAATTTTTTGTGAAATAAAGAAGACATGTAATTTTATGTCTAAAAAATAAACATAAAAACTTTCATATATATATATATATACAGTTGCAAAATGGCAGCAAACTGAGCCATGAACAGTGAAGCATGAAAGCAATGGTCATAGGTCCGTCCTTTTAAGGGTTAAACTCATCAACAAAAGGTTCAATCAAGTATCACAAAATCTTCAAAACTAATGACAAGGAAACACAATGTTGAAGAAAAATCTATCGGTACACTGGAATTTTTTACAACTCTTCGCACACGAAGGAAATCTTTGTAAATCAAAAGCCCGGATATATCAGTACGGATATATCACCCCGGGTATGAGTCCAGGCGAGGGACTTAAATCAATGCTCCACTTCTATCCATAAGAACATTACTTACACATGAACATCCTCCAGGTCAAGGTTCAGTTATTGCCTAATACACGCAAAACAAACACAAACTAAACGTTTAAAACACTAAACACAAACGACTACAAATCTTCAACTCCATCTGTGCTCAGCACGATTTACATGCGCCGAGCTTTGCGTCAAGATTCAGTCTACAAGAATTCAGATTGTCATATCACTCATCTAACGAGCACATTTAATGAGGGCCAAAGCTCGTACTTTCTAAGAACCTGCATGTCGGTGGCTGTCAGGTTTAGAGCTCGGGGCTGTGGAAACTGACAGCGGTGAAAAAGACGGTGATGCCCAGGGAGAAGCGGAGTTGGCAGGTGTCACATTGTGAGTATTTGGTGCAGTAGACGCCGGTGAAGTAGGAATGTTCCTGAGGGTGCTTCCCAATCCGGGCGAGACCATTGGTGTTGAGACTGGTGATTGGGACTCAGGACTCCTTACCTCTGGTGGAAGCATGTTGACCCGAATCCTGCAGGCATGCAAAAGAAATTAGTCCAGAGAAGAAACAGGCCCGCTCGAGGTTGCAGTTGGTAGACACCTCAGACCCCCTCAAATAGCAGATGACTAAAAATCTTTCGCCCATTAACCAATACCAGTATCTACACAACGGTACGTAAAGATCTCATTTCAGAGCTTGAAAACAAACTAAAGGCAGACAAAGAGAGAGGTGAGCAACAAGCAAAGACTTACTTGTTGTGAATGTCCACGTACTCATCCGTTTCATCTAGAATCTCCTCCTAATGGAAATTTCACGACGACGATCCAGTCAGTACCCCCAAAACACGGAATCAAGCAAACCTACCCTCACTCCTGAAACTGCAATGAGCTCTCAAAGGCATCCAAACAAAAATTATATTGTAGGAGTAAACTCAAAATAATCTGCAATGCGTACTTCATTCGGTCATGAGAATCATACAATTGTGCTGAGTATGTTGATGCAAAATGAGAAACAGGAGTGAATGAGAGTGTTATGACTCAACCTGTAAGAGTTCTTCTATAAGATCTTCCATAGTAATGATGCCCACAACCTCCTCGTCATTTGCATAGCTTGGCAGAGACCCATCACGGATTTCTAAAACATCTCTGTCCACAGAATTCACCCATTTTTTGGATGTCCGTTGTGAAAGCAACTGGCCCCGTGTAACTTCGTCGTGCAGTTTTAAAATGGGCACTCTCACCTCATCTCCATGTCCATTCTCCACAATCCCCTTTTGTACAAATTTTTTGTTTGTAGAGCCTTCCCCAATCCCAACAGAAACATCATCTGGTTTGCCGAATTTGACCACACCTGCAGCTGCAAAACATTTCTTGTCAATTAACTAATGTTTAACCTCAGTTACATTGCAAATATGATCGACATGTGAAGCTCCAACTGCCAGAAGTAAGATATGCATCACAGGGTAGCACCCCGCAATGCAAAACGTCCCACATTTCTGCATCAAATCAGCACTTACATCGTGAAGAAGTTTTATCAAGTGCGAATTTTGCGCTGCGGAGACTTCTGAGTTGTCTGTTACGGAAATCTTGTAAAGATTCGGTCTTCTCCCCATTGTACTTAACAACTACAGCCATATGACTATGGCCTTTCTGAAAATCATTCAGAATATCGTACAATGGCTCATCTTCGGCCACCCTATACAAATCCCAAGTTTAAGAGGTCATTTCCGATATATAATCCAGTATCTGCAAACACAGGAAAAAACCTAGCAGGCCCTATTTGAGGGGATAAACTTAACTGAATTCCTCACGCGCTGGCTACTGTCTACAAAACATGATTATGTACCCCTACTAGATAGCATTTAGACTTTGCTTAATGTCGTACTTGAACGCATCTTTCTGGGTAAAACACGGCGCTATTCGCTAACGGCGTCTGGGATACCAAGAATCAGAGAAACTTGAGGTACCTGGGGATTTTCCTGATAGTGCAGCTTAGCACCGGAGTCTCGTCCTGAGGAAGCAGGGTTAACAGGTTCTTGACCTACACATAGAAACTCCAATGATCACCACGTCGAGGATTAAAGTATCTACTATAAAACCTGCCGTGGACAAAATATATCAGGGAATATATATAGGATATGCACTTGTATTTTACAATTTACAGCAGAGACGCGACAGATGAACAATTAATTGCTAAATAGTAATGCTAGTGAACTGGTTCTGATGCATTTTCCGTACAAGTAGTAGGCCGATAATATTGTTTTTTTCACCAGCGAATACAGGAATTCTGCTGTGCCCTCTTGCCATGATATTCCTCATTGTCTCCCTACATCACCACGAAGAGCACATGTTAAGAACGATTACTCTTAAAAAAAGAGGGATAGGTACTATCTGCAAATCATTTTTCTCAATCTCCAACACCTACTACTTTTAGAATAGCAGCCTGGAAACTAAAAATTATGAGTTTGAGCTACCTTGAGCCGTCTCAAGACGCTTCTCAAGAAGTAGAAAAGCTGATCTGGTGATAGCTTACATGGTAAGTTTTTCGTTCACATTCAATGCGAAAACATCCTCAATCGGTGTCATTGAGTGCTTAGCAGTCATCTCTGTCAACTGAAGAGCTCCACCAATGATTGTTGTTTCGTCATGAGTTAACTCTCCACCTTTTCCAGCCTGAATAACTCGCGAGAAATTGAACTCATCAGTCCACTCACGACACCACGTCAACATAGAGTTCCTTAGTGTTACCAGCAATGAGTATCGTCTCAAGAACGGTGACAGATAAGCTTAATGAGCATACACAGACTCTGGATCAAACAACGCGACTTCAAACGGTCACATCCCGCTCTCGGAGAAAAACATACATATTCTTAGAAGGACAAATCCTCACTGTCCTAGCTTAATTCTAGCGCACAATTACCTTCTCTTCACCCCAGAAGCAAAACTCAATGCATCCGGCGACATCGGTGACACCTAGGATAAAACTTAAAAACATTTCCCGTGTATAATGCAAGCCATGATGAGGAGTGCGTGAGGGTAGAGGAAAACATATGACAAATGAAAACTGTGAGGAGGTCCATTCACCATATTCACGACGATGATGTTGATGATCCGCACCAAGTCTTCGAATATTAGGAAAATAAATTAGACTATCAGATTCCAATATCATTTTCATAAACAACTGCTTCTCTATAGAAGTAAACAAACCTATTTTCACGCACGGCCTGATTCTACCAGCCCTAGTTGCATGGAAACATTGAAAAGACGAATTACCTCGTCACCATGAAAATCCACGAGTGTCTTCAACTCAGAACGCCTAAAGAGAGATCCATGCTTTTTTCCGAGTATAGCATCAAGTAGCTGAACAATCAACAGCAATCGATATTAGAACATCAACAAGCAGAAACATCAAAAGATGTACACTTCATGAAAACCATTATCAAGTTATAAGTGTGCATGCTGATCTCTTTCATTTGAACTTCAGCTTTCTTGATTCCAAATGCCAGTGTGTAAGATCTACAGCCGTAGTGTTTAACAAAGACAGTTAGCGAGTGCTGGACGGAAACGCACGATTCTAGACTAGCCGTCCGGGCATACCTTGCTGATTGGATATGAGATTGGGAAGAAAACCACAAGAAGTACGCGCACTACTGGAGACATAGCAGATCCAACGGCCAATCCATATCGTGAGCAAACCGCTTGAGGTATGATCTGAAGTCAAACACAGGATATCGACTACAGCGCATTAACCAGATGCTGAGCATTGTGAGCACATCAGTCTAATGGCAAGGACATCAAGTACCCTTCAACTTGCCCGTAAAGTTGGCAGACACTTAACCACAGAGCAAACGACCGGACTCACCTAAAACCTCCGACTTTTTCTATGCACACTTCACAAATCCCGATGAAGATGACCTAAAAGTTAGTAAAATGAAGTGATTTATTCAATATGATTATTAAATATTTGAAAAAAATAGGGAGTTCCACTTTGGTTGATACTGCATTTGATATTCAAAGTTAAGCCCAAGAAGATGTGCACGATTTAGGTCTGAGAGCCCTGATTGAATAAAATGGCCGCGTTATATGATGAGAACTTAGGACAGACTCGAGGAGACAAAATATCCTAACTTACCTCGCCAAATAGAAGAATCAAGGTCACAGAGATGAGAATGGCAGCCCACGCCTGGACCAATGAATCGAGGAAAATCGGGAGTGCCTGCAGATCGATTATTTTTAAAAAGCTGTGAGATGATCAGGCATTGCAATGACCAGATCCTTGCTAAAGACGTTGTAAATTGAGTAACCTCATAATCAAATTACCACAAAGATAGACATCAAGATCTACGACGTACACAATCCTAAAAGAATACATAGTCCCTTTCGCAGATCAGCTGGTTAGCTCATTTTCAACAAGCGCCAATGCCACTCGCTACAGCGTACCTCCATGGCCAGTGCATTTCCAATCAAAAGAGTGCAGAGCAAAAGATGCTGTCTCTTCACCACCGGAAGAATTTTCCCTGACGAGAAAATCCACAACGATTCTCAATATAGTTATATAGCTAGCGAATCCAAAGCACAATTTCATCAGAAATCGATTAACCACCCCTTGTTTCATAGTAAACACCACCGCACAGGGACACCCAAGCTGAATATTTAGAGGAATACATGCCGGGAGAAAAAATAATTATTCAACCAAGAAGACTAGAGGAGAGCAAGCAAGAATGAATTGAGAAGTTAAATTTGACATAGCACATACCAGCATGCTTCTGGTCAGCTGGCGTTCCAGACTTCTGCAGAACCTCAAGGTCAACCAAACTGAGCGACATCAGACCCAGCGTAAGACCTGACATCAAACCGGCAAAGAGAACCAATCCAATTACGATCAAAATATATAAGTAAAACGTCGGCGTTCCAGGCTCTTCGTGTGCCATCTTTCTTCACGCTCCACTTGTAACAGCTTCCGACGCAAATTGTGCTAGATTGTTCCCACGCACTCACGCTACTCTTCAGATTGACAAGTAAGCCAAGTCTAGATGTCAACAAAATTGTTTTGCTGGCTCTTTCTGTCACGATAACACTTCGTATCCTGATGCTGGAGTCGATTGAAAATTAGAGCGCATCAAATAATCACTTTCTTCCTTAATAACCCTTTAAAAACAATCTGGTATACAGAGAAGAACCCTTCAGTATCAGGCTTCATCTCGAGCAGGGATAACACCTGCAAATCATCCATCACCCTGTCACGAAGATACGCCGACATTGAGCCTCCAATTTCAAATCTGGATTCTCAACCTTGATAGCTACCCCAGATCAGGTCCACTCCGCTGCAGAACCGACCTCACAATCGCTCGGCATTACCTTCAATCCCTGTGCTAGTCAGCACATCAATCACGCCTTCTCAATTATGCTTGCACGAAAAATATCGCTCAGGAAAATCTCATCTCAGCAACACCTGTAAGAGGTTGAGACAACAGTACTCAGACATCAGAATCAATTTTCACACAATCGTATTCTCGCGAGCTTACATACTTATCCCTTAACACCTCCCAAGTTCATTTGGCCGACGCTCCAAATCATCGCTGAGGAGCCCAAGGGATAAGACTTCGACTGAATCTACAACAAGATTCGCGCTACCAAAAAGCGCACATAATCTTTCCACCTACAATTCTAAATCTTACAATTTCCATATAGTCTATGCCAAAGTAACCGCACCAACAAGAACAGACCCGGACGCACACCTCCCTTAAAACATCTGAGCCAGGAAGTACAGACCCGAATCTCTGACGATAATATGTAAGTCCTTCTCAGTCACAAAATGAAATCACTGGCAGGAACAATTGCCAACAAAATTCCTCCGACTTGATCAAAATTAACGAAACACCTCATCAATGTCAACCAATGTCCTGATCACCAATTCCTAATTGCCGATCCAATAGCCAATAACACCAACCTCCCAAAAATTAAAAAACTTAACGAGCTACAGTCTCGAAAAAAATTCTCCAAACAAATAACGAAATAACGTAAACAAGATCACTACCGTACGACAGCCAATTTACCACTTCCACACGAACCTAACAACTCTCCAATAACCAGAAACTACACGTTCATTACCAATCCTACACCTAAAAATCCCATGTTCTATCCACACCGTAGACCGAATCGAAACCATCATTTCGCGATGACACGTCCCCAAAAATTAGCAGCAAACGAAACAGCTACCATGCCCTATTTCCGCGCAGCAAGAAAACAAGAAATCTCCACCTGAAACTCCACAGAGAGAACAGCAAAAACAGAGACCGACGACGAGATTTTATCCAAATTCGCAAGCGAACACGCAAAAATTGTCCGGGAATCGCATACGTTTCCTCTGTTTCAGCAGACAATTATGAGCTACTAACAATATAATGTAAAAAACTGGCGTGAATGCACTCACCGAGAGAGAGAGAAGAGCTAGCGTACTTCCGGAAATCCGGACTGTAAGTACAGTACATGGATCTCGATCTTTCAAAGTGCCGTGTCTTGCGCGTGCAGCGGCGCGGCGCTGGGATTAGAATGCAACGGAGCTGCTTGCAGACTCATGTTATGTAGGGGCCCAGGGACGGAGGACTCGAGACACGTAATCGAGGGAGAGGAGAGGAGAGGAGCGGGGAGGAGGAGAGAAGGCGGCGTGAGAGGGACGGACAGTGGATGAAGGTGGCCGGTGGCCACGTTCATCGAACGGATTCTCATCTTAGTGTCAGGGGCGGGATGGCCTGTGAGGGGTTGGCACGTGGAAGACATGTTCTTTTCCGTACGGGAGAATGGGCCCGTTCTATTTCGCACGCATCCGAGTGTGGCGAGGATTTGGCGAGGATTGGGCCAGTGATTTTGCAGTTGCTTCAAAGAGCCCTTCCGTCACTTCGAGCCCTTTTGGAGGACGACAGAGCGTTGACGAACAGGAGCAGTCTGTTGCAGTTGGGTAAAGGTAACTGCACCTTATAATTCAGTCCAAACAGGCAATGCGAAGCAATTTTTTTTTTTTTTTAATTTTTTCTTCGAAGTAACGGTGTGAATTAAAAAAACCAAGGAGGAAGTACAACTACTCTAGTTAACATGGACGTTTCATCCTAGGTGGAAGACTAAGAGACAAGTGCCACAATTCAGCTTCAAGCAACATGTATAAAAGTCTTCCTATAATTTTGAAATTTGGCTAGTATGTAACTTACATGATAGAAGATGCAAATGTCAAAAAAAGAAACCATATATATAGTGTAAAGATCTCACTCTAAGAGGTGTTAAAGTTTGTTGGCCTTGTCGGGTACCATTGAAAATGTGATATTAAATCTTTACGATCTAAATGTGATACTAAATCTTTCAATCCATGTGGTCAAAGTTTTTGAAAAAAATTCCACACATTCCCACAGCAATCTAGTAACAAATTTGTACAAATTAATTTTGAAAAAAAGAAAACTTTTACTTTACATTTTTTCTCACTATCCTAAAAGGTGGAAATTTTTAAATAATTTTTGTCCTTGAAACAAGCCTCAATCCTTTAGGGGTTAAATTGCTTACCTTGGAAGATCTTGTTGGAAGTCAAAAGAATATTTTAGATTCTTTTTTTTTTTTTTTTTGAAATTATAATGAATATGTGCGAATTTTCAAAGTGTTAAAAATAGGTGTATCGACAACAATCCTAGACTTTCATGAATAGAGGCCATTCATTTTAGGCAAGAATCTATGCTTGGTCGGGTTCTTAAAGGGTTTGCAATTAGGTGCAATACTACAATCACCTTAAGTCATCTTCATTAAGTATACGTAATCTGAATTGTGGCCAATTTCTCAGATGGATTCCAACTTATTCATATTGAAATGTCGATACAATGTTTGGATTTGCATTCAAATGTCATTTATTGTCTTGAGATCCTTTCGATATTATCAATTTCAAATTTTTTAAATACACCTTTGAGACAAGTTTATAAGTATTTAAAGCTTTTAAAAAAAAATTGGTTTAATCTTTTAAAATCTAAGCACCCATGAAAGGGTTGCTTTTATTAAAGAAGTGTCATGTTATAGATCTTGAAGGGCTAATATCACATTTAGATGATCTCAAATATTCAAAAACAGGTTAATATGTGCACTTATATCAACATGGTGACAACACTAAGATAAATGATTCCATAATGATAAAGGCATTAAACCTTGAAAAGACATGCCTATGACCATTTTTCTAAACTTCAAGTCCTTTTTTCTATATATTCCCATTTTGCATCTAAACATGAATTAAAGTTTTTAAAGTTTTTTTTTAGAGATGTAATTATGTGTCTTCTATAAGTCTTGAAAACTTGAAAACTTGTTGTGGAAACTTGAAATTATTGTTAATTTTTGAATGAAAAAAAAATGAAAAAAAAATCTTAAAATACAAAGTATGATTAAGAAAATTTGAAATTCTCTTTGTGGGTATATTGTATAGTGGAGAACAATATTATGCAATAATTTTTTTGTATCATTCTAATATTAGACTAACAACATTCAAATTGCATTAATAATTTGAGTTTTAGAAATTTTTCTAATTTTTCTAATTTGACTAGAAACAAGACTTGATAAGTTTCAAATTGTTAGTTGAAAATAAGAGCAAGGAACAAAAAATTGCCAAAATACTCTACATGGTGATGCATGGATTTGTCATTTTCTTATGATTGTAAGAAAGTAAAAGAAAATGTCATAAGAAGGGAATATCTAACACATTATATTCAAGAAACTCCTCCCCTTTTTCACTCCAATCAATGGAAAATAATATTTTTTTCATACTTGAAGCCTCCTTCTAATAGACAATAGTTAGTCAAAAAGCATCTCATTATTAATAGACATTATTCATTTCTAAATTTTTCCTAAAAGTCTTTTATTAGAGGCTTGTAGTCCTTAGCAATGGTATTAGCTAGGGTTATCCTTGAAATGTCTAAGAGTAAATTTTTTTATCCTTTACATAACATTGTATAACTAGGTAATGGTCCTCCCATATATTGGGAAGGTATTGTACCATGTTAACTCTCGGAATGATGGCGTTGAGAACCATAAGCGTCCTATAGATGACTTCATTGTTTGTTGTTGAAACAAAGAATATAACTTATCTATTGGTTCAATAATCAAAACATTTTGGTAAATACCTTGGTCGTGGAAGGTTGTGTCCTTCAAGGGTTAAATATTTGGGAAGGAGGGCCTTACCAGTGAGTTCAAAGATGCTAAAGGGGACCCCTACTTCATTGGTAAACTACAAAAAAATGTCCTCTTAGGTGTTTCAAAGATGATAACCTAAAATGTACGGGTTACCAAAGACTACAAGCATCTAATAGAAGACTTTTACGGAAATTTCCGAAACAAAGAATGTACCTACTCATCCTTGAATGAGATGCTGTTTGGCTAACTACCATCCATTACGATATATTTTCCTTCCCAAAGTTTAAAACATCGTACTCCCCTAGTGGGGATTGTACGGCTGTTTTTTCCTTTCCCTTTCCCCCAAATCTTCCATGCATACGTGTCCGCCTGCAGTGACTCTGCAGCCTCTGGAGCCCTATTAAAAAAAACCCAGAAAGCAACACTGCAACACTGATGGGGGCTCATGATTTCACAAGTCCTGTCAGAACCAGTCCTCATGAATCTAGTTGACAACACTATGCTACATGTGCAAAACTGTGTCCGGTCGTTGTCAAGCAGACAAGTGTCCAAATGGCCAAGCATTTTGTATTTAAGGGTATGGCAAGGTCAAAAGCAGCCTACAGGTTGGAAAGAATTGGGACGAACATGCACAAACTCAGGAAACATGGGAACCAATTAAAGCGGCCTACTGTAACTACACCTAAAACCGCACAAAATAAGTAATTCGGCATGGTTTCCATTGTTATATTGGAAATTTTTTTGTGGGGTCATCTTGGTAGTGAAAAGGGGATTTTAGATTTTCTTAGAATGCATTTTTTGGACACCGTAAGAATAAACTACAGATTTTCAAAGTGCTTGAAAATAGGTGTTTGTAAAAGCGATCATGGACTCTCATGAATAAGTGGGAGTACATTTTAGGCAAGAATGTGTAGTGTGCAATTTTAGGTGTAGTAACCTTATGGATTAGAAATAATTTCGACCAATGTGCACAATTCAAAAAACATGGAAACAAAAGCAGTGTAAGGTAGCTGCACCTAAAACCGCACAAATAAGCAATTCAACATGGTTCCCATTGTTGTATTGGAAAACTTTTTGTGGGGTCCTATTGGTAGTGGAAAGAGGATTTTAGATTCTCTTAGAATGCATTTTTTGGACACCGTAAGAATAAATTACAAAATTTTCAAAGTGCTTTAAAATAGGTGTTCCTAAAAACAATCATGGACTCTCATGAATAAGTGGGAGTACATTTTAGGCAAAAACATGTAAGGCAACAGGTCCAGAAATTGCCCACCTAAGAGCTGAAACTGAATTTTGGGAAGGCGAGACTTCTTGAAATATTTTTCAGTAAATTTTCCTTGAAAGAGAAGTGGATTTGGCATCTAACTTAAGTCGTTTCACATTTTTTTGGAGCTTTTTAAAATTAGTTATGAAATTTTGAAGTTGAATTGGCATAGATAGGGTTCCAAAATCGTCCACCCCTGAAATGTACACTGTTTGTACATCAGTAAAAGCTATGAAAAAACAGCATGTACAAATCGTGTACATTTTACAAGTAGGCAGTTCTTAATGCCCGAACTCTTCTCGAGCCTTCTACCTTAGTGTGCAGTTTTTAGATGTAGTAACCTTATAGATTGGAAATAACTTCAACCAACATGCACAACGTAGGAAACACGGAAACAATGGATGAAAATTCATTTTGTTATTCATCTAATAATAGAAAGCAATACCATACCAAGATTTGTTGCAATTTAGTAATTTCATCCGTTGAGCAAAAGGTGTGGGTGGGGGAGGTAATGTATTGTCTAATATTCCCTCAAAATAATTGGACGGAGTATCAATTTTGAGAGAGATTTTTTAATTTATTTTAAATTTAAGTTTTTATATATTTATTTTTCTGTTTCAAGTACAAGCTGATCTTTCGGTCGGATGCTGTCCCATAGCAACTGAGAACCTGTGCCTGTTGCTGCACCAACTCAAAGGCACTGACGACTGACTGCAGCAAACATTAAGTAAACGGTACTTGTAGAAGCAGCCTGGAGGGGCCTTTTGGTTCTACCTCACATGTTCTGCGTTTCAGACATCTATATGGACTGTTGACCTGCTTTCTCTCGGAGAGCCCTAAAGGGCTTAACTAGCAATGAAAATTCCATTTGTTTCAAAAAAAAATTAAAAAAAGAAAAGAAAAGGGCATAACTGTTACATGGAGCGATAGCTTGTATACGTATCCGCATGCACGCACATATAGAATATAAGGTAGAACTACCCAATTCTGTCAGTGATTCAAAATCCGTGGTCTAGAGCTTTGTCCCAATTCAGTCAGAAAAAATATGCGAATCCGCTTCAGATTCTGACAACAATAGTTTATTAATGCTATTATTAAAAGATTAACGTGTCAATTAATGATTGGTGGATCTTCAAGTGCTATTAGATACATTGGGAAGCGGTATTGAGTTGTAAGAGGACGTTTATGAATCCAGTCTAGTAGCGGTTGTGCAATTTCACTTCAGAAATTACAATTTTTATCAAAAAAAATTATAATTCCACTTGGGTTTGGCTCCTGAAACAACAAGTACACCTCTGAAAAATATGTGTCTTTCCTAGAGTTGGCCCCAATATAGTTAGATTGTGAATCAGGGTGGTAATGGGTAGTTCTACCTTACATACGTACGAGCCGGGATAGCGAGAAATAAAATGATGTTGTACCCAGCTGTATCACCCAAATTTTAACAGTTCCCTCATGCTTTCGGGCCATGGTGATGATGTTTTTCTCTCTCGTATGTATGAGAATTATAGTATATATATCAAATGTGAGTACCGTGTGAATATTTTAATCGGAGGAGGATGTCATAGACACTAATTGTCTATAATGGATGACCAGGAATGCAAGTGTTCATGTTTGGGAATTTTTCTTGTGAAAAAAAGGAAGGTCTTGCACAGTAGTTTGATCTCCAATAATTACTCTTTTGGTTTATTTTTTTATTAACCCCTAAAGGACCATTGTCCCCTTCGGGAACAAATGGGTTTTGGGGCAGGTACCTACGAGCTGAAATTTTCTCCTGATTTTTTGAAACTTTTTTTGGAGGTAGAAAATCTGATTAGCTTTATGGGAATATAATTTTTTTCACAATTGGTGCCCGGGAAAAAAAGTTATGCCCAAATAAGCTCAAAACAGGGGTCGAGGGGCAGCAAATTTTTTTTTTTTTTTTTTTTTTCTAATTTTTTTTCTTATAGATTATATTTTTTTCTATCTGAAAAGCTTTGATTCATTTCATTTGGATTTTTTATGAGAATGTTATGGACAAGCTTGTTTTTCGGGCACTTAGAGCATCTTCCTGAAAAAATAACTTGTAGGATTCATTTCTGAATGTAATTTTTATAATTTTTCAAAAAAAAGAGTTCCACAAGGTTTAGTTTTTTTGCTAGAACAATCTCACCATTGGAATTAGTGATTTTTAATTCCATATAAAAGATATTAATATTTTAGATTTTCTTTCTATCTTGTACCTACTTCTACTTAACAATTTTTTTAATAATGAAAATTAAGTTTTTTTGGATTTTCTTTTTTCCCCTAGACTCTCAACTCAATTCTCCACTATAAAGATTAAACGCTCAAAACTCTGTAGTGCAAAATATTTAAGTTAAAAATGTTCAAAGTCATAAAATCTAGTCCCGCAATGTGCTGAAAAACTTGTTTTTTTCACTTTAAACGCAGATATCTTGCAATCTGTGCGGTCAAAAATTCTGAAATTTTTTCCATACATTTTCATACAAATTAGGTATAAGATCCTACGGTTAGATGTGAAAAAAACAAACAATTTTCAATTTTTTTTACTCTTTGCTATAGAAATGGCAGTTTTGAGTGTTTTTTGGCAGAAAAATGGCCTTGGTCCTTTAGGGGTTAATCCGGACTCTGATTCACATGGTTTTGAAAAAAAATGGTTTCCATGGTGACCAGCCCCCTTTGTTCTGCTGGGGTTGATGCTGTGGGGTGGACCTCTCTCGTGATTATTGCATTGTGGGCATGCGAATTGCATAATTGAGTTTGACACATTCTTTGAGTTGCGTGTGGCGGGGCAAGCATTGCTTGCGCATGTGGTTGCCACTTTACAGAAATACTAATATGAATTTTGCTTTTGTGGATCATGAGAATGTTGAGTTTCGGTTTAGGGTTCCAGAACTTGGTGAGGTAGAATGTCCTGAACCAACATTTTTTTACAAATCTACTGATCTTCAATGGAAATTGTCCTTGTGTTTAAACAAAATAAATGAATCATAAAACTACTGATCTTTTGAGGCACCAAAGTAGCCAAATAGGTCACAGTTAGGGCAGTAAATGTACTTAACCCTTAAAAGGACAAACTATGTTGAATTTCACAGAGACAGTTCTTGATTTTTATATGTCTTGCAGCTTGATGTCTAAGAAAATCAGAAGTTCCAGTAATCAATTTTTTAATTTTTTTAATTTTTTCCTTCCAAAATAATTGAAATTGTAATTTTTGTGACCCTTTGAAGGTAGCATCTTGAAAGCTTACAATACACCACTTTTGTACTTTAAAAAAATTAAATTAAATTTGTTTATTTGTGAGCTCAAGGAGTACACCAATTATACGATGATGTTTATCACTATCATATCCAATTTTGCTAAAAAGTTCATACTATTTTTATCAATGACATTTTGGTAACTACTATGATTTTTATGAAAAAATTACTTAATTTTTTTCTATATGAAATTCATTTTAATGTTTTTAATTACAAAAAAAAATGAAGTTAAAATTTTGGATATATATTATTACATGAAGAAAATATCAAAATTTTGACAAGTGTGTTTTAATAAAGAAACTAATGAAGTTTGGTCAAACCGGAACATGAAATGTCAATGGACCTTCAACAAAGGTAGCTAATATTTGTGGGTGCATAGGACATCCAAATGGTATGGATTTTTTTGTAAATGTAAGGTGAGTGTGTTACTTTAATGAGGAATAGCCTTTCAGAAAACATTCATACTCAAATTTCTTTTTTCAGTGGATTTTATGCAAAGCATGGTTAACCTGTAAGAGCTTCAAAGTCTATATTTTGAACTATGAATAGAGAGGACTTGTAGGCATTATTTTGTCCAACCAACTTCTCAATCATCCAATGTAATACTTGAATGTTGAAAAGACAACCTTCCATAATGACCAATTTCACGAAATTGCAATAAATGATATTTTTGTACAAAGATATAAGCAAAAATGTGTCAAAATCCAAAAAAGGATCGAGACGTTTAAGGTTGAAGGACATTGAGGTCATTGTTGTCCCATAGCAACCACAAAAAAGTGTCCCAAATTTAGAAGGATTGGTCTCCTATGATTTCTAGAATAGTGCTATAGAACCCATCTTTGTCTTGGAATTGTCCTTGTCAAGCCGTCTGATAATTCTTCCAAGTTCAATGCATGCAATCTAAACTCCCAAACATACTCGGGACCCCAAGAGCAGTATTGATGTCTATTTACTTATGCAAATCATCCATGGCAAGTTGCCTCAAAATAATACATGTGAAGCAACTTTGAATGACAACCATGAAATGTTTTACAATCTACATTTGCAATGGCTCTCTCCCGTGCGGCAATACTTACCCATGGCATTTGCCCGAATAGTATAGGCAAGAATCCATATAGCTGCAATGCATTTTTTGTATAGAAGATAATCCTAACACCCTAAGCCATCACAATTTTAAATGAACCAAGGGTCGACAATGTGGAAATTATGGCATTTGAATTTGACTGCATCAAAAGTATAATCTGGTGCAAAATTATCCCAAAACAAGCTGTCCTAGCAAGCTTCCTTCTCCCGGAACACATTCCTTCTTGACTTCTCCCAAGTGTGCTACCTCCACATTAAAAATCTTTCTAAAGATGAAGTCCCCTCGAGTGCTTCCTCAAATTTGCCATCAAAATATAATTCTTGACGGCATCATTTCTTTTGGGGCAAAGTCGTGCTAGATTGCACCACATTGAATAGGGATATTAAGGGGACCAAAAAAATTAAAGGGACTTATTGTGAAAAATTGTACATGTTTGGAGCATGATGGACAACCCCCGGATACTTCAATAACTATTGATGTACGACAAAGGTAGATATTTATATAGTGTGTAATGTAGATTAATTAGTATGGGTCCCTTAAAACCCCAATTCAATGTAGAAAAAAACAATTTGGCTAAAAAATGATAGCAAAAAATGAAGTTTTTCGCTAAAAAACTTCAGTATAAATTTTTTTTGGGACGAAATCACTAGATTCTAGATGAAAACATAATTATGGATTTATGATATGTGCTAATGTGATATTTTTTATCCAACATGTGGATGAAGGTTGAAATTTGGAACACTACTATAACATTTCATAATGCCACTTTGGTACTTCATAAAAAATGGAAAAAATAAATTCATACTTGAAGCCCTTCTGTAAAAGCTTCTTTAACCCCAAAAGGACCCTGAGGACAGAATGTGTCCTTGACCAATTTTTGAAGTTAAATAAAACCTTACCTAACTACTATTTTTTTTAATTTATATTTTTGATAAATTATTTTTGAAGTTTAATTTTAGCTTCAAAAATCTGATTTTGAAAATGATTGATTATGATTTTTCTATTCAAGATTTTGTGCATGGGTGTCCATTGCAATCTTGACTTTTGTAGTGTTGAGGGCTCTTGGGAATGAGCTTCAAATACACTAGATCTTTGAGAAAAAATCACATTAGAAATTCATCCAAAAAAATTGTAGAGTAGATTTTGAGAAGTCATAAATTGATTGGGGTCATGCATGTTAGGCCCTTCAACCTCATATTTTTTTGGTGACCAAATTTTTAGATTTGACATGTGAAAAGAGGATTGAAAGACTTCAAATCACTTTCACAGTTTTAACACCCTCATGATCAAACATTATAATCTTTCAATCCGTAAGAGATATTGTTGTGTTTTCTTTTCTAATGTGATGTCTAACATGTCTAGTTTGATTTTATACGGTTACAATTCAAAAAAAATTGATACAACTTATCAAAATGTTGGCTTTTAATTCAATTTAGAACAAATTCCTAGAAGCTCAGGAATTTCCAAGGTCATTTTGGGGTTAAGCTCCTTCTACCACTACTCTATCAACACTCCCAACAACACAAGCATCTAAGAGATAGCTCATTCAAAATGCACGAAAAAAGTTTAACCCCTAAATGCATGAGGCACCAAAGTTTGGTGTTGACAATACTTTGAAATTAAATAAAACCTAACCAAGTTTCTATTTTTAGTAGTTTCTATTTTTGAAAAATTCTTTTTGAAGTCTAGTTTTAGTCCCAAAAATCTGATTGTAACAATGATTGATTATGATTTATCTATTCAAGATTTTGGGCATGAATGTCCATTGCAATCTTGACTTTCTATAGTGTTGAGGACTCTTGGAAATGAGTCTCAAAAACATTAGTTCTTAGAGAAAAATCACTTCAAAATTACATTCAAATAAATTAATAGGGATTATGCATGTTGGGCCCTTTATCCTCATGTATTTTTGGTGACCAACTTTTTAGATTTGATATGTCAAAAGAGGATTGAAAGATTCAAATCACTTTTGTAGTTTTAGCACTCTCATGATCAAACATTATAATCTTTCAATCCACAAGTGATATTGTTATGTTTTTTTTTCCTATGTGATCTATAACATGTCTAGTTTGAATTAGTGTAGATACAATTCCCCCCAAAATAACACAACTTAACTAAATTTTGTTTTTTTGTTCAATTTAGAGTAAATTCCTAAAAGCTCAAAGAAGGCCTTGGGCATTTAGGGGGTAAAATTCCACCCAAAAAATTCAAAAAGTGTCAACTTCAAAATAAGGCTTATGCTAGTGGTGCCACTTTGGGGGCATGCAAACAAACAAGAAGTTTACCTCTCTGAATACACAAGTACCGTTGTCTCTTTTTCACTCAGTAATGCTCTTTTTAAGAAGAGCTCCACCACTTCAGCATGAAAAGGAACATGAAAATGGTTTTCACAAAGTGAAATCATGGCCCACTTGCAATTGCGTTTCCGCTTCTTTTGGTACAATTGCAATGCAATCCATGCTTCACCCCTCAACAATGCCTTATCCAACTTGTTTTACATCATTAAACATGTCACGAAAGAGAATGATTCTTCTATAGTCAAAGGATTTGAGTTATGACATGAGCTCTAGCATGGTCTCAAAAGACCTCAACAATAGTGTGGGCGGAGCATTGTACCATTGCCTAAGAAAATCGGAAAGACTTAGCAGTGATGCAGTGGAGCTCTAAACCTATCACCTCTGTCATGAGGTCTAAAGATAGTTAGTTCGTCCAGAAAATTAAATCTGTTCTCACTCACCTCACTCCTCCCTGGGCAACCTGTTTGATCAGAGTGGCGACTTAGCATTCATGGCCCGGACACAGAATACCACTCGAAGGGTCCAAGCATCCTGCACATGGCAGAAGCGCAGGAGGTACTGATGACTGCTCTTCACTTAAATTGCAACATACTAATGTGCGACACATGACGACACGTTTCGAGGATTTGAACTGCATTCACGCTAACTGAATTACTCTAAGGGGTTGCAGATTCTGAATGTGCTAAAAGAGGTGCTCCAAGAAGTCACAACTGCCGTCAAGAGTAAGTATTGAAGTGTGCAAGATAGGCTGCTGTACCCACGGCGACCCAACTCCATGCGTTCTTGGGCACTCAGGCTCGCCATGGTTGGAAGAGGTTCGACACGAATTCACCGGTTGGTGCCCCTGTTCTTGCAAGTGGTGGACGTAGAGAGCGCTGGCATTCCCGAGTTGCACCCCCTAAACAACATGATTGTGTTCGACATCCACCACAACGATCAGTTCCTACTGTTGGACGTGGAGAACAAGCTGAATGCGAGGGCCAATATTCTGTTGGATCTCAAGGAAGATCAATACACACGCTCAGAGTTGTTGAGCAGCGTGAGCAGCATCAAGGATGATCATGAGGACTTCAACATGCTCCAGACCATGCCGGGGTCTCTCCCCCCTGGGGGAGGACACCGATGTGCAGAGAGTGTTTGGCATGCTAAAAACCTTTTGGATTTTGCTAGAAAAAACGAACGCGCTGGTTGGAGACTAAGTACCGGCGGTGGAGGAAGAGGAGACCGGAACCCCTCCGAGTGTGTGCTGCACCCAGCTCGACGGCGTCTTCTTCCAGGCGGAAGAGTGGGACAGGTGGGCACTCGAAGGCCCGGCGCCGCTGAAGAGGACCATGGACATCCGTCATAGCTTGTATCCCCAGCAGAAGAAGAGGGTGATGAAGGCGGTCGAACCTCAGCTTGGCATGAGGCACGGCTGCAAGGGTCAAGGGATGGTGCAACTGCAGGTAGGGACCCGCGGAAGGAACAGTCTCTGGATAGTCTCTGAATGAAGCTTGGCTTCGTTGCCAAGCCCTGGAAGGATGTGAGGGATGGTGTTATTCAGTCCGACAGCAGCGATGAGGAGTAAGGGGAAGCAGCTACCTCCGACGGCGGTGAGGGAGATGATCCTGGAGAGGGTGGAGGCGACGAGGGGCAGAGGATTCGGAGGATTCGGAGGATGAAGAGGACGAGGCAGAAGACCTGGAGGACGATGCTGAGAACAAGACCGTGATGGCACACACCGCCCAAGGAGCGCCGGGGTCAGCAGTCGGGTAAAGAGTATGACAGTGCTGAAGAACTCAAAAGAGAGATGTTTTCAACATCAAGTTTGATCACTTTTTTGATGTCAAATCAGCAGCCACAGTGTCTTCTGAAAGCAACTAGAAACTCACTTGAACACATCCTCTGGTACAAAAAATTTTAAATCCACTGCCTGCATTCACAAACACTACAGTGTCGGTCACACAGAACAGTGTAGTTCAGGAAACTGTTACTAGATGACGTGGCGGTCAATAATTGAGGGTTCCACTGAAGTTTTGATCATCAAACATGAAGCGGGATGAATGACAACCTTGTTTAAAACATAACATTCTTGAATGGAAACGCAAGGGTGTCCTTCTACAGAAGCACAGTAACAAGAATATATTGGCGATATAGTGGCCCACAATACATGGGCAAGCTTGCATTCAAGAAGTTTACAGTGGAAGGAGCTTTGATTCATGGAAAGCAAAGGGTCCCCTACCTTGAAGTTCAAGAATATTGTGCATGCGCAAGCTAGCTATGAGGTACAAGTTGAATGTAAAGCATGAGTAACAACGACCACCACTTCAGAAAGTCTTGGCATCCTTCCTTTACAAAAAAACATCTCAAAGCAGCATGGCTACATGAAAGCTAACCTGGGCAAAACCAATGTCAGAAGCGCTGTGATCACCTTTCCGTCCTGCGGCATCTCCAACATAAAAGGACCTGATACAGTGCACACCGCAAAACATCGGTAAAGAAGAAATGCGATGCTAAACAGGTAGAACGAAGTTGTGTTTGACTAAGTTGGAGGTGATTGCGTTGAGAACAAGGCACACCTTTCTTTATCAATTGGTACTCCACCGTTTAGGTGTCGTTCCAGAAGGTGCCACATGCCTGGTGAAGGCTTTCGGCAGGCGTCCCCACTTCCCTCCTTACCGCACGATATAAAAGCCTGAAATTCAAGGATAAAATATCCTATTATCTGATAATTGTCTCCGCATACTTCGAAAAAGACATCTAAAGAGGATTAATGATTACAGGAATCTACTCTGTGTAAATCGGATTTCTTGCATACTATCCTGGAAAGAGCAGAATGAGTTCTATAGCAACGTTTGGCACAAACCGTTTTCTGACCAACTCGTTGGTAAGCCATTTCCGAAGCCAACTGATTACTAAATGCTCATCTTGATTCCCAGAAAATATCTATTCCTTGTCAAATTTCAACAGACGTGGGGAGTAAAGACCACGAGAGAACCAAGGAGCACACATCTTAGAAAAGTCTTACCTGCATGGGCACCTTCACTACTTTAATGAAAGCTTCCACACGACCTAGTTTGGAGTCGACAGCTTTCTGTCGCGACTTCGTCCACCGCTCAATGTTAGACTCATTTGAAAAAATTACCTGTCAAAAATATATACGTGACCAATTGAGGAAAAGAAAGGAATGAGTTGCGACATATCAAAGACACCCCTTCATAACTGAAACACAATAGCTTTCCCCCGATACGATATCTTTTGACACAAGAAGTGAGGAGAGTGTTTCAGTACTGACCAGCTTAAAGCCCTCCTGGTGGTAATCCTGAAGCTTCTTCGGTATTGAAGGGTACATAAGTGACCAAGCCTCAGCTCCTGATCTGCAAAGAGCATTTAAATAATATTTATTTTCTAGTCGAATGATGCTCCATTGCATATGAAGCAAATCTATACGGAACAATTCTGCTTTAACCCTGGAAGGACGCTGCCCTATCACCAAGTATCACCAAGGTAATCCGTCAAAACGTATCAGATTCCAGGATGAATAGGTGCATACTTCGTTTTTACAGTTTCCATGAAAGTCATTCATCGTTAGTCCTCAGCGTCCTTACTGGGTTAAGAACATTCCAGACAATAACCGATGGTGGGCACACATAAAATAAGAGCAGTGCAATGCTGAGGCTAATGATATACTGACTTTTAAATTTCTATATGATAGATGAAGGATGACTAAAGGGAAGCTAAAATGCCTGACATCAGTCAGGTTCTACTATATTGTACGCCACATCCCACACGCTGAGATATTTCCCTCCCTTCAGGCTAATAATAAATCTGCAGCTTCACAATACAGAGTTTTATGCATCAACCCAGTAATGACAGTGGGATGTACCTGCGAACATCTGTATTGGCAAGGCAGCCATCAAAGTCGAAAGCCGCTATCTTCTCAGACGGATGCACATCGTCTGCCTGGCATTCCACCCCAGTGTTCAAATACATTATGCAGCGGGAGCCATGTGGAGGACATGTAACGTCTTAAGAGATGAAAAGCACACTAACTAAACCAATTTGAGAAGCAGTCTGTACAGTAAATATGGAGGAAGGAGTAAAGACAACATCCTACATTAGTACACGAGTTAGACGCCCCAACAGATCCATTCATACGCTATCTGCCTCCAGGTAGTACACAGAACGCTAAACATGGTTCAAGAAATAGCTCACCTCGTTGAAAATAACAGAAGAGAAGGCCTTCCAACCATGAGGTAACCTTGCACCCTGCAGGATGTTAAGCCCAATCCAAAGATAAGTTAATACAACTACACTGACTTGTACTAATTAGTGCCACCTACGAAGTTAGTGTCTTTACAAAACTTTATTTTGTAGAAATTGGAAGAGTGTAGAAATATTTCAACCTATTCTAAATCAAATTAGTGTGACTCTGATAAATTAGTGTCTTAGTGACCTATAGGATAAATCAGTGTAGTGTGTCATCGAGGAGCAAGATATATCTGAGAGCGTAGTAAAATGGATGAATCATACTCCCTAATTCAAGATATTCTAAGAAAATCAGTATCAGAGTTAATAAATCTCGGTTCTTGTGTTTCGCTAGGTTGCTAGAAAAATTTGATTGAGGCTACCAATTTTGAAAAATTTGCATAATACTTTTGTTATTTTGGTAACAGAAGCACAGCTTTTAGTGATTTGCAACAAGTTTTTCTTAAAACTTTAAAGAATTGACTAAATAATAAAAAATTCTCCTCTTCAAATTTCCTATAGAATTGTAGCTGCACCAAAAAGAATTTTTAAATCTGGCGATATTTGACGATAAAAGAACCAGTTATCAGTTTGTCTAAAAGCCAAACGCTGTGGAGTACCTCCAGTAACCAACACTGTTCAATGACACGAAATCACATCGTCGAACCTTACCTTGTAAAGATTTGCAAGGAGAGGAGAACTAAATGCTTTAAGAGTCGTCTCCCATAACTCAGGATCATAGCGCAGTATCTGAGCAACACCACGGCCGATAGAAAGTGAGACAAATTATTTACCAGAGTAAATGTTTCTGAATAAGAGTAATTGCAATTGCAGAGCCAGAAAGCTACTTCTCGGTATTGAAATACTGTTCTTAGGGAAAAACCATCTGCGCAAAAAAAAAAAAAGAATGATATCAATCTACAACAAACTTAATGTTGTGACTGGGATGTAATCCACCTTCTGATTTTCAACAATTTCCCATTTCAACAATTATGCTCGTTCAGAATGATAGCAACTGATATTGAGCTCCTGTTCAGACCACGCCAGTACCTGCTCTTTTTCATCTTGGTTCAGTTTTGCAACAATACCCGAGGTCGCTTTCCTCTTCCTGTCGGGGCTCCCGATAAGGGCCTGACATAGATCATGTGATAAAAAGATATTCAGCAATCTTGATCAAATGCATCCGGCCTCAAATTGGGCCGATCGATAAATTTTAACCTTGATCACAGCTACCGGGTATATTTGTTGTTCTGTCCCGAGCTTGAGCACTGAAAAGCCAGATATTCTTCAAGAAACATTCGAATATTAGCTCACACATTTTAAGTCCAAAATGCCAATGTTCGATGCCACTCGATAAAAATCTACTAAACAGGACAAAACTGATTAATCGTAACACTCCCTTCTACAAATTCCAGCTGTGCTGTTCTTTGTAGAAAATTTAGGATACTTATAAAATAATCCACACTACCGGTAATAGAAATGCCCAAAGATGTACACTAGAAAACCTAAAAGGTATCAAACCTAGCCAATTGTAACATCGTGTACGACAGTTTCAAATGCAAACCCTGCCAATTGTAATGCGGTTAGGAATTCTAGAATACCTCCACAGGGTGAGTTTTCCGTTAGTGCCAGAAAAGATAGAAGGGAACTTACCTGAGATGTTGTTCCTTGCTGGGTTACTGCGAAAGCAAAACCTAACGAATCTTTCAAGTTCTTGGTGCTTCTTTCTCCATTAGGGGTTTCTTCTGCATTGGTACGTGATGTCAAAGCTTTCAACGCGGCTTGATCTGAGGCCTGCATCCAACATTTGTGCTTAGTAAAATCAAACGTTGTTTAATTTTGGGCACCTTGCGTGCCGAACACCCGACATGTAGAACTTCACAACCCTAAACGACAAGGCCACCAAACTAATTCATTCCTCTTCGAAGCGATGAAAACCAAGTGATGGACATTCAAACGGTCTTACTCACTTTCAGAGTCGGAAATCCTTCTAACTTGTTAGCATCCACAGCCAATGCTACTGCAGCAGCATTGGTATCCGTAGTCAGATAACAATCAGTGTGATGCCTGCACCCGCAAAGACATTCCAAATCAAATCCTTACGTCGAAGAAACCACTTCATTGGTTTATGAAATGCCCCAAACTCGAGGAGTTTCAATAGAAAGTTAATCTCCCTTCTAATCAACTCAACATATTCAAAACCAAGAAGTACTGTTCCAATATTTTGGAATTTTCATCCAACCACTCACCACCGCATTTCAAGTTCCTGTCCTAGCCATTTACTCAAAACAGCAGCAAACAACTAACCAAACATAGCAGATCAAAAATACAAGAATGGCATAAGTGAAGATTACGAATTCACAAATTGGAAAGATCCGAGCACAATACGCACTTTAATTTTTTGATTACAGTCCAGCGGAGGCGTGAGATTGGCATGCTTGGTTCAATCGCGAAATTAATAATATAAAAATAGAGCTTCTGTCAAGGTTCTCGTTGCGGTAGTAACTTCACCAAACCTAATTGCGCCACCTACCTAAATGTAACGCTCTCAAATTTTGCCAAATCATCCCTAATCAGTAAATTCTGATTTCGAGAATGTACACCACCTCAACATCAGATCAGAACTCTTGCAGTAGGTTTAAGGTCGTCTACCAATAACTCTTTGTACCCTAATAACTTTAGCATATCGTATCCAAAATAATGCATTCTTTATTGAGTTGGAATCTCTTTATATTTGCTCACAATAATACTTCAAATCTGACCATTTTATGCCAGCAACTCTGCTCAGCGCAAGTAGGTGTGGTTGCCTTAAGAGCGACAGTATCCGACAATACCAATGCCATTCTAAGCGCAATTCAGCAATACCAGAGCATCAAGAGAGCACCAAATAAACCTCCGGAGGATGGACACTGTCAACAAAAACTCAAAAGGCCATACCACTTGGTGGTGTCGTAGCCTTTCACTCGGGTGGTGAATCCGAGGCGCACCACTCCTTTGGCGATTTTCTTGCCGCACAGCTTGCACTCCGATCGTTCCGACTTGGCATACTCCACGGCATGGCGCGGCGCCATGGCTGCAACTCCTCCCCGCGCGCTGGCCACAGCTTGCAACATCGAAACCCTAAACCCTGCCTGCCATCATCGTCGCTCCATCAACTCTCTCTCTCTCTCTCTCTCAGGCTCTCTTGACCATCTCCATTGCACTGCACTTCTTGCTGACCCAAAACCCCGGCAGCTATCCAACGGAGCATTAGACGAGTAAAGCTTAAGTGCGATGTCCGCTAATTAAGATACTCTGCAATTAACTGAACCGAATATGAACTCGGTCGGTAGATAAGCTTACAGTACAGTAAGGTAGGTGGCTCAAAAAGCGACACTTTAAGGGCTGTTAGGCCTTTTATATGGGTTTCAGATGCTAAAAATATTTCCCCTCATTTTTCACTAGAAGAAAAATTGATATGGAATCTAACACAAGTGGTTTCATATTTTTTGGAGCATTTATGAATTACTTATGAAATTTCAAAGAATTCTGCCACAGGCACCTATTTGTGATCCTAGGTCTTACAAAACTCACTCATGTGCAGTCTGAAAAAAGATATGGCTTGACCAAAAACAAACACCACAACATTCAAAAAGTAATACATAAGGTTCCTAAATGCAACTCTTACTAAACTTAAATGGACCCTACATTCTTTTAACATTTGTAAGAAGGCAATTGGGCAATCAATTTCCATTTAGAAAAATTAAGTGGACACACCTTGGCTTTGAAATGGACCCTCCTTGGCTCTTATTCCATCTATTCCATCTATTGACAACCCTTAAGTATGCAACACCATGCACTAAGAGAGGTTGGCAGTCCATTTTTGAACCATTTACTCTCCATTTTCAGAGCACCTATTAGATTGTTTGAAGAAAAGGGTCGTTTTTTGAGCCACCTACCGTAATGGTTGGGATTGGAAGATGAAGCTTCCGAAGGAAGCTCCAATCTTTGAATTGTGTAGTTTTGTTTTAAGTGCGTACAACTCTAGTGATGGTTTTGCATACTCAACCCTTTATACTACACACTACATGAAAACTCCTTTGCAAGTCACACCTATTCCGTTGCTTCCTAACCTTTGAAGCCACCTTCTGTTCAGCATGGCCCTAAGATAAGGGTCAGAGTCCATCAATTTCCACCAATCAAATTGTAGGAATCCAGAAATTCTTGAAATCTGGGCCTCTTGATCCTTCACATTAGACAACACGGTCCAAAGGCCGTCGCCCTCCAAAATGACAATGTAGGAAAAAAATAATTACATGGCGACGGACTCTAGACTGTAGTTTGGGCTAGCCAAATTTGTTATATGCTATTTGTTGAGAGAAAATGATAGAAATTGAATAATATAGATTTGGACTTTGGACTTGGCTTTCAAAGCTACACATTATGGCCATCCAAGTCAAGAGGTTGTAGAAGTGAGTGGCCAAACTTTGGGTGAGAGTCCAAAGAAATGCCTATTTATTGCCCATTTATTTTACTCTCAACCATAGTTTGGACACAGCCTATCAACTTGAACGACCGCAGTGTGAAACAACTGTAAGCCCAATGACAATAATATTGTGAAAAAAGACTTAAAATAACTACACTTAAAATTATCCAAATAAGCATTTGAGCATGGTTCTCAATTTTAAACTATCTAAAATGTTGATGCATCATACACAAAAGAGGATTTTAGATTTTTTTAGAATACATTATTTAGACATAATATGAAAAAACCATGTATTGAAAATAAATGTATTCAAAATTGGCCTTAGACCATCATGAATAAAAAGTGTACATTTTAACCCATTAAGGACCGTGGTTGATTTAGGGGGTGGGCAATCCTTTGTATGGCCAATTGGGAGCAATTTTAAAACTTTTGAATGCAAGTGCCTATTGGAGATCTAACCGTACGGATGGAAGTGTTGCGCATAATATAGGATTTAGCATTGAATTTTTTGGTGAAAGTGCGTTGTAAAGCAGGAATTTTTAGCAAATCTTAGTGTAATTTCAGCCCCTATTGTCTTGGTTTTTTCAACCCTCTAGCCACATGCCACCTCAGATTGGCCTAGTTATTGTCCTAAACTCTTCACTTCCCAATTCCCCATATCTGTCCCCTTTGCCACATCATCAAATTCATTGACATACTCTCTCTACAAACCAAAAAGGACCCAAATCGACCACAGAATGGTCGACCGGTCCTTAATGGGTTAAGTAAGAATTTGTAGGGGTCAATTTTAGTAGCAAGAATGAAATTAGGTGTAGTTATTATAATAGGCAAACCACCCCATCACATGCAAAATGGTTTGTTTGCATTGTTTAATTTTTAAAATAAATTATAGATAAAGAGAAATGGGGAGAGCAATTGAAATTACATATATTTTTTTAAAGAACTTGACATGAAGTTTTGAAGTTTATTGCCCAATTGATCCAAAAGAATTTTTAGACTACCTTAAAACCAACAAAAAGTATATCCATAATGGTCATCTTAGTCACCTAAAGCAGTTCTAGTTATTTTCTAACATGGCCACAACATGAAGGCCTAAAAAAGTCACTTCATGTAATGAATTTACACTAAAAAGGTAGAAGTTTCTATTGCAGTCAATAATTATTCCATCATTGTCATGCAAGACTTTGATTGTAGTCTCTAACTCAACCTAATATAGCCAAAATTTCACTTATTGAAAATAAATTGTCATAGGTTGATGCAAGCCACTTTGATGGGTCATTCCCTAGGTATGTGTGATGGGTCTTTTGTGCATAAGGGGCCATTTTACTTTCTTATCCAATGCAAATAAGTTTATATGAGCACAAAGTCTTTCTTGAGGTACTAGTCTAGAGTAGACATTGTATGAAAACAAGGCCACTCTTGTCTACATTCAAATTTTGAAAGGATAGGCATTTTGAATGTAACATGTTTTTTTCAATTGAATCACTAATTGATTTGTTGTTGAGATAGCCACATTGTCAAAACTTCAACTTTTTATCATATAATTATGTTAATGCAGTTATTGCATCTTTGAGCTCATTGTCATTGGTATTGTAACAAATTGTCACAATGAGCTCAAAAATAAAACAAAATAAAATTGAATTGATTTCATTCCCCAGGTAAGCTCAAAATACAATTTAAATTAAATTAAATATTTTTGTAACCCCTCATCCCACCCCTTTGTAATTTTCAAGTAGGGGTGGAGGTGGTATTTGATATGGGATGTATCCCATATCCCTTACATGTTTCCATATCTTGTATCTTGTACCAATATTGTATCTACATCTATATAATATCTATTATGTATTATATCCGTATATGTACCATATCCATATCCATATTCAAAGTTGTTTTTCAAGATCAACGGCATCGAGAGGAGTGTTTTTTGTTTTTTTAAATCAATGGCTCGCAAATTTTCAAGCGGGGGGGCGGAGGAAATGGACATGACGCATTTTTTTGTTACATTGTTACATTGTCAAAAATTCAAATTTTTTTATCAAACTTATCAAATTTATTGGACTTAAACAAATGAGGACATATTAAACTTAAAAACCAAGCTTGCTCTAAAAAAATATTGAATTTTCTACTAAACCTAAATTGATGAACAAAGCAAATCCCATTTTTATAATGAATGGTACAACCAATATATTTGTTATCTAGGCTAAACAATTAGTGATTAGCATATTAATACTAGGTCATTTTATTATACAACCCTCCTATGGTTAAAACTTGGTCAAAACAAGCTTTTAACCAAATCCACTTTCAATATGTATTTTTGTATTGGATGAAAAGTTTATGGATGTGGTAAATAATTTATGGACCAATCACAAAAATTTGATTAGAATGAAGGACAAGATTCTATTACATATGTATTCAAGTTCAATAATTCAAACACCTAAAGTAAGTCATAGCAAGTGGATTGAAGGATTCATTATAATGAAAAAATATGAAATTTTGACTTAAGTTTCACAATATATGAAAAAAATTAACTTAAATCATTTTTATTCATTTAGATAAGTGCAAGATGATGTGCACAACTACAATGAGGATGCTCAAATATTCATCCAATCTACTATATAGTAATGAATACAAAAATTGGTTACGGTCTAAGCTTGATTGGATACTTCAAAAGTGATTTAAATTTTCTAATAGCCATGATTGTACATCATTGTGATCTATTTTCTAATTCAAATGTAACAAGTCATTGCAAAACTTAGATGAAGTCTAAGATTGACATTTGAATATTGTGTGTAGAAATTAGAAGATGTCAAAATTCAATTGGTAGCTTTTCTAAACGTGTACCCTAGATTCGATAGTCATGTGTTGAGCAATATACAATGAACATCTATTTATAGTTTAAACTTATTAGAGAACACTCTTGAGAGGACAATGGGACTTTAGGGGTTAAATAACAAAAAACAAAAATCCCTTTCTACGGAGGTTTTTGGTTAGAAAAATCAGTTAGTCTAATATGGTTTGACCAAGGTCATTCAAAAGGTAGAAAAGGATCTTTACCTAGACTTTTATAAGGTAATTATTGTTCAAAATTCCATTTAATGGTCAAACACTCTCTCATTTCCATCACACATTGTCCAACCTGAATGTTGTCACCAACCTAGACTAGTGCCTATAGGTTTAAAGATATTTTTGTCAAGTTTGGCCAATTCCTTCAATGTAATGGAAAATTCTATTAACGTAATCAAAATGCCTATTTACATGTTGTTATAAATTATTTTTTTAATTTTGGTCTCTTTTAATATGTCCTAGATACAGGCTATCACTTATTAGACTAATTGCTAGTTTTGTCCCAGTAATGTAAAGTATGAAATTTAAAATTTAGCTTTTCATACTTTACTTGTACTACTAATATGATCATTGGTATTTCTTTCTCCCGTTTTGGATCCCAAAACAACCAGACAATTTGTTTAAGGTCCACAATTAGTTTATAAGATTACATGAACTACATCCAAAGGATTGTTTTTGTCTCACCAAGTTCTACAAATGGTTCTATCTTTTCTTTTAACTCCTAGTGACCCAAGGGGTGTACTTTCAAAATGAGCCAAAACTGCCAAGAACTTGAGCAATTGTTTTGCTCATTTTTTCTTGAGATTGGATATAATGTAATTGTAGGATCCTAAAGTTCACATTAAAAGTGAGAACTTAAAAAAAAATTCAGATTATTTGACCACACAATATAGGAGATATTTACGTTTGAAGTTTTTGGGGTCAACGGAAATACTGGGTAGTGCACTTTGAAGGAACATATCTTTGTAAGAATATTTTAAAATGATACCTTTGTTCTCATTGAAAGATAAGAGAATTGAAAATGTACATCTAAATATTCAAAAAATTCCAAGCATTTTTCAATTCATGGAACTTGCAATGCATGGTGGGCTCTAAAATGAAAGTAGTATTTTTAAAGAAAAAAAGAATGGGACAAGTCTTGTCTTTTCCTTCAACTCCTTGGATTTGTCCTTTTGGAGGTGGACTTGACCTTTTCAAAGTGGGCAACTATAAATATCCTATTTGGATTTTTATTTTTTGTTTTTGGTGTGTATTTTGGTGTGTTTTGGTTTTACTATGTGAGGTTGATTGTTAGTTGGAGTTCCAATTTGGTGTTTTTGAATGTTTATTAATCAATTTGGGGATTACATTCAGTGTCTAGTTTCCAGTTGGAGTTGCCAAGCAACAGGTGTTAGATGACAATGTGGCGTGGTTGCCAAGGTAGATTTTAGGGAATGTAAGTTGGAGAGGTGGCAGTGTGAGTGGTCCAACTTGGAAGTTGTAGGTAGTTAGTGGAAGTAGTTCCAAATTAGTAGTTTTCTTTGCAGTTAGAGTTTGTGTGCCAAGTTGGTTTGAATATCCGCTTGGTTTGCGTTTCCTATTTGGCTTAGTTGTCTTTCAATTGTCATAACCCACTGTTGATGAGAGTTCTGGTTGGAGTCCCAGCCAAATAGTATTGTGTATTTTCGTTTTGTGCATGTTTATGTATCAATGAATGGATGGTGTGTGCCTATTTTGGAATGATGTGTTTGAGTGAGCTAATTTTAGATGGTAAAATGAATGGATTGCATCATTGACATTTATAGGAGTGGAAGGTAGAGACATCATTTTTATATTGAACTCCATTGTCAATTATAAGTCCTCAAAGGGTAATATGGGAAAATTTGAAGATGAGAGCTTGACAACTCAATGTCAAAGCAAAACAAATATGTTTAGAGTAGAATTTCATACCTCATTTAGGCATAGTAGAATATCTTTGAACTAATTTATAAAAAAAATCAAGATAAGTTTCATCTCCAAAAATCCGATTGAGATTTCAATCCTCCAATCAAAAGTTATGGACAAATTTTAGAGAGGATGTTTGAAAATGTAATTAAAAATGTCCCTTCCAACCCTTCTTTGAAAATTGTCCATAACTTTTCATTGGAGGATTGAAATCTTAAAAGAATTTTTGGATATTGAACTTTACTAAATTTATCAACTTTATTTAGTTCAAAGTTTTTTGATAAAAGTTATCCTATTCTTTCTAAATGAGGTTTGAAATTATAATTCAGACATAATTTCTACTTTTGACTTAATTATGAGTGGTTGAGCTTCTACTCATTTTAATTTACATATCCCACATGGATTGTGTTACCTCCTACCACCCAAAATCTATATATGTAGCTTTTCTTCCCACTTTGAGATTAACATTTGAAATGGATTCTAAACCTACGCAAGCCACTTCTTTGGTTCATTGTTTTCAATGAATAAAGAACATTGATTGTTCATACATTTTTAATTCTTGAAACTTTCATCAATATACACTATACATGTCAAACCTAGTGGTCTTACTTCAATTCTCTGACAAATATCAACAAGTGTAATTTATCTAATGTTGGGTGTGGAATATTTCACACCATTTCATCCTTTGGATGAAATAATATGGATCATTTTACATCTTTCCGTCAGAAAAAAGGCATCATAGCTCATTGCAAGTGAATGTTATGGTACCCTAGTAATAGACACAACAATCCAATGGCTTCAGTACGCAATAAGGTAGGAGGTGTAGAAATTACCCATTTAAGAGCACACTGGCTTAGGATCTCTTCTCTACGAATCAAAGCATTTTGTAACAAATTTTCAAGAAAAGAAGAGAAGAAGAAACATTGATCACAATTTGATTCATCATTTTTGAACTTAAATTAGATTAGATATGATTTTCTAAAGCTCAAAGCAGTAGGATGCTAGTGAAGTAGGGTGCTATCGAAGTCTATAGGTACAGCAATTAAATGTCAAAGAGTTGTCCATCAATGGTGCAAATGGAGTTCAAAAATGAATGCATGCAAACCTTAAACTTGAACAACATGGTGCATGTAATTGCCTGGGATGGGACAAAGTGTCCCACCACTCATATCTCCACATTATTTACATTGAAATTGTGTCTACTTTCAAATCAAACTCAGTCCCCCAATCACTCATAAAATTGAGCACTAGAATCCCAAATTGGCACCAATTCATCACTGGATAGTTTTTTATTCCTGTAATAACAAATCATGGTGCAAAAGTAGGAGCAGTTCTTGGAGCATGGGTAGAATATGGACATGCTGCCTTAAGGTACAAGGCTCAAGATTAGTTCGGGCATTAAGAACCGCCCACCTGTAAAATGCACATGATTTGTACATGCTGTTTTTTCATAGCCTTCACTGGTGTACAAACAGTGTACATTTCAGGGGTGAACGATTTTGGAGCCCTATACCAGTTCAACTTCAAAATTTCATAACTAATTCCAAAAAGCTCCAAAAAATATGAAACGACTCAGGTTAAATGCCAAATTCACTTCTCTTTCAAGGAAAATTTACTAAAAAATATTTCAAGAAGTTTCGCCTTTCCAAAATTCAGTTTCAGCGGCTCCTAGGTGGGCGATTTCTGGACCTGTAACCTTATACCCTGGCGATCACGGGGATTGATTCACGACACAGATTAAACCTGCAAGCTAAGCTTAAATGCCGTAACGCATAACATAAGTTAGAAGCACGTGCAGGCACAGGAATTCAACTGAAGACACAACAAGCTATTGATGCTCCAGCTAGAGAGCAGAAAACCCAGTCCAGAAACAGGGGACTGGAGGACTAAGTTACAATAAGGAGCTCCCCATGAGCCTGATGAATTTACTTGGACGGAGGTTGCCTTTAAAATACTGTTTACAGTACTCCTCCAATATAGAATGAGGTTCCACTGCTCCAGTCTCCAGATCCAACTCCTTTCATGGTTTGCAAATAAATGGACGTGCAGAAGATTGCCATCAGACACAGCATTATCCAAGTCAATGCCACAATTAACTTAAACATGCACATTATAGTACTCAGAATATGACTGAAAGCCAGGATGAAATCAGTTTTTTATTTTTTGTTCTTTCATTTGTTCTTGTTGAAACATACAACCTTCGAGGGCTGGGTTGAAACTGGAAAGGATGAAATTTTTGGAGGTACTACTCTGTAGAGAAACAACAGTGAAGCTCGGAACAACGGCCCAGTCAATAGGAGCGACATGTGCTCTGTGCCTCTGAACGCAAGACTCGAGGGACGCATCTCAGGTGGAAAATTATAGGCTAGACGAACTGAATCGATGTTTGTGGATTCCAATGCTTCCATCACAATCATGATGACCTAAACCATCCACAAATTGCATAAGGACAGCAGTGTCGTCACATCTTAACCCACTCTCAAACGTGACAATAGGACGCGAGTGCAGCAAGGGAACCGCTGGCAACCAAGTGTTCGAACCAAACTCAAACATCAAAACCCTTTTGTTACTCATCGAATTTAGGGTTTAGAGCACATCAACATTCCCGCAGATTGCAAACAACGGGACTGCTACATCGCTCAAAGGACCTGACATCAGTTCTAGTCAGTCGAACTGCTGGAGAGGGAATCAAACCTAAGCATGTGTTGTATGGAACTTTGCTTACAAAACTTGCATTTCTTTATAGTTTATAAACGCACACCAGCAGTAATTACACAACAGAGAAATTCGAATCTACAGGTTTTCTTCATAGCTTCCATCACGGACACAAAGATTGCTGCACATACTCCGCAAGGCCTGTAGTTCATCCTAGAAAGTTTACATCTCCCATACTAGCCATCCAAAACGGATTCTTCATAAATCTAAGCTCCCAGCCGATCTTGTGTTGATTACCTAGCCTCAACAACAGGTTTAATGTCGCTTAATCAAGACCGAACGAGAATGGGCATCTTGTTTTGGGTCATGAATTTGATTCGGAGATGAAGGAATTGAAATAAAAGCAGAGATGTGTAAGGAAATACTTCGGCACTGACCCTGGGAGTACCTTCGATCACCATCATGTTGAGCTGCTTTTGATTCCAACCATCTGAAGCATTCGACCTTCTGTTCAGCATGGCCTCAAGCTAAGCCCAGTGAAAGTGATGTCGAAATAAGGACGAACTACCGCACTGCAAAGGATTCTCCACGACCTTGAATGAGCACGAGGTCTTCGTTGAGGTAGTCAAGAGTGGAAGCTGCATGAAAATAATACCATTCCCGTCTACGTTCAAATTTTTCCAAGATAGGAATTTGAATGTAACATATTCTCCTCAATCGCTTTGTTAACCGCTTTGCAGTTAGGGGATCAACATTTGTGTAAGTTCGACTTCTTATCAAACTAGACTTAAATAAACGATGACCTATGAAACTTTCATAGTCCAACTTCGTCCAAAGATCAATAAACTTCCTACTAAGCCTCAACTCGTGAACTACCCATATCTGATCTTCATATTTATGTGCAAAGGCGGTACATTTGGTGTATGCTAAACGACATACATAAAATTCTGGAAGCTCATCGTCATCTTCTGATATGACCTTAAACTCTGCAGATTCTGAAGCTAGGAAGCATTCTCTGGTCATGAAGAAATCAGAAATCATACTGGGATTTGAAATGGACAAGTAATTGAGGTCGTTCGAAGTTAAACCCATTCCAACACTTTTCAACCATCTGAACAATCTATACGTTTCACCTCGAAGTATCGGCTTGAACGTATTCAAAACCAACAAGGCAATCTTGGAGTGCGGGGATTGCCACCAATCAATGACCATGAATATGATATTGGGCAAGGTGATGATAAGAGTAGCGATGAATATGCTCAACTTCACCTTGTACTGACTCCAATTATGGTACTCTGCAACAAAGTTCAAGGTGACAAGGAGAAGGATCAAGAATACAGATAGATCCATTGCGACTAGTGTAATTGACTAGACCGAAGGAGACGTCGGGTAAAAATTCACTAGAATACCTCCAAAAAGAACCTTGACTCAGACAAAGGACAATTATATTGACTTATCACAAGTAAAACAAGCAGCTTTCTTTGGAGCCTATCACTCTCGCAGTGGATGAATTTCAAGCATGGTGAGTTCCCGGTGAGACCTTTCGATGTGTAGGCATGGTGATCTATAACCACAGGGAGAGATCTAAAGTCGATCCAGGATACTACAAGAATCAATTCAATCTCCTATTGGAGACTATGGAAGCGCCCAGTGCACAAGCTACAGCTTACGGGAGATAAAATTGAACAAATGAATTGCACACTTGCAAGTACAAGGGTCGCAAATTCTATGATGACTGACAACATGCCATGGCCATTTAACCGATCGAAGCTGTAACACGAGCTGAGTGACAAAAACGAAAAGTGAGGAGCTCTAAAGCTTACTTGTGCCACAAGAAGACCATTTCAGGTTGCTTTTGTAGAGTACTTCTCCCGCACGTGCAGAATCTTTCTTTTGCAACTTGGAGATGATGGAGTGACGTTCAGTCGGAGATTTATCATAAACTATATACATGTAAAGCAAGGAAAAATAGCTACTTGCTTGCTTTAATGATTAGAATGCGTACTTTAGTCGGTATGAAACTGAGGCAGGAAAGTTAACCCGAAGTCAACAGGAATCAAGGCTGAGCTCGTTGGAGATGCCAAGAAATCTAGAGACTGAAGTCACTCTCATATGTTTTTCATACCCCTCAAAAATTTCCATAATTAATTGATAAATTAGATTGTTTGCTTATAGAACGAAATACTGAACATGCTGTGGTATAAGTAACACGCTTGCAGAAAAAAAAGATTCAATTTTTTTTCAAATAGTTTTCTATTTTTTTCAAATTTAATCAAACTTATAAGTGAAAAAAAACAAAAAAACACTTCTAACATAAGCACAGAATTTTCAAAACTCTTTAGTAATGAGGATGAATATTCATTTAAGAATCTTATACTGAAAGTTTCATAAATTTTGAAATTTTATTGGGTGAAATTTTATTGACTTATGACTCTAAATAGTTAGTTTCTTTATAATTCACTCAAAAAATCTCCAAATAATCATGCCAAAAACATTTATGCACCTTTCAAATTTTACACACATTATTTGGAGCTTTTCGGATTAAATTATAAATATCAAAAATATTTGGAGTTGTATTTTAGTCAGTAATAGTTCGTTCAATAAAATTATAAAATTAATGAAATTTATATTATTAAATTCCAAAATAAATTCTCATTAACTTTACAAAAGAGTTTTGAAAATTTTGTACTTGTGTAAAACAATTTTTTTCACTAAAATATTTTATTCATTTTTTTATTTTAAAATTGTTTCCAATTTTTTGAAAAATCAGTTTACTCAAGTGGGTTACTTGTACTTCTACATGACCAATTTATTTTTTAAATCTCTAATTCTTTAATTAGATAGGGAAATTTTTATAAGTGTATGAAACATCTTGAGAGCGACTATAGTCACTATATATGCTAGTGATTTGAATTTGAATTTCATATTTGATTTACCAATGAACCAATAGGTACTAAACATTTCAACCTTGAAATATGGACGTCTTGTTTCTATTGTACTGTTGTACAATTTCAAGGAAATAGGAAATTTTGTTAAAATGGCCATATTCCATGTGCCATTTTTAGATTACTTGGTCTAAACTACAAAAGTGTTATCTAGGACTTATATAGATTCAAACATCTAAGACTAATGCAGATTTTAGAAATTAGGGACTGGTATAGATTTCAAACCGCATTGTCTAAACAACAAAAGTACCATCTAAAAATGGTATAGATTTCAAAAATCTAAAAAAAATGTTGATTTTAAACATCATTTTAGATCGTGTGGTCTAACCCCTAAAGTCCCATTGTCCCCTCGGGGGACAAATTGGAGTTTAGGTAGGTACCTACGGGCTGAAATTATACTGTGATTTTCTGAAACTTTTGAGGACGTGCAGTTTTCTGAGAGGTTCGTGGATATATAATTTTTTTATTGAAATCCGATATTGGATGAAAAAGTTATGGATTTTTTTCGCTCAAACCAAACTCGAGGGGCAGCCTGGTCAGCCACAATTCCATTGACTGTGGAAGGGGGCAGAGTTTGCACTCTGAACCAGAGGCCGGGGGTGGACAGCGGGTGACAGTCTGGGACATGCAGTTTTTTGAAACTTTTTGAGGACGCCCAAAGAATGGGCTACAAAATCTCATTGCAAAAAAAAGTATTGTATTGTCATTTTTCACAACATAGTTGCATTGCAAGATTTTTTTGGAGGTGTTATAAGCCTCCAAATCGGCTGAAAATTAGTGGACATGTTCCTAACATGATCTAACATATGTTCAGTTTTTAAATTCAAAGTCTGTAGTGCAAAAAATTTCAACAAATGGCAGTCAAAGTCATCTGAAATTTCAGGGCAGCACCCAAAAAAACTTTTTCCCGAACTTTGAATGCAATTTTCTTCCAATCCGTACGGTCAAACTTGATGAATTTTTTACCACATGATCTTAGTCAAGTTAAGTACAACATCTTACGGTTAGATTTTCAAAAAGAAAGTTTTTTCCGATTTCTTGGGTGAACACAGCAAAAATGGCAGCTTTCAGTGGTTTCTGGCCAGAAAATGGCCGTGGGACTTTAGGGGCTAAGCTATGAAAATTGCCAAAGGTGCGGAGTGATTGCCATTTTAACAAAATTCATCATGGAAGCTTTTAGATGTTAGAAATCAAATCTTCATCATGTTTTGGGGGGAAGAATTGCTTGAATTCATTTTCAATAAATGGTGTTGGATTTTTTCTTATAATGATACTTTTGACATTTTTACATAAGAGTGTTGATTTCCTAATTTTGGATTGTTATGATAGATTGACAATGTTCTACACTATAAGATACAACTATGGAGAAAGTTTTAAAATTTTAAAATTTTAAAATATAATTTGTATTTTATATGAATTTATTAAATTTATAATTTTAAAATTCATAATAGTTTCAATTTTTCAATAAACATTAGATATAGGAAACATTTGATATGTGCTCATAGCTTTGGAGAATAAATTATAAAAATTTCATTCATTTATAATTATAAAATGGGAACATGCCTAAAGAAGGACTTTGAAGTTT
This sequence comes from Antitrichia curtipendula, assembly GCA_951230915.1. Lineage (NCBI taxonomy): Eukaryota > Viridiplantae > Streptophyta > Bryopsida > Hypnales > Leucodontaceae > Antitrichia > Antitrichia curtipendula. The sequence goes on from OX579636.1 coordinate 34,313,544, forward strand.
GAAAAAGTAATCATAGGCCCATCCTTTTAGATTAAGGCTTTTAGCACCTTCTTCCTTAAACATCAATTTTGTACAAATGGTCGTTTGACTCATTTCTAAATACTTTGGTACCTTTCAAAATAAATATTTTGAAAAATAAATTTTTATTTGTCGTCAAATTTAGACCTTCATATATATATATATATATATACATATATATCACAAATTTTGGCTCTAGAATTGCGTCACTAAAAAAAATTGATCTTATCAAAGAAGTCATTTGTAAACTAGCTAGTGATCAATATAAAACTAAGTAACTTCAAACCAAACAATTCAAACAAATTCATGGTCATAAACCTATGTAACTTGCAAAACCAAGCTTTGGAAATACATTCACAGCAAAATGTCATATTAGTTCTCCTTGTGAAAGTAAAGCCCAAACTTGTGCTTTTTTCCTTTGCAACTAACAAGAAAGTTTAGAATCCTCTTTGTGATTTCTTTGTGAAGTTCCCCCAAATCCTACAAGTAGAAATGCAAATTGGTACATTTCACAACACATTGATACATCTTGTACTACAGTTGTTTACCATCAAAATCTTGGGTAGATTTCAACATAAGCAATTGTCCCATATAAATTGCTAAGGGGATCATGAGGTTGGACACATAATAATGTCCTTTGCAAATGAGTGAAGTATTGAATTCTATTTACAAAATTCAAGGATATCTTGAAATATAGAATTAGAGAATTTTAAAATCTACAAATCCAATTTTTTGAAAAAGCTTCAAGAATCTAAAGATTTCAGTAGGACGTATTGGTACTCTAAGCCTCTAACTGCAAGACTCAAGGAATGCATTTCAGGTGGAAAAATGAATGCAAGATGCTAAATTTGTCTCACGAAGTGCGACTAGTAGGGCGAAAACAAAAGTTCTCTGTGATAAAAGTAAAATCTTGCCCCCTATTTTGTGCTGTGTCTAGGGTATATCTTTGACCTCTTGTGGTGAATATGGGGTCTCTGATTGCAAATATGAATTCAAAATTTACCAATTTTTTCATGAGTGAAAAATTAAAAAAATTCCTGCATTTTTCCATGGGGTGAAATTTGTGCGTTTTCACCTTGCAAAATGAATAAGCTAAGACGGAACTGAAATGGGATTCGCTCTTTACGCTGACCAAGTGTCTGGAACACCCAAATCCTTGGTGAAAATTTTGCTCTCCACTCCCACTAGAAACGGAGGTTAGAGAGAAAGTTGCATGTGGATTCAAATGCTTCCTTCACAATCGTGATGACCTAAAGCACCTACAAATTGCATTGTGAGATCCCTGTCATCACATCAGAACCCAACGATAGGTTACAAGTGTAGCAGGGGAATCGCTGGCAACCAAGTGTTCAAACCAAACGCAAACATCAAAACCTTTCTGTTACTCATCGAATTTAGGGTTTCGAGCACACGTACATTCCAACACATTACAAGAGTCAGGGGAGCTACATCGCTCGAAGGACCTGACATCAGGTCTTGTCAGTCGAACTGCTTGCGAAGTGATCAAACCTATTTAAGCATGTGTTACATGGAACTCTGCTTAGGAAACCTGTACTTCGTAATAAACGCACACCAACAACAATTGCACAGAGAAGGTTGAATCTACAGATTTTTTTTGAGAGCTTCAATTAAGAACACAAAGTCTGCTGCACATACTCCTGTATTTGATCCTAAAGAGATTTAAATCCCCCATAATACCATCCAAATGGATTCTTCATAAACCTAAGCTCCCTATCGACTTGGTGTTGATTACATAGCCTCAACAACAGGTTTAACATCGCCTAATTAAAACTGAACAAGAATGTGCATCTTGTTCGAGGCCATGAATTTGATTTGAACTTTCAGAGATGAAGGAATTGAAATAAAAACAGAGATATACTAATAAGGAAGTACTTAGGCACTGGTCCCGCAAGCATCAGTGATCACCTTGTTCAGCTACTTTTGATTCCAACCATCTGAAGCATTCGACCTTCTGTTCAGCATGGCCTCAGGCTAAGCCCCAGTGACAGTGATGTTGGAATAATTGATGATTTACTACTGCACTGCAATGGGTTCTCCTTGACCTTGAATGAGCACGAGGTCTTCATTGAGGTAGTCAAGAGTGGAAGCTGCATGAAAATAATACCATTCCCGTCTACGTTCAAATTTTTCCAAGATAGGAATTTGAATGTAACATATTCTCATCAATCGCTTTGTTAACCGCTTTGCAGTTAGGGGATCAACATTTGTGTAAGTTCGACTTCTTATCCAACTAGACTTAAATAAACGATGACCTATGAAACTTTCATAGTCCAACTTCGTCCAAAGATCAATAAACTTCCTACTAAGCCTCAACTCGTGAACTACCCATATCTGATCTTCATATTTATGTGCAAAGGCGGTACATTTGGTGTATGCTAAACGACATACATAAAATTCTGGAAGCTCATCGTCATCTTCTGATATGACCTTAAACTCTGCAGATTCTGAAGCTAGGAAGCATTCTCTGGTCATGAAGAAATCAGAAATCATACTGGGATTTGAAATGGGCAAGTAATTGAGGTCGTCCGAAGTTAAACCCATTCCAACACTTTTCAACCATCTGAACAATCTATACGTTTCACCTCGAAGTATCAGCTTGAACGTATTCAAAACCAACAAGGCAATTTTGGAGTGTGGGGATTGCCACCAATCAATGACCATGAACATGATATTGGACAAGGTGATGATAAGAGTAGCGATGAATATGCTCAACTTCACCTTGTACTGACTCCAATTATGGTACTCTGCAACGAAATTCAAGGTGACAAGGAGAAGGATCAAGAATACAGATAGATCCATTAGTGCCTGATTCGATCAATGAACTAGAACAGACTCGTAGAAATTGCGAAGCTCACTACCAAGCTGTCTAAAATAAACCTTGACAGAGATACTAACTCGTGCATCGAATTAGCAGTCGTGAAGGAGACATCACCGAAGAGCGGAGACGGAGGAACGGACCGTGAGCGAACAACAAGACAAGAGCAAATAATGAGGAGGCAGGAACTTTGCGAAGGGAGCCTTACGAAGCTTCTCCAGCGGCGCCAAAAACCTAATATTCAAAAATTTGAACGCGCACGAATAAGGGCCAGCTTACATGTGGCCTCGGTGGGCAATTGGGCCACTAGTGTCCAAAATTTCAGCAGACCGATGAGCATCTGAGTTAGCCCTAGCGCGCCGCTCGGGGAGGATTCCCAACCGATCAATGGGCAAAATCAGTCACCGCACAAGAATATTCAATCTATCCACCGATATCGGTCAATGGTTTTCATTGGACAGAAATTATTGCTTAGAATATCTTACTTGCTATTGCCGGTTGCTTTGAAACTTTTACTTACTACACAAGGTCAATGAAAAGTACTTAACGGAGCTAATGGAAATTTCCTCTGTCTTTTAGGCTTCGAGGAGTGCTGTGGAGTGATAATGTTGCAGTTCTGAAGTTGTGAACGTGTGTGCTGGAGCTCCCTTGCAGAGTTTATGCTGGAGTTGTCTAGGAGGTTTTTTGGTGGAGTTATCTTGAAGATTTATTGTTGGAGTTTTCGAGCTTGAGATTTTTGAGTTCAATTGTATACTACCGACACTCAGGTACTTCATTTTCATTGATTCTTCTACTCCCTTTTTTATTCCCTCTACAGTACCTGAGTTTCCTTCTTCTGGCATGATGGAAACAATTTGACTTTGTTTGTACTTTCTTTTGGGTTTGGACATTCAAATAGAAACTTAAAAAAATTTCAGACTCACTACCTGCTTGGAAACAATTTTGACTTCTGCTTGCTTGCTTCTAAGTTTGGACCTACTTTGAAGCTTCTACCTGCTGTTATAAAAATGTTATAAAATTTCAGCCTCTACCTGCTGTTATAAAAATGTTATAAAATTTCAGCCTCTACCTGCTGTTATAAAAATGTTATAAAATTTCAGCCTCTATCTGCTGTTATAAAAATGTTATAAAATTTCAGCCTCTACCTGCTGTGAGGGAGTACCAAAGAAAAAAGCTTCATATAAAATAGTATGCTCTTAAAGCGACCATTTAAGGGCTGGTCTGCCTTTTTCACAGGCTTTCATGGACGAAAATATTTTTAGATCATTTTTCAGAGAAAGAAAAATAGATGTGGTTATGTATTTTTCCAAGCATTTTTGAACTACTTATGAATTTTCAAAGATTCAGGACATAGGTACCTATTTGTGACCATAGGTCTTCCAAAATTTGTTCACTTGCAACTTGTAAAGAGATGCGCAGAAATCAAAGACAATGATTGGCTCTTGCAATAGAAAAACAATTTTTCCTCAATGCATTCAATTGCTAAACTAGTCCATTTAAGGATCACCCCATTTCTATTCTTCACCTAAAAATAGGGACGGTTTAAAGAAGATGGGCGCTTTTAGAGCACACTACCTTACCTCATAGTGAGTGCTTTTTGAAGTGAGTACTTGCTTTTTGGGTTCTTAATATTTTTACAACTTCATATTTTTTGAAATGTGTTGTTGTTGGTTTGATTGAGTGAATAAGAAATACGATGTTGCTAGTTGAATACAATGAAAAGAGAATATGTTGGTATAAAAAAGAAGCAGTACAGTGCTTCTTTCATTTCATACAAGGTAATTTCAAGTCTCATTTCAACACAACAGAGTGTGGTTAAGTTTCAAAAAACATATTCAGAATTTGTTAATATGAAAAAACATTCACTTGTTTCTAAATTGATATACATTAATAACTTCTTGGTGTAGAAAATGGAGTCTCAAAGAATTCCTATTCATCCAAATTGGAACCCTGAATCCATAAATCTTGAGGCTCAACCACAAGATGACATTCATGTGGAATTGGGAGAGCCTCAAGGAGGAGTGGATGGTAGAGTGTATGCGAGTGGTAGATGGTCGGTACCACATATTCTATCTTTGTGTCATGCAAAGATATTGGACTTTGAGAAGCATGGACCAACAACAAGTCAACGCACTCAAATGACCACAGCACCAAAAAGATGGAAGGCTATGGCTGATGATTTATGGGAAAAAGGTGTTCATCGCAATGAACAACAAATCCAAGACAAATGGGAGCAATTATCTCCAGACTTCAAAAAAGTCTATGATTACGAGAAAAAAATTCCCTCCTGTCAAAAAAGTTATTTTGCGATGAGTCCACTAGAGAAGAAGAATCACGTGAGGAGGTTTCCACGAGCTCCCTTGGATGAGGTTGTATACCTTGCCTTGATGGAATGGTACCCGAATATCTCTAGTGCTGTGGACCCAGGAAAGCTTCCACTCGATACTGGTCTGATGTCTCCATCCACTGGTATGTTTATCACCTCTTCACATTTTCATAATCCCATCTAAACCATTTTTACATATTTCACTATTGCATTGAAAGATTACTAATATATCCTTCAATATTGTAGGGAATGGCGAATCATCCATGAGTTACTCTACCAAAAAACGGCGTTTATCCATGAAGGGTGCTGATGGTGCATTGGCATCAATGGATAAAACCAGACTTGAGTTTGTCGAAGCCATAAGTTCTGGGCATAATCGTGAGGATATGCGCCATAAAGAAATTATAGAATTGGACAGACAAAAACTACAATCAGAAGAAGCACGCCATTCTGATTTAATGAAGCTTGAACGTGAGAGAATGGAGAGTGCTAGTAACACCGGAGAGGCTTATGTGAATGCCTTGTTGAGTTTGAGCGATGCCATGAAAACTATTGGCAATGCACTTTCCAATAGGCGATAGATTAAATGACTACTTCACATGTGATTGTGCACTTTCAAATGTTTACCTACATATTTTTGCTTGGACTTCATTATTGTTTTTAATACCTATTTGTTTATTTTTCTACACATTTTAATATACAAGTTTGATTATATTTCAGTGTGACACTTTTTAATTTATTTTTATAAATATCATTTGAACTTGATGTGTGCATTTAATGTATTTTTTTCATCAATCATTCTTCATTCAAGTTTTTATTTGTATTTTTCTCTTAGTGGATGTTGGAATCCATTTAAATCTGAAGTTCAACACTTGTTTAATCACAATGTCATGTATCAAATCATATGTGTCACTTCTATTTATAAAATTAATTAATTTTTTTACTATATACAAATGCATGATTTGAGTACATGGCTAAAACAATTTCTTTTTGTTTATGTGAAGGTTGCGAACTATGGATGAAATAGATGTTGGAGCTTCACTTGCAGTGGTGGGGGTTGTAAATGCATCCGTTGGGACAATGGTACAATTGGCTAGCCAAGGGATGTTTGAGAGGAGTCAAAGAATGGCTCTAAGAGTATCAAGTTTGAGGCATTCAAAGCGGAAAAATACAGAAGGAGAAGAATTGTCAATTCTTCATTCGGTTATGGAATGCAATACACTATTTCAACAAGTTTTTGTTGAAAAAAATGGCAAAAAAAAAATATTCGGATCAGAATATGGTCTACACTACATCAAGCCACGTTCAATTCACTGGTGGGATCAATACTCGACTTTGGTGATGCGTAATGATCCTGAGCGATTCCGGCAATTTTTTCGTTTATCGGTGCCAACGTTTCATTATCTTTGCAACTTGGTTCATGAAGAATTGAATCGCAATCCATCGCCGGGTTTTATCAATATCGTGGGAAGATTGAAGGATGTTTCTAAACAAGTTGCTATTGCATTACGAAGACTAGGCACTGGAGACACTCATGTTTCGATTGGTGAACTTTTTGGCATAGCTGATTCAACAAGTGTGGTAGTCTGTCAACGGTTCATTGTTGCTCTAATAAAGGTAGCCTTACCTTTGTATTTGAATTGGCCAACAGGAGAAAGATTATCTCAGGTCAAACTTGGTTTCGAAAACCTACATGGCATTCTACAATGTTGTGGTGCTCTCGATTGCTCTCATATCCGATTTGACCTACCGGCAAATACCAGATCAAGTGATTGGTATGATCGTGATCATAACTACTCAACAGTGATGCAAGCAATTGTAGACCATGAGGCTCGGTTTACAGATGTTTTTGTTGGGGTTCCTGGATCCGTACATGATTCTCGAATTCTATTGATGTCAAATCACTTTAAAGAAGTGATTGCAAGAAAAAGATTGAATGGACCTACAATTGAGATTAAAGGTGTTGATGTCTGTGAACTCATCGTAGGTGATGCAGGCTATGTTGGAGATAGGAACTTGTTGGTACCTTGGCCTGGAATAGAACTTCCTCAATTATATGAGGAATACAACTTCAAGCATTCATCGACACGTATGGTAGTTGAACGTGCTTTTGGGATTCTGAAAGGAATGTGGAGGATTCTCAAAAATCCTATTACAAATCCTGATCTCAAAAGGATTCCAAGCTTGATAGTAGCATGTTGTTTACTCCATAATATCATCATTGATAAGAATGATATTATTGATGAATCAATTGTTTTATGGGGACATCATGATTTCGGATATACACAACAAATAGTGCGAAGTCCACCACAAAATGATGGTGAACAATTGCAAATGGCAATTGCTAGGCACTTGTACCTCTTAGAAGGAATGCGCTTGAATGAATAAAATATTGTGATCTATTCTATATTGTGCACTATCATATAAGTTTTGAGATTCTTAATCTCTAAAGGACCAAAGAGCCCACTTTAAGATTTTTGAGTACTTGGGCAAGCTTTTTTGGTTTCATAATTTGGAATTTTTGCATGAAGTTTATATAATGGATGTTACTCACTGTAATGTGTGTATGCAACTTCATTTCGCGTCATTCCAAGAAATATTGCAAGAATTGGGAAGTTTTTTTAAATTTCCATGTCAAACCGGGTAGCAAAAAATAAATTCTAAAAAATATAAAATATTTTTTGAAGATTTTATAGATTGGTTACAACTAAGAAAAATTTGAACAATTCAATTCCAAAGAATGAGGTAAAAGTTATGAGGAGTTTTATTTTGTGGGCAAGGAAGATAGAAAAATGATATAAAGTCATCTTTTGCTCCCAATTTAAAAAAGGTGTTTATAGAAAATAAAATAAAAAATATCATTTGTTTATGAGAACACTTTTACCATTGGGAATAACAATTCTAACAATTATTTCAAAAATTATTAGCACATAAGTTCTATCTTTTATTTAGTAACACCCTGCACATCACATTTTTTTTTGAAATGATTACGTGGACTTTTCAGATGTATGAAGCTTATTGTATTATGATATGAGTTTTTTTAAGAATTTCTTCAAAAATTCCGTATAATTTCAGGTCTGTACAAACTAACCTAAAAAGTTCTGAACAAGTTCTGAACTTATACAAGAGAGGTGATATGACTGATATCACCATTGAAAACAAAAATAATAAAAATTTCATTGACATTCAGTTGCACAATGACTATGAACCACACAGATTGAATCAATTTTAATTTGTCATTCCAGTTCAGCTTACCTATGCGTGGCTGACGAACTGACGATGGAACCGTGCAGGTCACCGTTGCCCACCGAGGCGTTCACATAAAAGTGCTTACCATGCTGGGTGGGTGGTTCTTTACCCACCGGGTCTGGGCAAAATGCAACAGTGTATTTGCCCACCCAGCATGTAAGGAGGCCCTAAGAGTAGGAGCAGAGTCTGAAGTCAACAGGAATCGGGAATTCTGTTTCAGCAATATATGGTAGCCAGGACCGTCCGACCTCAGGAGCCGGCCAGTCGGCCACCTGTTGATAGAAAGCAAGAGGGCACAACAGATAAGGTAAGGTAGGATGCTCTAATAGCGACCGGCTTCTTCAAATCAACCCTACAAAATGGTACTCCGTACTAAATAGATATGAGTTGGTCTTTAACCCCTCACCGCCCAAGGGGCCCAAAAGTGGCCTCCCACAATGTAGCAGTCGACTTCAAAGTGCTGTAACTTTTGCGTCCGGTGTCCAAATTTAATAAAACTTATTGGAAAAGTTGCGCATACTAGACTAGTTTTTGTGGTAAAAATTTCAGATCTATCTAAGATGTATTGGATTTTTAGAAGCCATTCGAAGTTCGCAGATTCAATTTCAGTTCACCACACTGCATTGAGATGGCTGCAACTTCGGGGGCTTGTATCTTTTTCATCAAATGTTATTTTTCAATAAAAAAATTTGGGTTTTGTTCCCCATAAAGTCTACTTAATGTGGGAAAATTTTCATGTCAATCCAAGTTGTTTCGAATGCTTGGGAGCAATTCGAAGTTCAAAATATAGACATTTCTGCATTACAGTGAACTTCGGCGGCTTATAACTTCTTCAAAAAAGGTTCGATTTCAATAATTTTTATTGGAAAAGTTGCGCATACCAGTCTAGTTCTTGTAGTAAAAATTTCATACCAATCCAAGAAGTCATGATTGACTGAGAGGCATTTTAGTAGAGGTAGGTTCAGCAATAGATGTGATTTTTTGCTACTTTTTTCACTGTTTTTTGACATTTCAAAACAATTTTGCAAACGCAATGAGTCAATTGAATGATTTTTTTTCCCACCAAAGTGTTTTTCTTTTGGTTTTGAATCACTTTTTAGTTCAAAGTTTTTTCATTTGAGTAGGTTTAGAAATCGAATTTCACCTTGAATTGTGTTTTGAGGACAATTTCAGCATCTTTTTTCAACACTAGAACATTATAATCTTTCAATCTATACGGTCAAATGACCTCAAATTTGATTTACACCATCTACAACATGCACACTACAATATTGTACGGTTGAGATTTTCATACCTTACTCACATTTAGACTTATAACACTTGAAAAGGAAAGTTGTTTTTTGACATGGTTAGGCCTTGGGCGGTGAGGGGTTAAATGGACCACTTTATTCATTGATTGAACCCTCCAAAAAAGTATTCTTTATTGCAAGAGCCAGTCATTGGCCTTGATTTCCTCAAATCACTTTAGAAGTTGTAAGTGGACGCATTCTGGGAGACCTAGGGTCAAAAATAGTACCTACAACTGAAATCTTTGAAAATTCATAACTAATTCAAAAATGCTTCAAAAAATATGAAACCACTTGGGTTAAGTTTTGTATCCATTTTTCTTTCTCTGAAAAATGAGTGAAAAACATTTTTATTCATGCAAACCTACGCAAAAGACGGACCAGCCCTTAAATGGGCGCTTTTAGAGCATCCTACCTTAGGAGGTCCATAAACCGCTCATCTAAAAGCTGAAGCTGACTTTTGGGGAGGTAGAACTTCTCAAAATATTTTCAGTAAATTTTCCTTGAAAGGCAAGAGAAATTGGCATCTAACCCAAGTTGTTTCATATTTTTTGAATTTTTGTAGAATTAGTTATGAATTTCTGTAGTTGCAGAAAAGTGCATTTTTGTGGGCTCTAAAACCGACCACCTCCTCAAATGCACACCACTTGTACATTGGAAAGTGCAAAATGTACCTCTATAGCTTGATTGGTTTTAGAACCCGCTCCATTTTAGGACCTCCTACCTTTAGCGTACGTTCCCACTTGGCATTTGCAAACACCATGTGCATAATATTCATGAATTGTGAGAGCAGTTGCCTTGCCTCTGACGGAATGATGTGGTATATTCCACATCATTCCATCCAAAGGATGGAATGGTGTGGAATATTCCACACCCCACATTAGCTAATAAGTCATGCGTCGGAATATGTCAGTGTGTAAGAAGTTGAGTTAGTGGGTAGGAAATTAGCAAGGCTAATGAATTTTGATGTAGTCTGACACTTGGATGCATTTCGTGGATGAAGACTTCAGAGAGGCAAAGGCAGCCTCTCTGAAGGCTCTTGGATGTTATGTGCTTAAGTATAAAATCTCTGCATTAGAAGAAAATAAATTTTTATTACAAGAGTTCAGGTCCACTTGGTTCATACTTCATACCCTGCACATCCGATTATCATCAACAGAGGTCACGGTTGGTCAAATAACGAAATTCCAAACTATGAATGAATTTGAAAATTCACAAGTCACCTTCCCAAATCCAAATCCAATGATTTGTAAAGAAGATCCAAATGTTGGAAAAGATTTCCCTACAACTCAATATCAACACATGTTCACTAATCAAAAGGTGGAGAGATTGTTTTGATAAGGAAATTCATTCTACAGCAAGAATCCTCAAACAGTATGGGATAATTTGAAGATGAGAGCTTGACCACTTGTTGTCAAAATGCAGGAATTGTGTTCAATGTGGACAACTTAGACCTCATGTAGGCATAGTAGAATAACTTTTTTCAAGAAACTTTTAACTAAGGAAAGTTGGTAAATCAAACTAACTTTCATCTATAAAAATTCCTTTGAGATTTGGAGACTCCAATCAAAAGTTTGGGACAAAATTCAAAGAAGGGTTGGAACAAACCCCTAAAGTGTCATTGCATATTAACCCCTAAATGCCCAAGGACTTTTCTGAGCTTCTTGAAACTTGCTCTAAATTGAACTAAAAGCCACTATTTTAATAAGTTTTATCATTTATTTGTGGAATTAAAACCATACAAATTCAGACCAAACATATTAAGTATCAAATGGGAAAAGAAAAGTTAACAATATCACTTGTGAATTGAAAGATTGTAATGTTTGATCATACAGTGTTAAAACTATAAAACCAATTTGAAGTCTTTCAATCCTCTTTTCACATGTCAAATCTAGAAAAATTGGTCACTAAAAAAATGAGAGTTAAAGGGCAAAACATGCACAAATCCAATCAATTTAAGGCTTCTCAAAATCAATTCTTTTAATTTTTTAAACGAATTGTTCATGTGATTTTTTCTTTGAGATCTAGTGTACATGAGAGACCTCAACACTAAAAAATCAAGATTTGCAATGGACACCCTTGCATTCATTTTCATAATCAAATTTTGCATGCTAAAACTAAACTTCAAGAAAACTTTCAAAAATAAAACTACTGAAAATTGTAACATGTTTAGGTTTTATTTAACTTCAAAGTATTGGTGACAAGAGCATTTGGTACCTCAAGCAATTAAAGAATTAAGGTAGATACCCCCCAAACCGCCACTTTTTGCTACTCTACCTAGTTACAATTATTTTTAAACGAGTCAAATTCCAATCATATTTTCTTCTTGGCAAGTGAAAAGAGCTTCCAACACACTAGAGAATGCAACACTCAAATATTGTATGCAAAAGTCATAATGGGTCAAAGTTTTTTTGAATAGATGTTATAAAGTTTGTTTCTTCCACATTGGTACATGTTGACTTTGAAGATGTATACTAAGTGATGATGGTTTTGGGTTAGTGGCGCATATAGGATATGTAGCTTCTTATAGTTGCATTCTACAATGAGAAAAAAAATGAAAAAACACAGACTTCTGAGACATCCCAAATGATTTGGGTGCCATTAACTTACCATAAACAAATTGATGTTGCAATATATTTGAACCATTACTTTCATTTTCATGTTGGAACCATGTTATATTAAAAAAATATTTAGTGTCATCCGTACCTAGCTACTAATTCAAGGCTAAAATTTTCTAAGGAAGATGAATATTTTTATCAAGAATGTAGATATCAATATTATTTAAAGACAAAGTTTCCTACGAACATAGTTGGCAAACATGTTTGTTAGAAGGAGAAATTTATAGCATTTTTAAATCAATTAGTGTAGGTGATATTGAATACACTTTTTAATATAGTGAGAAAGAAAAAAAAGTTTAAAAAAAGTTTTCATTCAAATTGAAACAAGAAGCCATTGTGGATTGTTTGGTCATTGTGCATAGATATAGTTACTGAGTTCACAATTTTATGTATGCATAACAACAAAAAATGAGGATTTATTTCTCATGCTTTTCAATCAATTCATTTTTGAAAAAAAAATACATTATAGGGTGATCAAAGCAAAAACATATAGCTTCCCCTTGTGGTCCCTATGGAAGGACTATTCTTGTCTTTGGGGATTCTACTGTGTCTTTTACTTCCTTACATGGTTCCAGTGGAAATCCAAAAGCACCCCTTTGTAGAATGAAACAATGAATGAGCCTTTTGCCATTTGTAATGTGTTCATTGAATTCATGAACTTGTAACTTTCCAACCCAACTCTAAAACTTTGAGCCCTAATTGTACATTTAATGTAATAAAAACTCCACTAGATTACAGCAAAATTGAATTCAATCCAAAAATAGAGCTTTGAATTTAACTCCAATCTAGAGTGGATCTATTTACTACAGTCAATCTCCAAAGCTAGTTCAAGAGGAAGTCGAGCGACACATATGACATGTATAAATGAGAAGTTGTTTCTCTTCAATACTATTATTCACACTGAACTATTGTAATAATAAAATTTAGTATTTTTTAACACTTACTACAAACATTGAATGTCAATACAAGCATCAATTGCAAGTACACTTCAACTAAAAAAAACATAATTAGTAGCAAGATAGTACAACTTGCACAATATTAGTATTTAGAATTACATTATATTGTCAATATGAATACAAATTGCCAACTAAAAAATGAGAATTTTTATGAGTTCACCGATGTGATAAATATTATTGTAGATAACATGATACAAAATATCATTTCCAATGCAATTTTCCTTCACATGGTTCTTTATCTTTTGTTGTAATAAGAAAGTATAGTAAGAAAATGCATTTTGAAAGGTCATAAAACTAGAGCTTTTGGCTTGGGAGTTTACAAATACAAGATGAAGGCATGAAGCTAACATTAGGAGATCCTTTGGCAAGATATTAGGTCACCTTCAAAACAGCTAGTCCAATGTCTTATGTGGCATGTATTTCAAATTCATGCATGAAGTCATTAAAATTAAAATTGTGAAAAAGATACAAGCATGTGAGTTAAACTTATCTCTTATCAAGTGTCACTAAGCTATGTTTACATGTGATTGCAATTTAGCCAAAACCTACAAAATCACCATTATGAGTGGTGCGTTTGAACCCATTAAACTATAAGCCTTGGATTTGATATGCTAGTAAGTATATTGAATCAAACGTGGCGCTGTGCGCCCTCGTTGACGTTAGAGAAAGTTTATCATATCTGGAAAGATAACAATAAGTGCCAATCCTTTCCAATCTTATTATAAAAATGAGTCAAGTTTGTCGGTAAAGATACTTTCTTTCTAAAAAAAAAACAAGAAGTCACTTTGGATCAATTTATGACAAGGATTTTCTTTTTGAGGAAAGAAGGATCAAATAAACTCAGAAGCAAACTCAGGCTATTTTACTTGTCTTGTACAAGATTACAGAAACGTAATAAAATGCCAAAAGAAAATAGATTTTTGCTACACTAATTGGAATTTGGATGAAAAGGCTAAATAATGTAATTATCTAATTGGTTTTAGTGGTTTGGGAAAAAGCATGTTTAAGTGGAGGTAGAGAACTTTGATCCCACTAATAGAGAAGTATATACTTCTAAAGTTCATTATGATAGAATACCAATAATTAGTAATAGGATCTCTTTCAAAAACAAAACAAAGAAATCACTAGTAGAAACATGGATCACATAGACTTGAAAAACATGTCCCTAAAGACCCAAATCCAGTGAAGTTGGTCATGTGGGTCTTCTCACAGGGCTCTAAACTAGTCTATGTAGCTTATATTTTTACTACTAGATAAAAGGCTATCTATAAATCAAGATTATTTAGATTGCATATGAATCCCTAAATATTCTTTTATGTTCAAAAGATGAATTGAGAATTTTAGAAAAAATATTAGAAAAACAACAACTTTGATTTTTATCCTTTAAAAATTTGTTTAACCCCTAAAGGACCAAACACCATTTTTTGATAACATAGCAATTTTGGACAGTTCACTACGACTAGAATTTTTATTTTCTTTCTTTGAAATTTTCACACAAGATATGCCCGGGGAGTAGGTTTAAGGTCCAACAATTTTCATAACTTTTGACTATGTGGTTAAAAAATTATTGCATGATATGTCATTTTCATTGGTCAGTGGGCAGCCCGAGTAGCTATGAAAACTTCTTTAAAAATCAGTTTCTTTAAAAACAAAAATTTGGAATTGGTTCTTTAAATTTATATATATATGGGACACTTTGAATCATTCCATTTTTATTAATGAGATGAAAGTTATGAGGAGTTTTTTAGTTTGAGGGTAGTTATGGAATCTCTACTCTAAGATAAACTTTGAAGTCTTTTATTGAACTCAAATTACATGCATAAATTTGGTGTGATGATTGATATTACAAATATATTCTAGGGTCCAAGCATATTTTTCAATTTGTACTCACTATCTAGTTTTATTCACTAATATACATGTTTTAATTTTAATTTTAATTTTTTACTTTAAATACAAATTTTAATATTTAAATTGGTTGGAAGAAGAAACTAGCAAGATTTTACAAGTGGGCCTAATTTTCTTATTATTTAATTCCTTTTACAAGATATATTGTAGAATTAAACAATAAAAAGAGTTAAACAATATAATAAATAAAAACAAACAAAATTCTTTAAAAATTAACATCAAGACAAATTAAACAATATAAAAATTTGGCCCACCTATAGAATCTTGTTAGCTTTCTTCACCAAAAATCTAAAGTGTTAAAAACTTTATTTACATTTTTTTATTGAATGTGCCAAAGTAGGTAGAGCTACCTCTTTCTACTTACTATTTTTTACCTATATGTTTTACAATTGCAAATGATCTGAAATTTTTCAAGCATATAGCAAACTTGCCTTGAAGAATGAATCCAAAGAGTAACCACCATTTTGGACATTTTTTCATACAAATGAGACCTTGTGAAGTGCAGCTGCCCGGATTTACGCAGGGACAAAAAATGGATTTTTGTCAATTCAAATGCTATTATCTTGCAATCCACACGGTGAAAATTTCTGGAATTTTTTCCACAACTTCTCAAATTAGTTTAATACAAGATCCTATGGTTACATTTTTCAAAAAAAAATTCTTCTACATTTTGGTACTTGTATTAGAAACAGCAGTTTTGGAGCGTTTTTGGTGAAAATATAGTCTCTAACCTTTAGGGGTTAAGTAGAAGTAGGTTCTAGATAGCAATAAAAACTAATTGGATCATTATTCTTAAATGGAATAAAAAGATACTAATCCCAATGATGAGATTGTTCTAGGAAAAATACTAAACCATGTGGTACCTTTTTTGAATATATTTGAAAATTGAGTTCAAAAATGAATCTTGTAAGTATTTTTTGAAAAAAGATGCTCTTATTTCTCCCAAAACATGAAGTGCTTCATCACTTTCTCATCACGAGTCCAAGTAGAATGAAATAAATCTTCCGATATACACTGGAATATTTTCTTTGAGACCCCAATTTTTTTTTAATTATTTGAAATTTTGTAAATTTTTATGTTCCACTTAATGAATTCTATTTTGAGCTTAGTGTGGCATAACTTTTGTTCCTATGCACCAATTGAAATAAAAATTATGTCCACACAAAGCTAATGTATTTTTCTATCTTCAAAAAACCTAATAAAAAATTATGATTATACAATCCTACCCAAAATCTCATTCATCTCCCACAGAGCCAAAATGTCCTTTAGGGTTTACATAATTATGCAATAGAGAATGTTGAATTTGCCTTTTGGATATATGAATTTATTCTTTTGGTCCCCTCCTTTGCTTGTAGGATAAAATTATAAAATATTCTTGCCTTAATCTTCTTTGTACTCTCATGTTCAAATATAAACCTTTTTTTTGATAACTTCCATTGAAAATAAAATAAGAATAAAAACAATCTTATAGCAAATCACAATTTTCATTAACCCTGAAACACTTAACAATCCAAAAGTGACCAATGGATAACTTTCAAGATCACTGTAGAAATGAAGAATGTATCTATTGATTCATAAATTAGATCATTTTTGACAAAGAACCTTGGTGATAAGTCTCTTCTTTCTAAGATGAAAGATTCCAAATAAGCTCATTTTGTGGATGAAATGATGAATTGAATTGCCCTCTTTGTTGCACAAATTCACAGAAAATGTTCCTCTGAACCCCTCTTCGAATTCTGTCCCTAACTTTTTATTGGAGGCTCGTAATCTCAAATAATTTTTTGGAAATAAAATTTAGTTTAATTTACCAACTCTTCTTAGTTTAAAATTTCTTGGAAAAAGATATTCTACAATGCCTAAATGAGGTCTAAAGTTCTACATTGAACACTATTCTTCCGTTTGACTTAACTAGGTATGAGCACTTGAGCTTCTACTAATTCTAATTTACATATCCCACATTGATTGTTTTATTTCCTATCACCCCACTTGTATAAAGAGATTGCCTATGCACACTAGTACATTCATACCAATGGAGACATACACGTGTATGTGAGGCCATCGCTAGAGAATTTCAATACCTTTTGATTTTTCCTCGTTTGTCTTGCTAATTTCGGTCTTGGGCAGCCACTATTCTTATGTCATGGGCTCTAGAGCAAGCACGTTGATCAGAGCGGCCGGCAGCAGCTGGAATCTATAATTTCAGATGATTTTGAAGTTGTTATTATGAACGACTGTCGCTGTGGTGGGCCAACGATACAGAAGTTATAAATCATCGTAGGAGCGCTCGCATGTCGAGGTCACCTCGGCTGCCACGTAGGTTTGATAAATACTTGAGGACTCAGGTGGGGACCCACGGCGATTTACAGCAGATTTAATGCCATCGTAAGGCTAGGTGGGAACGTACCCATAATACTCTGCATTTGCTAAATGTTGAATTTTCAAGAGGAATTCGAATAGAAACACCGGCATCGTGGCTTCAAGGAGGAGCTACTAAGTTAGTGTGCTGTAATTGCGACCCTTTAAGGGCTGATTCGCCTTTTTCATAGGTTTTCATGATTAAAAATATTTTTAGCTCATTTTTCAGAGAAAGTCAAATAGATGCCGTATGTAACGCAAGTGGTTTCATATTTTTTGAAGCATTTTTGAATTAGTTATGAATTTTCAAAGATTTCTGTTGTAGGTACCTATTTGTGACCCTAGGTCTCCCAAAATCTGTCCCCTTGCAACTTCTAAAGTGATTTGAGGAAATCAAGATCAATGATTGGCTCTTGCAATAGAAAAACAATTTTTCCTTGCTGTATTCAATAGCTAAAGTGGTCCATTCAAAGATCACCTGCAATCCATTCTACAACTAATTATAGGGTCTGTTTGAAGGAGAGGGTCGCAATTACAGCACACTACCTTACAGGGCCAGGGAGAATTGACCCCTCACTGCCCCAACCAAGGATAGTTTAAAAAGAGTTTTCCCTATTTTGTGTCGCGTTTATTGATAATTCTTCACCTCTCCTGCCTAGTTTGGGGTATCTGATTGCAAATATGAATTCAGAATTTAAAAAAATAAATTAATATGTTGCAAATAGAAAATTTCAGTGTTTGTCCTAGTGGGGCAATGAGGGGGTCAATTCACCCTGGCACTAGTACGATATGCCATTCAAAAATCTCCAGGGATTATCTCCTGACTATAGCTCTGAATAAAAATTTACCATTGCTGAGTAATGTTCATATCAGTGGCCTCCGATCCCGAGCATTGAGAAAGAAGAGACACCGCATGTACGTTATAATCCCATAGTTTGTTCCATTTGCATTTCCTCCCAGCCATTATTATAGCCTTGCAATTTAACCTCGTACATTTGCTTTGCAGTGGGTCATTGAGCAGTTGCAAGTGTTTGTAAGTGTCACGTTATACTTGAAAGTTTTCATTTTGTTGTGGGCTTCATGGGGCCATAAAGCACCATTTGAAAAAAGTGGGCAAGAAAGCATTGAAGAAGAAGAGTTAAAAAAGAAAAAGGCTTGCCAAAGAATCGCCTAGGGTTTCCTCCGCGCGATTGGAAAGCTCCAGACAGAGTTGCTGCAGTCGCCAGGGAGAACCACGACGTCGCGTTTGAATTTCAAATGCTTGCGCCAATTTCCTACACTCCCACCCCTTGCGTCGCCTAGAGTGAGAATGAAATTGCACAGTTATTGCCAAAGGTTAAAACCAGCTTGAAGTTGGAATCGCCAGATTGTTCACAATATATTCCACTACTTCGCCTTCATTTCCACTCCTCCTTTGTTTAGTGTTTAGCTCCATTGTACTTATTCTCTACTCCTTGTGAGTTAGAGTCGATTGTCCAACTACATTTCCTCCCACTATGCCTGCTTGTTGATCAACGCCACCTTGTCACAATGGAATCCAAAAGCATTTATTTTGGATTTGAGCACCTTGGCTTGGTTTTTCATTGTCATGATTGTCCTAGTTGGTGCGAAGCTTCAAACGTTGTTGGAAGATATTAGGGTATGTGCACAACAACTTAAATATCCCTCTCTCTTTCCTTGGCTGTAATGAGTTCCAGATTACAATACATGTGTTTTTTCACTTTGTTTAGTTTGTGAATTCTGCTTTTGGCTTTTCATTTTGTCCACAACACCGGGGTTGAACAAAAGATTGCCAATGGTTGTAGTGAATGTTGTTCTTGTTCTACAGCAACGCCATGGTTTGATAGAGTTTGCCAATGGCACTTGCTTTTTTCATTTATTTTGTGTCACTCATTGAATCATTTTGTTTCACTCTTTGTTCACAGAATTGCAAGTTGCCTCTTGCGATGGCTGAGGGACTTGCCTCACCGGACATGGAAGAGAACAGAGAGTTTGCTAACGCCATGGCAAAGAAAGACAAAATGGTCATGCAAGAAGTTAGTGCTGAATTAAACAAGGAGCTCTTTCAAGCCGTCGCAACAAGGGCAAATCATGCGGCAATGTGCGGAGAGCAAAAAAGGTGGCTGCTAAACGCTATCATGAGCTCAAGGAGAAGGCTGTCTACCTGGAAGATTGCAACGCTGGTCGGAGTGCATGGCAAGCTTCATCAATTGCCAAGTTTTTTACCACTTCGCAAAATTCTTTGAATCTAGAATCCCTTATCTTAGGCACCTTGCCATCTGATCAAACGTCTCTTTCTTTGCAATCCGTTACTAACGATGCCTCTTTCAGCGTTGTGTCTTTAGACATAGTGCTTTTGGGATCTCATCCTCCTCTATAGTCATTGAGTGGCAGTAGTCACGGCGCTCAATCGGAGTTTGTAGAGGTAGCTCTTCAAGCATGTCATCAATTACAGGCGGACCTTGTACAGATTTCCAATGGAGAAGAGGATGTGGAGTCCGACAATGATTTTCAACAGGTTCCTCCACCAAAGAAATTAAAGAAAAATTATGACCAAATTCGAAGGTTTTAGAACGAATGGGTTGAAAAGCTGGTGTGGGTTGAACCGATTCGAGGAAATGATGGCAAGGTGCACCTTGTGAGTGCATCGTTTGCTCGACTTTTGAAAAAAATCCGAAGATCTTTGGGCCGAAGTGGGATATCCTAACCAAACATGAGGAAAAGAAGAAAGTTGCATTTGACGTGCCTAAATACAATATGAAGGCTGGTGAATGGTACATATCTTGGACTAGTTGCCACCAAATCAACTTGCGCCATTTTGCTGCAAGGTAGCCCGCCTCAGTCCTCTAACAAGTGAATATGAGCACTTCCATAGCTAAATCCAAGAAAGTTGTGCAATTTAGTATGATTTTCCAGGTCTTATCTTTTGGTCGTCTTATGGTGGAGTATGAGGAGAGACAAGTGCTATATGCCTTCTTTAACGGCCCAAATTTGTCATGAATGCATAGGATGGATACCTACGGTTGGAAGATGGTTGAATTTTTGTATCGATATGTCAAAGAATCCATCAAGAAAAAGATTACAACAGCCAAAATTATCAAAATTATTGTGAGGGTTTTAGTATCGATTAAAATTGTGCACTAATTGAATTTACTATCTATATACAATGATTTGTCCTATTAATGAGGGGAGAATCAGCTTCACCAAGAAAATTAATGTCACATCAAACTTTTATTTATGTGGAATTTGATACAAAGGCAATAATATTCCAAACTTTCTTGATCAAAGCAAGGTTAGTAAACCAAGCAACATTGACATTAAGGTGGAGGCACCTATTCCTATCACTTTAATCCTTAAAGGACATTTCATGTCTAGGCTTGGTCAAACTTCATTAGATTTCTATATTGAACCATAGATTTCAAAATTTTGATATTTTTCACATGTAGTAACATATGTCTCAAACTTAATTTTATTTTTTTAATAATTAAAACATCAAATTGAATTTTAGATGATTTAAAAAAAATTCCATATAAAAATTATAATAATTACAAAGATACTTAAAATAGTATGAAATTTCAAAGGAAAATGGAAATAATAGTGACAAACATCATGGTGTAATTTATGTACTCCTTGAGATTACACCAAGAGAGATTTGATAGAAAAAGTTTAAAAGTGGTGTATTTTGGGCTTTCAAGATGCTATCTTGAAAGTGTCACAAAATTATAATTTTAACAATTTTGAAAAAAAATTCATATGGAATAAAAAATAGATTATTGGAGCTACATTTTCTTAGTTAAACTTTGAAATTCTTAAAATCAAGAACTATGTGAAATTCGAAGTTTTGACTTTCAAAATGCCTAAGGCGATTGCATTGTCTTTTAAGGGTTTAGCAATTTTGCATACCCTATGTGATTGTTATACTTGGCATTAACCCCTAAAGGACCAAACTGTGTTTTTTGGCAACATAGCGATTTTGGTCAGCTCACTACGGATGGAGTTTTTCTTTTATTTCTTTGAAATTTTCACACAACATGTGCCCAAGGAGTAGCTGTAAGTCCCAACAATTTTTGTAACTTTTGACTACATGGTTAAAAAATTATTGCATGATATGTGATTTTCTTTGAACTTTGGGCAGCCCGGGCAGCTCAAAAAAATTCTTTAAAAATGACTTTTAAGAAAAATAAAAGTTTGAAATTGGTTTATTAGATTTTTATCTAAGTGGGAAGCTTTGGATCATCCCATTTTGATCGATGAGTCAAAAGTTATGAGGAGTTTTAGTTTGGGGTAGTTTGCCACTAGTTATAGAATCTATACATTACAAAAAAAGTTTGAAATCCTTTATTTAATTTAGTTTTTAATATTTTTGGAAAAAAACAACAACATTAGTTGTAGATTGTTTATTAAAACATTTTTACCATTGGGATTGGAATTTTTCAATTCCATAAATAAATTGTTTACAATTTAGTATTTTGGCTCATTTTCTACTTCTTTCTATTTACTATTTTTTTGTACATGTTGTACAATTCCAAATGATTTGTAAAATTTTCAAGCATGTAGCCAACTTGAATTTAAGAATGAATCCAAAGAGTTACAACCATTTGGACTTTGTTTCATACAAATATTGCCTTCTGAAGTGCAGCTGCCCAGATTTTCGTAGTGGTAAAAAAAGGATTTTTGTAACTTCAAACACTAATATCGTGCAATCTACACGGCGGGAATTTCTGAAATTTTTTCCACATCTTTGCAAATCAGTTTACTAAAAGATCCTATGGTTAAATTTTTCCTAAATTGTTTTTTTTCTAGAATTTGGTGGTTGTCTTAAATATGACAATTTTAGAGTGGTTTTGGTGAAAACATAGTCAAAAATATATTTGGCATTAATGAAGTCATTTTTATAAAACAAGTGCTCCATGTCATCTAGTGATAGGTGCAAGGTGACATGGACTTGTCAAAGGCTCATGCAAAAATTCAATTTTGGCACCTCTTTGTCGAATTTGGCCTTAGTATATAATACTTTTTTGTAGAATCACTACATTGGGGATTGTAAAGCAAAAAATTTCAAGAAAAAATTGATAACTTGTTGAGTATATAAATATGCTATGAATTTGTGAAGTTCAAATACAAGGAGTACTCCCCATTCTTTTTGGCATTCATGTAAATAAGTTGTACATTTTAGACATCTTATATCTCCATATTTATAATATTGGTTTAGGATATGGTGTTAGGAATAGGTGTCTCTACCTTAATAGCATAAGTGTACTATCTCCTGTGATTACATGAACTTGCTGATTAATCAACCTCCCTCCTTCAAAAATTGAGAGTCGTCGATATTATCATTACATGTTTTTCAACCCTTGTGGAGGGTTGCTAGTTTCCTCAGGGTTCCCAGACTTTGGAACTGCCTGGAGCTGTGCCGTAGCAGCTAGATGACGTAGTAGAGGGACTACCACATCATATAAAAAAATTCAAAAAAAAAAATTCACCTTTTTCTCATTTCAGGATTTTTTTATTTTTATTTTAAAAATAAAATTTTGACAAGCCTATTCTTTTACTGTCGGAAAAATAGCGTTGGAAACAAGCTTGAAACAAGCTTGAAACGGACCTCTTGACCCTCAAAAGAACATCTAATGTAACAACAACTATAATAACAATCTCCCCCCCTCCCCCCCGATCTATTGTTCATCTTGGAAAGCAAGAAATATGAATACGGATATGAATACGGACATGAATACGGAATAGTGATAGTGATACGGAATACAATATGGTACAGATACTGATTATGGATACATACAAGAGTATAGATGAAATACATATGCTCACATATCCCATACTGTTTGCAAATACCTAGTTCCTTAAGAATTACAAATAGAAACAGGGGAGGGGGGGGGGAATTAAAAAAAAAATTACAAACAAAGAAGTGGGGTAGAGGTGCGGATTAATAAATAAATTTAAATAGGGGGGTCTTTTGAGTGAATGGAAGTGGGGGTGCATTAATTGAAATACACTTCATCTTCACTATCTTATGAGAAGAGGTAGATACCCCCCCTCTAAAAAATCAATAGCCACGCAATTCAAAAAGAAAACAATCCCCTTTTTTTTTAAAACAACAACCATACGATTTGAAAAAAAAACAATTCCCTTTGAAAATTCAAGAGCTGTGCGAATCAAAAAGAAAAGAATATCCTAGGTGCCATGCAATTTGACTTGAGGAAAAAAGCCATTGGTACAAGTGGAATAAATAGACGCGCGTGCTTGCCCCTATGCCTTGCTCAAGTGTCTTGTTCAAGTTATGCAATTTTTTGGTGATGAGGCTTGCTTGTATGACCGTTGTAAGTTGAGATGAAATCCTTTGAATTTTTCTCCATTGACATCTTGATTTGATGTTGGAACTCTATGATTTGATTAATTGGAATTCTATGATGAAGGTGGATTACTTGGAATTGCAGAAGTTGGATTTGTTTGGGCAATTTTTGGGGTATATGTGTGTGTGTGTGTGAAACTTGCAATGGATAGATGTTTTAGGAAGTAGTAGAGAGGAGGGCATGTAGATTTTTTATTGTTGAGGTATTATGGGATGCATTAGAATTGAGGAGTGGGGAGAATCGGAGTGAGGTTTTGAAATTCTTGAAATTTGAATATTGATGGTGCAGTGGCTTAGAGTCCTACGGTCCCCTCGCCTTTCGATTGCATCACCCTCATGTGTTCCATAGATCCACAACATCAAAAACCTCCTATTGCTTCGCAATCAAGTTCTATGTTCAAAATTTCCAAAATCAAATTAGATGATTGTTCTTATGACCTACTAAATTATAAGCCAAACTCACATAAATGTTGGATGTTTGAAATTTGTAGTTTGCAGTTGACATCTTGGAGCTTGTTGTTTGAGAACAATTGGTTTGAGAATAAATATGAATGGTGCACATTTGCAGCATAGGAGGTGCTTTGACTTCACCGCTTTACCTTTAGCCACAGTATGCATTTCTTAGCAATGTTTGAGAAAGTATTGCGTTTGTCTATAAATTAGGGTTTGGACAACATTATGTTGCACATTGGTTCATGTGTCCTTAATTTGATTGAATTTTTTAGATAGAAAGTTTTCAAGAGATTATTGTATTCACAAGGTACTTGAATTTCTTAGTACATATCCAAGCTTTAACTATGGACTTCATTGGATGTAAATTCAGAAAATGTGAAAGTAACGGCTTCTAGTAAAATATACAAGTCTCAATTCCTTTCCAAATTGACGTTTTGAAGGGAGTGTACTGTACATATTATTTTGTTATCTATTTTGTCAAAGATCTCCAAAGGAAGTACGACTTTGCATCATTCGGATGACAAAGGCCAAGTTTTGTTATTGCTTGCACATCAGTGCATTTGTAAACTCCATGGCAAGAAGGTGTTGAGTGTTGAACTCTCAATAAATCTAAAGGGCACTCCTTTAAAAAGCCAACTTATGGGACAATGTCTTGGAGTTTTCTAGACTCTTTAACGGTTCATTCCTCATTGTAAAAATTTAATTGTTGCCTCACATTGACAAACAAACTCATAGAAGATCAAGCAAAGCTGTGGTTTGCTCCATGACAACATGTGAATAGCTCATTTGTTCTAGCGATAGCAAAGAATTAACATAGTGGTTTTGAAATTGAGTTCCACCATACTAAAGTTTTATCTTGGGGCCGACTCCAAGACCAATAGACACATATGAATATAATCTATGATCTACTTTTTATGTTGATTTTGAACTCCTAGGTATATTTTGGTGGTTTACGGTGATCGGAAGGTGTTCAATAGTCTTTTAGTGTAATTATAACCATTGAAACACTTCTTGTATTTTGTGTAATACATGTGATGCAATATAAGGAAGTGAAAATCATTTCCGACCAATGACAATGTGTCACGTATGTAAAAGTTATTCTCTGACTACCCTACTATTGCATTTGCACATTATCACTATCACCTCAAAAGACGTAGTAATTGCATATATATACTATGACACTATCCCTTCAAAAGACACTCAAAAAACAGCCTTCACATTTACATACCACCCAAAGCCTTGCCTTCTAAGGTATATGTACTTGAAACTGCCTCAACTATTTTGCCTCCACAGAGCTTAGCGGTTGAAATGATGAGATTTTTGGCAAGAATATTAGCCTCTTCAAGAGAAAACCAACTTAAATTATTATTTTTTAATTTCCTAGCATTCATACAATATTTTTTGAATATTCAAAGTTAATAACATAGGGTGCTCCTGATCATGCCACTAGAATCCTCCCAAATGGCCACCCTTGAAGTATGAAATGCTTCAACTCCCTTTAGTTGCCTTGAAGAACTCTTCAACTCATATTGATTACTCTTAATATACTTGAGGTAGTTTTGAGACATCAAATGAAGTCTTTTCCAATCAAAAATAGTTAAGGCAATTACAAAACGTGGCACAATTAGGTGCACATGTCATAAAATTCAGTAGCTTTCAATGAGGTTGCCTTTTCTTCTTTGGAGTCCTCATCCACAAGACTCATTCTGAAATTATTAATTTAAGTTTTGGTACTAAGATGACTAGTAGTAGTACAATTATAGTTTGCTTTACTATTTTTTACTAGTTCTAGGACTTACATACCATTCAATAAACAATTGGAAAATGGTTTGTAAAAACTCTGAAGACTCCAACGAATATCACACCTATGCAATTTTATCATCCGCCACCAAAAATGCATTTAGATGGTAAAATGAATAGATTGCATCATTGACATTTGTAAGAGTGGAAGATAGAGATGTCATTTTTATATTGAACTAAATTGTCAATCATGAGTCCTCAAAGGGTATGGGATAATTTGACAATGAGAGCTTGGAGTAGAATTTCATACCACATTTATGCATAATAAAATAGCTTTGAACTAAATTTTTTTAAATCAAGATAAGTTTCATCTCCAAAAATATGTTTGAGATTTCAATCCTCCAATCAAAAGTTATGTACAAATTTTAGAGAAGATGTTTGAAAATGTAAAAAGAAATGTCCCTTCTAACCCTTCTCTGAAAATTGTGTATATTTTTTGATTGGAGGATTGAAATCTTAAAAAGATTTTTGGAGATGGAACTTTATTAAGTTTATCAACTTTATTTAGTTCAAAATCTTTTGAGAAAAATTATCCTATTGTACCTAAATGAGATTTGAAATTATACTACTTTTGACTTAATTATGAGTGGTTGAGCTTCTATTCATTCTAATTTACATATCCCACATGGATTGTGTTACCCCCTACCACCCCAAATCTATATATCTAGCTTCTCTTCTCACTTTGAGATTTAAATTCAAGAGGGCTTTTGAACCCACGCAAGCTACTTGATTGGTTCATTGTTTTCAATGAATAAAGAATGTTGATTGTTCCTACATTTTTAATGTATTGGAAGTTACTTCTATATACACTATACATTTGGAACCCAATGGACTTACTTCAATTCTCTGACAAATATTGATGCGTGTAATTTATCTAATGTTGGGTGTGGAATAATTCACATCATTTCATTCCCCGGATGAAATGATGTGGAACATTCCACATCTTTCCGTCAGAATGTTATGGTACCCTAGTAAGGTAGTCTTGTCTTAAAGCGACCGTTTAAGAGCTGATTGCTTTTTTGGGAGAAGCTAAAGTCCTTGGAACAATTTTCAGTATATTTCTTAGGAAGAATGGTGGAATTGGCATCTAACCCAAGTCATTTCGTATTTTTTGGACCTTCTTGGAATTAGTTATGAATTTTCAAAGATTTCTGTCCTAGGCACCTATTTGTGACTATAGGTCTTCCAAAACCTGTCTACTTCCAACTTGTAAAGAGATGTGAAGAAATCAAGGAGATTGATTGGCTCTTGCAATAAATAATATTTTTTCCTTTATGCACTCAATGGCTAAAGTGGTCAATTCAAAGACCACCTCAAATTCATTCCAGAGCTAATTATAGGAGCGGTTTGAAGAAGATGGACACATTTAGAGCAGACTACCTTTATAGACACAACAAACCAATGCCTTGAGCATGCAATAAGGTAGGAGGTGCAGAAACCACCCATTTAAGAGCATAATTATTGGCTTAGGATCTCTTCTCTACAAATCAAAGCATTTTCTAATGAATTTTCAAGGAAAGAAGAGAAGAAGATACATTGATCACAATTTGATTCATCATTTTGGACTTAAATTGAATTAGATATGATTTTCTAAAGCTCAAAGCAGTAGGATGTTATTGAAGTAGGGTTCTATTGAAGTCCATAGGTATTGCAACTAATTGTCAAAGAATGGTGCAAATGGAGTTCAAAAATGAATACATACAAACCTTAAACTTGAACAACATAGTGCATGCAGTTGCCTAGGATGGCACAAAGTGTCCCACCACTCATAACTCCACATTATTTACACTAAAATTGTGTCTATTTCCAAATCAAAATCAGTCCCCAATCACTCATAAAATTGTGCACCAAAATCCAAATTGGCACCAATTCATTACTGGATAATTTTACATTCTTGTAGTAACAAACCATGGTCCAAAAGTAGGAGCAATTCTCGGAGCATGGGCAGAATATGGACAGGCTACCTTATACCCTGGTGATCCCGGGGATTAATTCACGACATAGATTAAACCTCCAAGCTAAGTCTAAATGCCAGGGGAGGGTAACACATAACATAAGTTAGAAGCATGTGCAGACACAGGAATTCAACCTGAATACACAACAAGCTATCAACAGCTATTGATGCTCCAGCCAGTGAGCAGAAAACCCAATCCAGAAACAGGGGACTGGAGGACTGAGTTACAATAAGGAGCTCCCCATGTCCCTGATGAATTTACTTGGACCTTTGTAATACTGTTTAAAGTACTCCTCCAAAATAGAATGAGGCTCCACTGCTCCAGTCTCCAGATCCAACCCTTTCATGGTTTGCAAATAAATGAACGTCCAGAAGATTGCGATCAGACACAGCATTATCCAAGTCAATGCCGCTCTTAAGAATGCACATTATAGTACTCAGAATATGACTGAAAGCCAGGATGAAATCAGTTTTTTGTTTTTTGTTGTTCTTTCATTTGTTGTCGTTGAAACATACAACCTTCGAGGGCTGGGTTGAAACTGGAAAGGATGAAATTTTTGAAAGTACTACTCCGTAGATAAACAACACTGAAGCTCGGAACAGCGGCCCAGTCAAAAGGAGCTACTTGTGCTCTGTGCCTTTGAACGCAAGAATCGAGGGACGCATCTCAGGTGGAAAATTATAGGCTAGACGAACTGAATCGATGTTTATGGATTCAAATGCTTCCATCACAATCATGATGACCTAAACCATCCACAAATTGCATAAGGAGAGCAGTGTCGTCACATCTTAACCCACTCTCAAACATGACAATAGGACGCGAGTGGAGCAAGGGAACCACTGCCAACCAAGTGTTCGAACCAAACTCAAACATCAAAACCCTTTTGTTACTCATCGAATTTAGGGTTTAGAGCACATCAACATTCCCGCAGATTGCAAACAACGGGACTGCTACATCGCTCAAAGGACCTGACATCAGTTCTAGTCAGTCGAACTGCTGGAGAGGGAATCAAACCTAAGCATGTGTTGTATGGAACTTTGCTTACAAAACTTGCATTTCTTTATAAACGCACACCAGCAGTAATTACGCAACAGAGAAATTCGAATCTACAGGTTTTCTCCATAGCTTCCATCACGGACACAAAGTCTGCTGCACATACTCCGCAAGGCCTGTAGTTCATCCTAGAAAGTTTACATCTCCCATACTAGCCATCCAAAACGGATTCTTCATAAATCTAAGCTCCCAGCCGATCTTATGCTGATTACCTAGCCTCAACAACAGGTTTAATATTGCCTAATCAAGACCAAAGGAGAATGGGCATCTTGTTCTAGGCCATGAATTTGATTCGGAGACGAATGAATTGAAACAAAAGCAGAGATGTGTAAGGAAATACTTCGGCCCTGGTCCTGGAAGCATCATCGATCACCATCGTGTTCAGCTGCTTTTGATTCCAACCATCTGAAGCATTCCACCTTCTGTTGAGCATGGCCTCAAGCTAAGCCCAGTGACAGTGATGTTGAAATAAGGACGAACTACCCCACTGCAATGGGTTCTCCTCGACCTTGAATGAGCACGAGGTCTTGGTTGAGGTAGTCAAGAGTGGAAGCTGCATGAAAATAAAACCACTCCCGTCTACGTTCAAAATTTGCCAAGATAGGAATTTGAATGTTACATATTCTTGACAATCGCTTTGTTAACCGCTTTGCAGTTGGGCGATCGACATCCGCGTAAGTTTGCCTTCTTATCAAACTAGACTTAAATAAACGATGACCTATGAAACCTCCATAGTCCAACTTCATCCAAAGATCAATTAACTTCCTACTAAACCTCAACTCATGCACTACCAATATCCGATTGTCATATATATATGCAAAGGCAGTACATTTGGTGTATGCTAAACCAGGTGTATACAGATTCTCATGGTCATCTTCTGGTATGACAGATCTTGTAGCTTGGAAGCACTCTCTAGTCATGAAGAAATCATAATTGATACTGGGATTTGAAATGGGCAAGTAATTGAGGTTGTCCGAAGTTAAACCCATTCCAATACTTTTCAACCATCTAAACAATCTATATATTTCACCTCGAAGTATCGGCTTGAACGTATTCAAAACCAACAAGGCAATCTTGGGGTGCGGGGATTGCCACCAATCAATGACCATGAATATGATATTGGGCAAGGTGATGATAAGAGTGGCGATGAATATGTCCAACTTCACCTTCTCCTCATTCCATTTATGGTACTCTGCAACGAAATTCAAGGTGACAAGGAGAAGGATCAAGAATATAGATAGATCCACTGCGACTAATTTAATTGACTAGACCAAAAGAAAAGTTGGTAAAAATTCACTAGAATACCTCCATAGAGAACCTTGACTCAGACCCGAGACAATTATATTGACTTATCACAAGTGAGACAAGCAGCTTTCTTTGGAGCCTATCAATCTCGCAGTGGATGAACTTCAAACGTGGAGAGTTCCGGGTGAGACCTTTCGATGTGCAGGCGTGGTGATCTATAAGCACAGGAAGAGATCTGAAGTCGATCCAAGATACTATCCCCCTGTTTGAGACTATCGAAGCGCCCAGTACACAAGCTACAGCTTACGGGAGATAAAACTGAACAAATGAATTGCACGCTTGCAAGTACAAGGGTCGCAAATTCTATGATGACTGACAACATGCCATGCCCATTTAACCAATCGAAGCTGCAACACTAGCTGAGTGACAAAAACGAAAGTTAAGGAGCTCTAAAGCTTAGTTGTGCCACAGGAAGACCATTTCAGGTTTGCTTTTACAGAGTACTTCTCCCGCACGTACAGACTCTTTCTTTTGCAACTTGGAGACAATGAGTGCAGACTCTTTCTTTTCAACTTGGAGACGATGGAGTGACGTTCCATCGGAGTTTTATCATAAACTATATACATGTAAAGCAAGGAAAAATAGCTACTTGCTTGCTTTAATGATTAGAATGCGTACTCCATTCGGTTTGAAACTGAGGCAGGAAAGTTAACCCGAAGTCAACAGGAATCAAGGCTGAGCTTGTTGGAGATGCCAAGAAATCTAGAGACTGAAGTCACTCTCATATGTTTTTCATGCCCCTCAAAAATTGCCATGATTAATTGATAAATTAGATTGTTTGTTTGTACAACGAAATATTGAACATGCTGTGGTATAAGTAACACGCTTGCAGAAATTTAATTTTCAATTCTTTTTCAAATAGTTTTTGTTGTTTTTTCAAATTTAATCAAACTTAAAAGTGAAAAAAAAGAAAAAGAATTTTTTTTAACATAAGTATAAAATTTTCAAAATTCTTTAGTAATGAGGATGAATATTCATTTTGAAATTTTATAGTGAAAGTTTCATGAATTTTGAAATTTTATTGGGTGAAATTTTATTGACTTATGACTCTAAATAGTAGTTTCTTTATAATTCACTCAAAAAATCTCCAAATAATCATGCCAAAAACATTTATGCATCTTTCAAATTTTACACACCTTATTTGGAGATTTTCGGATTAAATTATAAATAACAAAAATATTTGGAGTTGTATTTTAGTCAGTAATAGTTCATTCAATAAAATTATAAAATTAGGGAAATTTTTATTATTAAATTCCAAAATAAATTCTCATTATCTTTACAAAAGAATTTTGTACTTGTGCAAAACAATTTTTTTCATTAAAAAATTTTATTCATTTTTTTATTTTAAAATTGTTTCCATTTTTTTGAAAAATCAGTTTACTCAAGTGGGTTACTTGTACTTCTACATGACCAATTTATTTTTTTAAATCTCTAATTCTTTTATCAGATAGGGAAATTTTTATAAGTGTATGAAATATTTTGAGACCGACTATAGTCACTATACAGGCTAGTGATTTGAATTTGAATTTCATATTTGATTTACCAATGAACCAATAGGTACTAAACATTTCAACCTTGAAATATGGACGTCTTGTTTCTATTGTACTGTTGTACAATTTCAAGGAAATAGGAAATTTTGTTAAAATGGCCATATTCCACGTGCCATTTTTAGATTATTTGGTCTAAACTACAAAAGTGTTATCTAGGACTTATATAGATTCAAACATCTAAGACTAATGCAGATTTTAGAAATTAGGGACTGGTATAGATTTCAAACCGCATTGCCTAAACAACGAAAGTACCATCTAAAAATGGTATAGATTTCAAAAATCTAAAAAAAATGTTGATTTTAAACATCATTTTAGACCGTGTGGTCTAACCCCTAAAGTCCCATTGTCCCCTCGAGGGACAAATTGGAGTTTGGGTAGGTACCTACGGGCTGAAATTATACTGTAATTTTCTGAAACTTTTTGAGGACGTGCAGTTTTCCGAGAGGTTCATGGGTATATAATTTTTTTTATTGAAATCCGATATCGGATGAAAAAATTATGGGTTTTTTTCGCTCAAACCAAACTCGAGGGGCAGCCTGGTCAGCCACAATTCCATTGACTGTGGAAGGGGGCAGGGTTTGCACTCTGAACCAGAGACCGGGGGTGGACAGCGGGTGACAGTCTGGGACATGCAGTTTTTTGAAACTTTTTGAGGACGCCCAAAGAATGGGCTACGAAATCTCATTGCAAAAAAAAATATTGTATTGTCATTTTTCATAACATAGTTGCATTGCAAGATTTTTTTGGAGGTGTTATAAGCCTCCAAATCGGCTGAAAATTAGTGGACATGTTCCTAACATGATCTAACATATGTTCAATTTTTAAACTCAAAGTCTGTAGTGCAAAAAATTTCAACAAATGGCAGCCAAAATCATCTGAAATTTCAGGGCAGCACCCAAAAAAACTTTTCCCCGAACTTTGAATGCAATTTCTTCCAATTCGTACGGTCAAACTTGATGAAATTTTTACCACATGATCTTACTCAAGCTAAGTACAACATCTTACGGCTAGATTTTTGAAAAAAAAGTTTTTTCCGATTTCTTGGTTGAACACAGCAAAAATGGCAGCTTTCAGTGGTTTCTGGCCAGAAAATGGCCTTGGGACTTTAGGGGCTAAGCTATGAAAATTGCCAAAGGTGCGGAGTGATTGCCATTTTAACAAAATTCATCATGGAAGCTTTTAGATGTTAGAAATCAAATCTTCATCATGTTTTGGGGGGAAGAATTGCTTGAATTCATTTTCAATAAATGGTGTTGGATTTTTTCTTATAATGATACTTTTGACATTTTTACATAAGAGTGTTGATTTCCTAATTTTGGATTGTTATGATAGATTGACAATGTTCTACACTATAAGATACAACTATGGAGAAAGTTTTAAAATTTTAAAATTTTAAAATATAATTTGTATTTTATATGAATTTATTAAATTTATAATTTTAAAATTCATAATAGTTTCAATTTTTCAATAAACATTAGATATAGGAAACATTTGATATGTGCTCATAGCTTTGGAGAATAAATTAAAAAAATTTCATTCATTTATAATTATAAAATGGGAACATGCATAAAGAAGGACTTTGAAGTTTGAAAAGTAATCATAGGCCCATCCTTTTAGATTAAGGCTTTTAGCACCTTCTTCCTTAAACATCAATTTTATACAAATGGTCGTTTGACTCATTTCTAAATACTTTGGTACCTTTCAAAATAAATATTTTGGAAAATAAATTCTTATTTGTCCTCAAATTTAGACCTTCATATATATCACAATCTCTGGCTCTAGAAATGCGTCACTAAAAAAAAATTGATCTTATCAAAGAAGTCATTTGTAAACTAGCTAGTGATCAATATAAAACTAAGTAACTTCAAACCAAACAATTCAAACAAATTCATGGTCATAAACCTATGTAACTTGCAAAACCAAGCTTTGGAAATACATTCACAGCAAAATGTCATATTAGTTCTCCTTGTGAAAGTAAAGCCCAAACTTGTGCTTTTTTCCTTTGCAACTAACAAGAAAGTTTAGAATCCTCTTTGTGATTTCTTTGTGAAGTTCCCCCAAATCCTACAAGTAGAAATGCAGGTTGATACATTTCACAACACATTGATACATCTTGTACTACAGTTGTTTACCATCAAAATCTTGGGTAGATTTCAATATAAGCAATTGTCCCATATAAATTGCTAAAGGAATCATGAGATTGGACACATAACAATGTCCTTTGCAAATGAGTGAAGTATTGAATTCTATTTACAAAATTCAAGGATATCTTGAAATATAGAATTAGAGAATTTCAAAATCTACAAATCTACTTTTTGGAAAAGCTTCAAGAATCTAAAGATTTTAGTAGGATGTATTGGTACTTTGAGCCTCTATTTGCAAGACTCAAGGGACGCATTTCAGGTGGAAAATGAATGCAAGATGCTAGATCTATCTCACGAAGTGTGACTAGTAGGACAGAAACAAAAATTCTCTGCAATAAAAGTAAAATCTTGCCCCCTATTTTGTGTTGTGTCTGGGGTATATCCTTGACCTCTTGTAGTGAATATGGGGGCTCTGATTTGCAAATATGAATTCAAAATTTACCAATTTTTTCATGAGTGAAAAATTAAAAAAATTCCTGCGTTTTTCCATGGGGTGAAATTTGTGCGTTTTCACCTTGCAAAATGAATAAGCTAAGACGGAACTGAAATGGGATTCGCTCTTTACGCTGACCAAGTGTCTGGGACTCCCAAATCCATGGTGAAAATTTTGGTCTGCACTCCCACTAGAAACGGAGGTTAGAGAGAAAGTTGCATGTGGATTCAAATGCTTCCTTCACAATTATCGTGATGACCTAAAGCACCTACAAATTGCATTGTGAGATCCCTGTCATCACATCAGAACCCAACGATAGGTTACAAGTGTAGCAGGGGAATCGCTGGCAACCAAGTGTTCAAACCAAACGCAAACATCAAAACCTTTCTGTTACTCATCGAATTTAGGGTTTCGAGCACACGTACATTCCAACACATTACAAGAGTCAGGGGAGCTACATCGCTCGAAGGACCTGACATCAGGTCTTGTCAGTCGAACTGCTTGCGAAGTGATCAAACCTATTTAAGCATGTGTTACATGGAACTCTGCTTAGGAAACCTGTACTTCGTAATAAACGCACACCAACAACAATTGCACAGAGAAGGTTGAATCTACAGATTTTTTTTGAGAGCTTCAATTAAGAACACAAAGTCTGCTGCACATACTCCTGTATTTGATCCTAAAGAGATTTAAATCCCCCATAATACCATCCAAATGGATTCTTCATAAACCTAAGCTCCCTATCGACTTGGTGTTGATTACATAGCCTCAACAACAGGTTTAACATCGCCTAATTAAAACTGAACAAGAATGTGCATCTTGTTCTAGGCCATGAATTTGATTTGAACTTTCAGAGATGAAGGAATTGAAATAAAAGCAGAGATATACTAATAAGGAAGTACTTAGGCACTGGTCATTGATATACTATCATTGATCACCTTGTTCAGCTACTTTTGATTCCAACCATCTGAAGCATTCCACCTTCTGTTCAGCATGGCCTCAAGCTAAGCCCAGTGACAGTGATGTTGAAATAAGGACGAACTACCCCACTGCAATGGGTTCTCCTTGACCTTGAATGAGCACGAGGTCTTCATTGAGGTAGTCAAGAGTGGAAACTGCATGAAAATAATACCATTCCCGTCTAGGTTCAAACTTTTCCAAGATAGGAATTTGAATGTAACATATTATCCTCAATCGCTTTGATAACCGCTTTGCAGTTAGGGGATCAACATTCATGTAAGTTCGACTTCTTATCCAACTAGACTTAAATAAACGATGATGTATGAAACTTTCATAGTCCAACTTCGTCCAAAGATCAATTAACTTCCTACTAAGCCTCAACTTGTGAACTACCCATATCTGATCTTCAAATTTATGTGCAAAGGCGGTACATTTGGTGTATGCTAAACGACATACATACCATCTAGGAAGCTCATCGTCATCTTCTGGTATGACCTTAAACTCTGCAGTTTCTGAAGCTCGGAAGCATTCTCGGGTCATGAAGAAATCAGAAATCATACTGGGATTTGAAATGGGCAAGTAATTGAGGTCGTCCGAAGTTAAACCCATTCCAACACTTTTCAACCATCTGAACAATCTATATGTTTCACCTCGAAGCATTGGCTTGAACGTATTCAAAACCAACAAGGCAATCTTGGAATGCGGGGATTGCCACCAATCAATGACCATGAACATGATATTGGGCAAGGTGATGATAAGAGTAGCGATGAATATGGTCAACTTCACCTTGTACTGACTTCAATTATGGTACTCTGCAACGAAATTCAAGGTGACAAGGAGAAGGATCAAGAATACAGATAGATCCATTAGTGCCTGATTCGATCAATGAACTAGAACAGACTCGTAGAAATTGGGAAACTCACTACCAAGCTATCCAAAAGAAACCTTGACAGAGATACTAACTCGTGCATCGACTTAGCAGTCGTGAATGCATCGATCAGTTCTTCGATCTCGGAGAATGTAAAGAGAATGCACTTTAAATTTGAAGCTAGCTAGTGCGCAGAGTTCCGGGTGCGATCGGGTGTGCTGATCTACAACTTCGGGAAGAGAATGATCTAAAGTTCAAAGGTCTGACAACAAGCCATGGTCGCCAAACCGAAGGCGCAACACTCATAATTGAACCGAGCGATCGACACGAACGAACAATGGAGGAGCTTTTACTTGTGCCAAATGGCTTTGCAGTACGTGCTCCCGTCCAGAATAACCTAAACCGTCCCCTTCCGCCCCGTTTCATCGAAATTTTGGTTATTTATTGTCATTTGCAACTTGGACTCTTGGAGTTGACTATTGACTGTGCATCCGCGTCTCCAGTTGGACAGTATATTTATCATAAACTAATATTGAGCGGCAGGAAAACGCGTTACCTTCACTAGATTAGAAAGCTACTTGAGTGTTTGGAAGCTTGAATCGTGCTAGATTTGTGATTATGATATTCCAGTCGGCAGGATCGGTAGGAGCACTAGCAGAGCCCGAGGTCAACAGGAATCGGGAATCCTTATTCAGCAATATATGGTAGTATCGTCCGACCTCAGGAACCGGCCACCTTGAGAGAAGGCAAGAGAGCACAACAGATACTCTGCATTTGCTACATGTTGAATTTTCAACAGAACAGGCGAATTCGAGAAGAAACACCGGCATCGTGACTTCGAGGAGCTAGTACATGCAGTATGCCATTCAAAAATCTTCGGGGGATTATCTCCTCGCCATAGCTATGAATAAAAACTACCATTGCAGCTGAGTAATGTTCATACCGGTGGCCTCCGATCCCGAGAATTGAGGAGCAAGAGACACCGCATGTGCGTTGTAATCCCGTAGTTTGCTCCATTTGCATTTCCTCCCAGCCATTATTGTAGCCTTGCAATTTAGCCTTGTGCAAAGCGATTGCAGTGGCGAGTAGTTGCAAGTGTTTGAAAGTGTTGCGATACACTGGAAACATACTATGATTTACAGGGCCATAAACTATGGAGCAAAGCAGTTGTGGGGGACAAATCATTGAAGTTGCCACTTCAATTTTTATTAGGCTATTCAAGTCATTATCACGATTGAAATTGCTTAACTGTAAAGTCCCAAGGCCATTATTTTTTTTTTTTTTTTTTTGTCAAAAACGACTCAAAACTGTCAATTCTGCAACGTTCATCCAAGAAAACACATAATTATTTTTTTCTAAGAATCTAACGGTAGTATCTTCTACTTTACTTGTCTTAGATCATGTGGTAAAAATTTCATAAAGTTTGACCGTAGAGATTGGAAGATATTAGCATTCAAAGTTGGAAAGAATTGTTCTTTCGAACACTAGCTTGCATTTTTAGATGACTTTGACCACCATTTGTGAAATAAATTTGCACTACAAACTTCAAATTTAAACTTTTTTGTGTTGAAGAATTGATTTGAAAGTCTAGGAAAAAAATTCAAAAAACACACGCTCGATTTTCATTCTTTAAACAATTGTTAAGTAGAAGTCTGTAGATCCAAGATCGAAAGAAAAATTTAATTGTTAATAGCTCTACCATGGGATTGAAACATTATAATCCCAATGGTGAGATTGTTTTAGCACGAAAGTTTAACCTTGTCAAACAATTTTTTTTGAAATTGTGAAAATTACATTAAAAAAAAAGAATCCTATAAGTTATTTTTTCAAAAAGATGCTCTAATTGCCCCCAAAATGAGTTTAACCATACCTTTCACATGACAAATCCAAATGGAATGAATCAAAGCTGTCCATATAGATAAAATTACAATCTATGATAAACTAAATTCTTTAATATTAAATTTTTTTCTAATATGAGGAGTTTTTGCCCGCCATACCAAAATAAAGGACCTTTTGGGCCATAACTTTTTCTCCTAGGCATTACTTGAAATAAAAATTATATTTTCGGAAAGCTAATGTGTTTTTTTATTTTTAAAAAAAGTTTAAAAAAATCATGATCAATATTCAGGCTGTAGGAGACTGTTCAAAATTAATTTTGTCCCCCAAGACAACAATGGGACTTTAGGGATTAATGTAAAATGGAAGTATTTTAGATTGAAGTTGTCTTCCAACAATTGGCATCTAAATTCACATATTCTGTTGATGGATGCAATGCAAGGAGAATCTAAAATTTCTTTTTGACTTCCAACAAAATTTAACAAAAATTTAGACAATTTAACAACAATGGCCCAAACTATATGCAAATGCTTATTTGAACAATTATAGGTGGACTTCACTTGCATAAACATTTATACTTGTAAACAATTCCAAACATGTAAAGCAAATGTTGAGTGTTTGTATTAAAAAATCATGAAAGTAGTCTTTACATCTATTACTGCTTAAGGACCAAAAGTAGTCCACAATTTCTATATTGTAAAGATGTATTGTAAAAACACATACAATTTAGAAGAATAAATTAATGGTTACTTAAGAGAAATTGTAAAATATGATTTATAGAATTATATCCATGTGGTTGGCTATTCTATTCTGAGGTGTTTTCATGCTATTAGTATTCCAATGGCTTTCAAACTAGCATTGTATTTTAGTGCACAATGTGTATGAAGAGAAATTCTTAGTTAACCCCTAAAGTTCTTTGACTATGTTCTCACCAAAAACACTCAAAAACTACCATTTCTAGTACAAGTACCAAATTTTAGAAAAAATACATTTTTGAACACACGTAACCGTAGGATCTTGTATTGCACTTGTTTGAAAACATGTGGAAAAAAATTCAAAAAATTCTACAATACAAATTGCAAGATATTAGCATTTGAAGTGACAATTTTCTTTTTTGGCCCAACAAACAATAGGGCAGCTGCACTTCACAAGGTCACATTTGTATGAAAAAATGTCCAAAATGGTGGTGCTTCTTTGGATTCATTCTTCAAGGCAAGTTGTCTACTTGTTTGAAATTTTCAGATCATTTGGAATTGTATAACATATAGGAAATAAATAGTAAATAAAAAGAAGTAGAAAATGATTCAAAATACTAAATTTTTAAGAATTTAGTTATGGAATTGAAAATTTCAATCCCAATGTTTGTAATGTTGTAATAAACAAACTACATCCTTTTATTTTATTTCATTAAAAAAATATGGAAAATTGAGTAAAATAAAGGACTTCAAAGTTTATTTTAGAATTGACAGTCCATAACTATCCGCAAACTAAAACTCCTCATAACTTTTGACTTGTTGATCAAAATGGAATGATTCAAAGCTTATTTTATACATAGAGATCTACAAAACCAATTTCATATTTTTGTTTAATAAATAGATTAAAAATAGATTTCCCCAAGTTGAAAATCAAACTACATATTAGGCCATAATTTTTTACTTATATTTCTAAATGTCTTGAATTTTAGTGCACATAAAAGATATTCCTTGTCCACACCTTCTATTAAAGTTTTGGGTCGAAAACATGAAAATCCCTAGTTACATGTACTTGCCCAAAATTTCCATGTTGCCAAAAAATATAGCTTGGTCCTTTAGAGATTAATTGATAATTTTAGAACAAGTTTTGTAATGAATTTATGAAATTAAGAACATTTAAATTAACTTATAAAAACTTTAATGTATGCTTAAACTTTTTTTTTTTATGAAAATTTAGAAAAGATTTGCAATGCAAAGATTTAGGGATTTTTTTAAAACTATTTCAATATAGCCTTGGGCAAGACATTGAATGTGAATTAACCCCTAAAGTACCAAGGCTGTTTTTCCATCAAAAAACACTCAAAGCTGCCATTTTTAGAGCAAAGAGCCAAAAAACAAATTTAATGTTTTTTTTTTTTGCATATTTAACTGTAGGATCTTGTACTAGACTAGTGTAAGAATGTGTGGAAGAAATTTCAGAAATTTTGACCATGTAGATTGCAAGATATTTGCATTTAAAGTGAAGGAATCTAATATTTTTGTACCTTGCTCAACTACATTTTTTTGGCTTTGAACCTTTTTAATTTAAAAATTTTGCTCTAATGATTTTGAATTTCTAATTTTTTATAATAAAAAATTGAGTTGAGAATCTAAAAAATTAAATTTAAGAAGAAACACTTAGTTTTCAGTCATTAAAAAATTATTAAGTAGAAGTAGGTTCAAGATTGAAGGAAAAATTAAATCATTAATAGCTCTAAGATAGAATTGAAATATACTAATCTCAATGGTGAGATTGTTCTAGCAAGAAATCTTGACCTTGTGAAACTTTTTTTTTTAAATTGTTAAAATTGAGTTCAGAAATGAGTCCTACAAGTTATTTTTTCAAAAAGATGCTCTAACTGCCCAAAAAATAAGATTGACCATAACTTTTACATAACAAATCCGAATGGAATGAATCAAAGCTTCCCATGTAAATAAAAACAAAATCTATTCGAAAAAAAATTTAAAAATTTTAGTTTAAAGTTATTTTGAGGATTTTTTTCTGCCTGCCGAACTAAGTTTTGGGGTTTTTGTGCAATAACTTTTGCTCCCGGGCACTGATTGAAATAAAAATTACATTTTCGGAAAGCTAATGTGATTCTCTATTTTCACAAAAAAATTCAGAAAATCACAAAAAATATTGAGACCGTAGGAGCCTGCCCGAAATCCATTTTGTTCCCCAAGGGGACAATTGAGACTTTAGGAATTTAAATCACAAACAAAAGGAAAAAATGTATATAGGACCAATCTTCTTTCAGTAGATTAATTACACGTGGCCTTATCAAATAACTTTTAGATCAATCATCTAATCATTCAAAAAATCTAAATACAGGTTTAAAGTGTCATAATAGTTGTTTGGAAAATTTTCATATTTTGATTAAATAAAAAAATTATTAGGAAAAAATTGAAAATTTTGAATTGAAAAAAAGGTATTATTTTCCTTTGAGTATAGATGAGTGGTTTGGAGGGCATGCTAGCATATGAGCATAGAATTTATGAGCCTATGAGCATAGAAGTCCCTATTATAGACATCTTCTATGTTATAGGTATCTATCTGATAGACTCTTTTCATGTTATAGTGTATTTAAATTATAGGTTCATAACTTATGTTATAAACACCTTCAAATGATTGTAGATATATATTTATGACTAGGTTCAAGGCTCATAGGCTCACGTCTCTGCACTCATGAACTAGCATCATTAGTGATTTTTTAGCCTTAGATTATGTAAACAAGTATGATATTTTAGTACATTTTATAAACTATAAGAACCCCATGTCTTATGTGACGCTTTATAAATTTTTGTGACGTATTATAGGTGACGTCTAATAGAACAAACTTGTGTTTTTATGTCAACAATAACGTCCAATGTAATATCTGGACCGCGTTTAAAATTAAAAACGTGTAATTAGATAAATAGGTACTTTGGTAACACCAAATCCAACCAATAGATAGGACAAGAACTTGATAAAGTATCTTCACAAATTATGATGACTTTCAACTAAGCACAAATAAGCAAGAAACAAGAATATGAATATATTCATCGTCCAAAAATTGGATGTTGGAGCGCTCTAGGGTTAAATAGAGCTCTGCTTAGGAAACTTGTATCTCATAATAAACACACACCAATAATAGTTACACAACAAAGAAAGTCGAATCTACAAATTTTCTACATAGCTTCCATTAAAAACACAAAGTCTGCACATACTCCAAAAAGCTTTAATCTTAAAAAAGTTTACATCCCCCATGATATCCATCCAAATGGATTCTTCATAAACCTAAGCTTCTAATCAACCTTGTGTTGATTAAAACAGTTTTTTCCCCTCACCGTTTGGAGTATCTCATAATACACTAAAAAGGGGATGTATTTTGTTCTCTTAGGCAATGAAGGATTAATGTCCCTTAATCAACATCAAACTAAAATGTGCATCTTGTTCTAGGCCATGAATTTGATTTGGAGATGAAAGAATTGAAATACAAGCAAAGATGTATAAGGCAATACTTAGTATATGAGCATCATTGATCTCCTTGTTGAGCTGCTTTTGAATTCAACAATCTATAGCATTCCATCTTCTATTCAGCATGACCTTCAATTAAGCCCAATGACAATGATGTTGGAATATTTAAGGATGTTTTATCCCACTGCAAGGGCCCCTCCTTGAGCTTGTATGAATACAAGGTCTTTGTTGAAGTAGTCAAGAGTGGAAGTTGCATGACAATATAACCATTCCCGTTTACAATAATTTTTTTTAAGGATAGGCATGTTAGAGTAACAAATTTTTATCAATCGAATTTACAACCGATTTGCTGTTGCGGCATCTACACTTGTGTGAGTCTCACTTCTTATCCAACTGGGTGTAAACAAACGATGACTAAAGAAATCTTCATAGCTCAAGTTGTCCTAAAGATCCTTTAATTTCCTACTAAACCTAAACTTGTGAACAAAGATAGTCTCATTTTTATAGTCCATAACAAAGCTAGTACATCTGGTATAGTCTATAAAAAGGGAATTTAGCTTCAAGCATGTAGTCATCTTTTGGTATGACCTTAAACGATGTAACTATTGAAGCTTTGTCAAGGCATTCTCTAGTCATGAAGAAATCATCTAGGATTTGAAATGGGCAAGTAGTTGAGATCATAGAAGTTAAACCCATTCCAACACTTTTCAACCACCTAAACATTTGTATGATTCTCTTCTAAGTATTGACTTGAATGTATTCAAAACCAACAAGGCCATTTTAGAGTTTGGGGATTGCCACCAATCAATGACCATAAATATGATATTAGGCAAGGTGATGATAAGAGTAGCATTGAATATGCCCAACTTCACCCTGTACTCATTCCAACTATAGTAGGCTGCAACGAACTGCAAGGTGACAAAGAGAAGAATCAAGAATACAGATAGGTCCATTGCACCTAATTCAATGAACTATATTAAAGGATGAAACTCATCTAGACTACCTCCAGATAGAACCTTGACACAAGCAAGAGAATTTTATTGACTTTATCACGAGTAAAACAAGCAGCTCTCTTTGAAGACTATCAATCTGAAAGTAGATTAACTTCAAACGTGCAAGGTTTGCAGCGTGAGACCTTT
Organism: Antitrichia curtipendula; assembly: GCA_951230915.1. NCBI lineage: Eukaryota > Viridiplantae > Streptophyta > Bryopsida > Hypnales > Leucodontaceae > Antitrichia > Antitrichia curtipendula. The sequence goes on from OX579636.1 coordinate 34,357,138, forward strand.
TGATCTTCAAGTCTGGTGATCTACAACCACAAGAAGAGATTTGAAGTCGATCCAAGATACTACAAGAATCAATTCAACGTCATGTTGGAGGTTACCGAAGTGCCCAGTGGACAAGCTCCGGCTTACAGGAGAGAAAACTGAACAATCCTAATTACACACTTGCAAGGGTACAGTACAGTACAAGGGCCGCAAATTCTTCAATGACTGACACCAGGTCAAGGCCATTAATTCAGATCGAAGCTGCAACACTAACCGAGTGACAGAATCCAAACAAGGAGCTCTACTAAAGCTTAAGGTAGGTACACCCAAATGTGCCACTGACCTTAAACCGCCATCTATACTACGTGTACATCTCCAAAATCAGTTCTGTACCTATATGGAAGAAACGCTTTTAGAACCAAACTTTGTTCCTTAATGAGGATATGTATTCTTGGCACCATGGAGCGCCTGCGCCGTCGTCGTTACTGGGGTCGAGTGCAGAGTGCGTTAGCGATAAGTGGTGCTTAGCGATTCTTGTTGAACTCAATTAGAGCCGTAAACAGATTCTCGATCTGTCTTCGCCTTCAGGGCCGCACGCGCGGAACAAAGGACGGCTCTGGTGGAGCCAGAACTTCAGTTTTTTCTTAGGTTAGGATTAGGGTTTAGTGGTGGCCGGAGCTCTCTGACAATGGTTTCGTACGCTGACTCGGTTCGTGTGGAGCATGCTCCGACAGCTCCCACAGCCTCGGGTGAGGCAAGGGCGAAAGGCGCAGTGCTGCGGGAGGAACGTCAAGTCGAACCGGAACTTGTTGCGGCAGTCACCAGCATGGGGCGGAGAGACACTTTCCACCCCACCATTGCCGTTCCAGGTGAACAACTTCCGGCGGGTTTCTCGAGGAGCTGCGCCGGTTTCCTCCTCAACAATAATGTGCTCAAAGTCCAGGTGAATAAAAACTTGGTTCGCAAAGAAACTGAATTTTTAATGAAACATTCGATTGTGGCTTACTTTGTCGGCGGCAAGCTTTCTAGAGAAGCAACTTCGCTCTGGGTTCGCAGCTTGCAAGTGGGAGTTGGAGGATGGGTGGAAATTGGGAGGGACCTCGGCAGAGGTTTCTTTCAAATACTGACAAAGCAGCACGCGGTGACTCAGAAGCTACTCATGCTCACCCCACACCGATCCAGATGGGGCACATGTATACTGCAGACATGGACACCCGGTTTCAATGCTAACAAGCCCTCGGGACTTAAAGTCCCAACTTGGGTGACATTAAAAGACGTTCCCGATGAATTACTGGGAGTTGCATCGAAGATAGCCAGTGGGCTCAAGGAGCTCCTGGGTACCGATAATCGCAACAAGTACACCAATGATCAACGATTCTGCGTTGGCCTCACCTCTGGGAGCGGCTGGAAGACGGAGATCGCAGTAGCGAATGAGTTCGCAGGAGGCGAAACTGTCCTCCGAGTAGACTACTGTAATCTCCCGATTCGTTGTCGGGTATGCCTAGCAACGGACCATCTCGTGAAAGACTGCCTGGGGCGGGCAAGCAAGCCGAAACAAGGCGAAGCAGCAGCTGCAACAGAGGGGGACGCGAGCTCCGATTCGGTAGCAAAGAACGACGCCGATTTGGCTTCAACGGAGGGGGCATCGATATTACCCGGTCCACCTCCTATCGGCCCTGGGCAACAGCCGACGCGGTTCGAGCCTAGATTGAACAAGGGAGGGATTGACAGTACATCGACTTCACATGCGGGCTCCCGTAGAATCCAAGGCATGAGTCGACGATCGCAGCCGCAGACCCACGGGACCCAAGTCGACAGTGCAGTTCACGAACAGGGTGTCGTATCGCCCTCCCAAGCCAACAGTGGCCCCAGCTCCAGGCTCACACCGCCATACGAATGGAACGGGTGGGAGAAGGTGAGTAGGGGTCCAAAAATTCGTGGTCCAAATGTTGAAAATCAGCGGGTCCGAGCACGAGCAGGGGTTCACGTAGCGGAAGGCGCCACCCCAATGGTTTTCCAGGCAAAGGCCGGAGCCCAGACTGTCCCACGAGCCGGGTCCCCTCCGATGACGACTCCACGCCGGAACCACTCACCCGGCACGAGGGCCACATCGACCCTGTCCTCAGGCAAAGGGAAGGCACCTCGGGTGAATCCCAGGACAACACCTACGCCGGCGCGCCGATCGACCCGACCTGATGGAGCCTCGACAGTAGCTGCCAATGTCCCAAAGGCTGCTAGGCAAGCCAGTGGTCGATTGGCGATTGACCCCCTGCGGGGGATTGAGGCTCGATTGCTCACAGGGCCCCCATATCGGGCGGGGCAGAAAGTGATGTCACCCCAACCCCAGGAGTGGAGCAAGGGGATGTTGTGCAATCGAGCGCCCTCGGACTGATGGAAATTGTACTGACCAGTCACGAGACCGGGCAAAACACATTGGCAGTGTCTACACACACGGAGGACAGCCTTGCATTCGAGTCACATGGGCCAACTGCCAGGGGGGCTTCACTCGCAGATGACGGGGCTATGGAAGTTGACTGTCCAGGGGAGCCAGACGGTACGCGTCCAAGTATCGACCTCAATGGCATGGCCTCTGGACCTTCATTGTCGCAGCCGGGAAATAGCACTGGAGGAGCTCCAGTCTCAGGGCCAGGGCCCATTCGAGTCGGGGAGAGAGACTGTGAGCCCACCCACCCTGCATCAAGTACATCTACCCCAAATACCCCGGGGCCTACTTGGTCTATTAACTCCCTCCCAGACTATCTACGTACGGAGTTTATGGAGTGGTACCGTGCAAACTGTGATCCATTAGGCATTGGGGGATTCTTGACACCGCAACCGAGGCGGCTTACAGGACTCCAAATGTTAAGACGTGAAGAGATCTCTGAGTCAGCTAAACGGCAACGCACTTCTATCCTTCAGAATAGACGGAATACGCCATCACGGTCAGAGGGCGGTGGGTCAGCTATTAGGAGAAGTTTGGCGGATAGTACAGCCTCTAGGGGGCCCCTTGTGTTTCCAACCCCCCCCACTCTACATCATGATAGTTACAATACTATCTCAAAACCTTCAGGGTGCTAATAACCCTTCGAAGGTTGATATTTTGAAGAATTATTTTTTGACATTGAAATCAAGCTTGGATTTTTTATGTTTTCAAGAACATCGACTGCGGGGAGATAAACTCTTGGCCCTAGGACACAACATATGGCCTAGGGCTAAGTTCTTTTGTTTAGAGGCTTCCACTGGTTATGGACATGCACTTGGTGAGGAAGGGGCTGCCAAAGGGGGAGTGTGTTTGTGGGTCTCCCCTACCATCCAACATCTAGTATCAAGTTTGGGCTTCTCCAAATGTGGAAGAGCACAGTGGGTGAGATTAAGTGGCATGCCAGGAGGAGACGTGGCGGTTTTGAATGTCTATGCTTCTACCTCTTCGCGGGAGAGAATTGAATTATGGACCGAACTTTTCTCGGGCTTGGCCAAGGATTGTAAGTGGCTTTTGTGTGGCGATTGGAACTTTGTGGAGCATTCCAAAGACAAGTCTAGTATGTGTGGTAAGCTAATTTCTCCTACTGAGCACCTTGCCTTCTTCCGTTTAATCAATGCTCTCAATGTCGAGGAGGAATTTCCACACTCCAACCCCATTAAATTCTCTTGGGATAATAAGAAGCGAGACGGAGCAAGAATTTTAGCTAGACTTGATCGCATTTATTCCTTTCAGCCGGGTGGAGGGCAACCAAGCCCTATCATGGAGTATTTTATTAAGGGGGATAGTAACCATTCGGATCACCTTCCAGTGTGGGGCAAATTCTCTTTGCAAGCAACAGCCCCACGGAAGTCTTCTTATAAGATGAATGGCCGCTACCTCGAGGATGTCGAAGTTCGAGCCAAAATTACTCACCTTTGGGAGTCTTGTCAGGGACGGGGCTTCTATAGTAAGCTCCGTAAGGTTGTCAAATTCTATAAGGAGTATTGCTTAAAGGCGGCTAAGAAGCAGAGGGAGGAGGAATTGCACTTAACGGTGCAATTAACTGAGGCTGTCGAAGCCCTCCAAACCGATCCAGGGAACCTTGAGCTTCAAGGCACCCTTAGTGCTATTGGTGAGAAACTTGGAGTGGTAGAGAAACACCATGTAGAAGGAGTTAAGGTGAGGAATAGGGTCCAATGGAAACGGGTGGGTGACGCATGCTCTAAAGAATTCTTTCAAGCACATAGAGATCGGGGGAGTGGCGCGAAGATCACAGAGTTGGAGGACTCAAACGGGTTGCTACATTTCGAGCAGCGCGACCTTGAGAGAATATGCTCGGAGTACTATTCAAAGTTGTATACAGCCCCACCTCCATCCCCCAGAAATATTGATGCTGGCGACGTATGCCTCAGTGGGATTACTAATCGGCTTTCAGACTCCATGAAGGTTTCCCTTACTTCCCCCGTCAGCTTGGAAGAATTAGAGGATGCCCTTAAGGAAATGGACTCAAGCAAAGCCCCAGGCCCCGATGGTGTCATTACCGGGTTTTTTAAGAGTTATTGGAGTCTTATCAAGAACGACTATCCCCACATGATCTCTGAAGCAATTCGAAATGATTCCATGCCACCAGGAGTTACACGAGGTGTAATTTCCCTACTCCATAAAGGAGGTGCCCGGAGTATGCTAACCAATTGGAGACCCATTACTTTGTTGAACGTGGCTTATAAACTCTACGCCAAAGTGTTACAACGTCGCCTTCAGCCAGTTCTGATGGAGATTATTTCTCCAGACCAGTCAGCATTCTTACCCTTACGTTTCATCTTGGACAACATCTTCTTAACCCATGAGACGATCGATTGGGCCGACCACTCATGCCAACCTTTACTTTTTTTGAAGCTTGATTTTAGTAAAGCTTATGACATGGTAGACTTGAGCTTTCTAAGGAAGGCTCTAATCGCCTTTGGCTTCCCTCCTACCTTCGTAGCCATGACGATGTTGCTCTTTCAAGACGCCCAAGCTTCTGTCAAAGTTAATGGTGTAGAATCTCCTTTGTTCCCCATCCAGAGAGGAGTTCGTCAAGGTTGTCCACTAGCCCCTTATTTATTTCTTATCATCTCAGAAGTCCTAAACTCGATGGTTAAAAAAGGAGTAGCGGCTGGGGCAATCAAAGGCATCAAACTCCCAGTAGAGGATCGGCAACAAGTTATGGCCCAATATACCGATGACGTCTCCCTCACACTCTTAGGAGAGGAAGACTCGGTACTAGCCACCATAAGCACACTAGACACCTTTTGTGCAGGCACTGGATTGGTATTGAATTGGACCAAGTCGTGTGGATATTGGAGAGCAGTCGACCAGCCAATCCGCCCAACGTGGACTCACCAACTAAATATGACCTGGGCAACGGATGGAGATGTATGCAAGCTTTTAGGTTCCATCTTTGGGATGTCTTTGAGCTCTAGGGATGTTGACTCCTTCCTATTGGAACGCCTGCAGAAGAAGTTGGGATTTTGGTGCACCGCTAAAATTAATACCACTGGAAGAGCGGTTATTGTCAATCATGTGCTCCTATCATCCTTTTATTTCTTCATTTCTATATGGGCAGGGACACGGGCAGGGGTGGCTAAATGTAAAAGCGCGGTTATGAACTTTATGTGGTCAGGGACCATGCATCGCTCTAGAGCCAAGGTGGCTTGGGCGCAGTGTTGTCAAACGAAGGACAAAGGGGGCCTAGGGTTAATCAATCCAACAGATGCTTTGGTCTCCTTAATGGCCAAGTGGATTGTCAAAGCATGTGAACCTAACGACTCTAACCTTCATGTCCTTCTACGTTATCGCCTATCTTGCTTCCAGCCGTATAGTGGAGGACGCTGGACTCACAGCATGGAGTTTTTCACCATTTCGAGGTTTCAAGCTCGCCAAGGGTCAAAGACATGGGTTAGAGCATGTGAAGCATGGCGGAAGATCGTGGGTGAAGTGATGCCAGTCCCCCCAGACATACCGGAAGAGGTGCAGAGAGAATCCCTCTGGTGGTCCCCTTTCTCATCTTAGATTGGGCTAGGATTTTCTCGATTGAGGGCTGCCAAACTCCACCAAGCGGGCCTACGCACTGTGGGAGACGCTTGGCTACAGGGGAGGTTCCTATTGGGAGAGGAGGCGTCGGAGAAATATGGGTTACTAGTGGAGGAACATGGAGCATGGGAAGCCACGACTCGAGCCCTCCAACGCATGTGGGGGACCCTGCTTACCGATATCTCTCCCCCGCCAACTGCAGGGGAATGGTTGGGCTGTTTTGAGGAGGACGTACCATATCCTTTGTTTGTCATCCAGATGAGTACCAACCACTTGGTGCGAGTAGGGGGTCTTGCCCAACCATGGACCTTCTCCAAGGCTGAAAGGCTGCATGAGGTTCGCCGCTTGTCAGGTACCTTAGCTGAGTGGAAGCCTCCAACTGTCTTGATGACAGGAGATGATCAACGCTTCACCACTCACGAGGTCTTTCATAGGGTGCGGGTCACCAAGGTTTTGCGTGGCTCCAGACGGATGACAATCTTCCTCTACTTTGGACGGGTCGACAAGCTCAAATGGGACCCAAAGAAATTCCAATGGAACGGTAGCCAAGGGCCAGTCCCTTTCATGGAGTTCAGCTCTAGACTGGGGAGAGAAATCCTTAGGGACAAGCAAGTCATCCCAAGTGTGGTAGAGAGGAAGTGGCAAGGGATTTTGCCCCTTACTCACCGTCTACAATGGAAGACAGTGTGGGTCAAATCTCGTACACCAAAAGAAGCAGGGCTGCTGTGGTTAGTGTGGCACAGAGCGGTTGCGGTGAACGCGTGGAGAGGATGTATCCACCACACACTCGACACTGGCTGCCCCATATGTCCTCTACGGTCCCACGAGTCAGTCTTACACAGGTTCTGGGAGTGTCCATCAGCGCAACGGGGGTGGCAATGGGGCATTCACATCATGAATACCCTTGTTTCCACCAGGGAGGCAATCGGACCATGGCGGCCGCTTACGTGGAAACAGGGTATTTTCTCGACCCGTATCCCTCGCCGGTTTGGCATTGTGAGTAGTATTTGGGTGCTCCTTCGCACGGTCATTATGTGGACTCTCTGGATTGAGCGGAATGATGCCGTCTTCAATGACATCCGTTGGCACCCTGCCAAGCTGCTGCAATGCATCTGGTTAAGTCTTGTAGACTATGGGCGCATGGAGTGGGACACCGTTTGTAGGCATCAAGCTAAGTGTTCTATTAGGGGGGAGTTAGCCCAGACTCGGTTCATCTCTAGGTGGGCGCGTAGCGCGGTCTTTGCTGAGATGATTGATGGCTCCCCTAGATGGATGCTTGCTGGGCCTAGGGCTGGTTTTGTCTTCCAACCCCCTTAGTTTGTTGGCGCTTGGGGGGGCATGCCCCCCCTGTCACGCCCCTGGTGTATTTTATGTCTGGTCTGTCCTCGTGTCTTTCTTGCCCAGGCCGCTTGCGGCTGGGTGTTTGTTTCTTTTTTTCCTTGCAGTAAAGTTTCCTTTACTTGTGTCAAAAAAAACAAAAAAACTTTGTTCCTCAATAACTTTTGCATACAGTATCCAAATTCCATGTTTTTTGGTACGTTGGAACCTCCTTTCACTTGCCTACAAGAACATATGAAAATTTGACCAGTTTAACAATAGTAACTAGGCTCAGTAGCAAAAAGTGGCGGTTTTGGGTGTACCTACTTTAGTTATGCCAAAGAAAGACCATTTCTTTTGTACAAGACGTGGTCTGTATTTTGTGAGCCAAGTAAGGTTGACTAAGTCGAGTAAGTTTTAGTTTTGCCAGAGTATTGACCAGCGCTGCTCCGCACATGCAGAATCTTTTCTTATTTTTTTCTTTATTTTTAACCCCTAAAACCCCGTTTGCCCCCTCGGGGGACAGTTTGGGTCTGGGTAGGTTCCTATTGTCTCAATTTGAAGTGAATTTTTTTGAGATTTTTTGAGGTTGTGTAGCTTTGCAATAGCTTTGTGGATATATAATTTTTGTTTCAATTGGATGTCGGATGAAAAAATTATGGCACAATGAGTAAGAAATGGAGATTGGCGGGCAGCCCAAAAAAAATTACAAAAAGTCAAAAAAAAAAAAAAATTGAATTTTTTTTCCTAAAAGATTATGTTTTACCTATACGTGAAGCTTTGATTCATTTTGTTTGGACTAGGGATGAGAAAGTTATAGACAATCTTAGTTTTTCGGTCAATTTAAGCATCTTCTTGGAAAAAAAACTTTTAGTTCAACTTTGAATGCTAATATCTTCCAATCCATACGGTCAAATTTGATGAATTTTTTACTGCATGATCTCAGACAAGTTAAGTACAAGATCCTACGGTTAAATTCCTAAAAAAACAAAAAAAATTGGTTTCCTTAAGTGAATATAGCAGAAGTGATAGTTTTGAGTGGTTTTTGACAGGAAACACCCTCGGGATTTAAGGGGTTAAACGAATGAAACGGAACATGCAAAATCTTTCTTTGCAACTTGGAGTCGACAGAGTGACAGGGTGACGTTCAGTCAAAGATTTATCATAATCTATTATACATAAGGTAGACAAGCCTATTACCACCCTGATTTGCGATCTGACTATGTTGGAGTCAACTTCAATGGGGGCACCTATTTTTCAAAGGTGTATGCATGTTTCACAAATCAAACCCAAGTGGAATTATAATTTTCTGATGAAAATTGAAATTTCTATGAATTTTTGAAGTTGACTGCCCTGAAATTACAAATCCGCCCATGGATTAATTTATAAAATTGAGATCAACAACCCATTACCGCCATAGATTGTATCTATGAGTACTTGGATATCCACCAATCAATGGTAGACACGTTACCCAAGCTGGATTAATGAGCTGATTTTGCCAGAAAAATAGATGGACTTAGATGAGTTTCAGGGTGATAATGGGGCCAAAAGTCAGATGTCGGAAATAGGAAGCTGACGGGAATAGGCTGGTTTACCTTAACGCAAGGAAATAAAGTCAGTCACTTGCTTGCTTGAATGATTATAATACTCCAGTCGGTAAGAAAGATAAGAATGTTAGCTCCAAGTCAACAGGAATCAAGGCTGAGCGAGGTGGAGAACTGGAGATGCCAATGCTCAATAATTCTAGAGACTACAGTTTGTGGCTTACATAAGTTTTCAGTTGAAATTCAAAATGTATGAATTTTGCAGGTTTGGGTTTTTGATCTTTAACATTTAATATAATCTCGAGAATGGATCATGTTTATCATCTATAGTAATTGTCTTGTATTTCCCGTATATGCTTTTTTCTTTAATTTAGTAGTTTAGTAATTCAGTAATTTGGTGTTTGGCAATTGTGAATGGAAGTTGTGAATTTTATTTTACTACTTGCTTACAAATTCAAATATGTGGGTTATGGGTTCTTGTATTGTAATATTGGTTTGGGTTACCGGCTTGATTTTGCAATATAATTTTGTCAATTGAATGAAAGTATTCTGAAGATTTGATTTTAGTACCAGCTTATAAATTCAAAGAACTAAATTATGGGCTCTACTTTGTCTTGGGTTCATGGTTTTAAGTTGTGACTTTGATTTTGTAGTATAATTTTGTTAACTGAATAAAAGTCTTTGGTTTGGATTTGCTATTTGCTTTCCAATTGTAAGATGTAATGGAATATGATTTATTGTTGGCATGAAAACTTAAAATTGTTTTTTATCTTTGGGGGGCATTTTTTGGCTTGGTAGATTCTAATTTATTTTTTGTATAATATTTGAAAACTAATAACATTGGATTTGGGGATTTGGTTTAAGGTTGTTTGTCTACCTTAGATAAGATATTGGAATATACATTGTGGATTCATTTTAGTTTTCTAATGTTGTATTGATGCTTGTAGTAAATGGAGGCCTGCAAAGTCTATGTTGCACATATGTGTGCTTTGACTCAAAGAAGGGAATATAGCTCTGTTGAAATGGCAACGCTTACACAACTACAATTAGAGCATCCATGTCCTTACTGACCCTCGAGTGACCATGCTTGGGATTCCAAATCATTTTTTTTCCATGAATACTAGTGTGCCATGTGCGGCTAGTACAATATAATAAAAGTAAAGTAAAAATATTTTTTAGAATTTCTTAACTCATAAAAATTTCAAAATTCAATCAATTTCACACCATAGATCTAAATGTCATGAAACAAAGCCTATACACCCCTCCTCATAGAGGGCTTTATGACGGTACTAGGAATACGACCAAGAGACATATTTTTCAAAAGATCTCAATGTAATAAACAAAACAAACAGTCTAACTTATTTGGAACGTTGTTGGTGCCATTCTATGGCGCCTATAATTATATATATGACAAATCAATAAGCTATAAAGCTATTGGAAGCATTTTTTCATTCCCCTTTTCTTTGTTGACCTTTCATGTTGGGTTATGAAGAGTATCCAATTGAGTTTGCACTCTTGCCAATGTTTTTCTTCACGTGAATGGGAAGTTAGTAAAAAATATGGATCGCAAAATATACTATTTTAATATATTTTGGAAAATTGTTGCTCAATGCTCTAAATCTAAAATTTCTTCACAAAAATGATTTTTTTTGAGTTTGAGCCCCAACTTACAAAACAAAGGTCATCTACTCTAGTTTTTGCTCCAATTTGAATTTTGAAAAAATTCCTAATATTGAATATTTAATTGCAATTTGAACTTTGGATGTATTTTTAATGTCTATTGAAATACAATTATAGAATGACATGAAAATTGATTTTACACTAAGATGTTTTTTATTATAATATATACACATGGTGAAATTTTCAGATTTTTTGAAATAATTTCCTATTTGATGTGATTTTTTCTTCACTTTCTCTTCAAAAATTCTCAAAAAAATTTAATTTCCCATGAAAAATCTAAATTTTTTGTGAAGTAAAGAAGACATGTAGTAATTTCATCTCTGAAAAATAAATATAATTCTTTTTTATACATATTTAGTTGCAAAATGGTAGCAAACTGAGTGATGGGCAATCATTATGACGCTTGAAATCAGCGGTCATGGGTCCGTCACTTAGAGGTTAAGGTATGGATTGAATTGAAGCTTCGAGGAGCTAAGAGACTTATTAGGGTTTAGAGTGGGTGTGAAAATGTGTAGATCATTAATCCATGGGTTGTGAACTGTGTTGCTAGGTTTTTTTAACCCATCAACACCACGGAGGACGTTTTACAACCAATGAATGACAAAGAATCTCTCCATGTAGGACAAAAGTGCAACTATTCATCCTCCAAATTTTGTGTGAAAAGCACATCCCTCCTATGAAGGTTCATTGAAGACTCACTGCTGTTGAATTATTTGCCACGACAACTTATAAGGTAGGAGGCTGTAAAAGCAACTTGGCTCTAAAAGCAACCTCTAACACAGAGGTACATTTTACTTTATTCAATGTATCAAAACTGTACATTTCAGGAGGTGGTCGCTTTTGGAAACTATTGCGTTTCAACTTCAAAAATTTGTAACTAATTCCACAAAGGTCCAAAAAATATAAAACGATTTGGATTAGATGTCAATTCCATTTTTCTTCCTAGCAAAATCTACTGAAAATTGTTTCAAGGAGTCTAGCTTCCTTGAAATTGCAATTAGATCTTACAGGGTTGCTTTAACAGCCTCCTACCTTACTCCTAAATATTGTGCCTTGTCTTTTGAGTGGATAGTAGTGAGAGAGAGAGTTGTCAATTAGTTTAAATTAGTTTTTATGACCCCCCATTCTTGTATTTTCACAGGGCTTGGTTTATTCAACCCACCATTGGGCCTAGTTGGTCCCTCCAATTCTTATATTCTTCAAATTGACTCGACTGAGCAATCAATATGGATTACTATTTGAAAATGCTTCCGTATCTATCTTCTTTTTACACATACATACACATATATTAATTAATTAATTTTTCAAGATCAACGGTGTTAGAGGGGTGATTCTTATTTATGAGATCAACAACTCTCAATTTTTAAAAAGAGGGTGGGGGTGGGGTGCGTTAATTGCAATTTGAACCTGGATGCATCATCACAAGAGATAGTCAAAGCCAAAGAGATTTTAAAGACAATAAATGATAGTTGTTCAAAGTATTAACAAGGCGTATCAACATATTAACCCTTCAGGATGTTAAGACCAAGAATGGCCTACAATTGTTTGTACTCTTTCAATAGTCATAATATACAAGACTTCATTTCTTGCAAAATCCTACTGAAAAAAATTCTATTGAAAATCACAAAGCAAAAGTGCATTCCCAAGTAGTCTTACAAAAAATCCTTTATTAACCCCTAATTGTATTTTACTATGTTTTCACCAAAACCACTTTGAAACTGTCATTTTGAAGACAACCACCAAATTTTAGAAAAAAAACAATTTAGGAAAAATTTGACCATAGAATCTTTTAGTAAACTGATTTGAAAAGATGTGGAAGAAATTTCAGAAATTTTCGCCGTGTAGATTGCAAGATATTAGTGTTTGAAGTTACAAAAATCCTTTTTTTACCACTACGAAAATCCAGGATGCTGCACTTCAGAAGGCAATATTTGTATGAAACTAAGTCCAAATGGTTGTAAATCTTTGGATTCATTCTTCAATTCAAGTTGGCCACATGCTTGAAAATTTTCAAATCATTTGGATTTGTACAACATGTAAAAAAAAAATAGTAAGTAGAAAGAAGTAGAAAATGAGCCAAAATACTAAATTGTAAACAATTTATTTATGGAATTGAAAAATTCCAATCCCAATGGCAAATTTTTTTTTAATAAACAATATACAACTAATGTTGGATTTTTTTTCCAAAAATATTAAAAATTGAATTAAATAAAGGATTTCAAACTTTTTTTTGTAATGTATAGATTCTATAACTAGTGGCAAACTACCCCAAACTAAAACTCCTCATAACTTTTGATTCATTGATCAAAATGGGATGATCCAAAGTTTCCCACTTAGATAAAAAATCTAATAAACCAATTTCAAATTTTTAGTTTTTTTAAAAGTCATTTTTTAAAGATTTTTTTTGAGCTGCCCGGGCTGCCCAAAGTTCAAAGAAAATCACATATCATGCAATAACTTTTTAACCATGTAGTCAAAAGTTACAAAAATTGTTGGTCCTTGAAGCTACTCCTTGGGCACATGTTGTGTAAAAATTTCAAAGAAATGAAAGAAAAACTCCATCCATAGTGAGCTGCCCAAAATCGCTATGTTGCCAAAAAATGCAGTTTGGTCCTTTAGGGATTAAAAAACAAATTTTTCTATAGGACTAGGCTTGAAAAGAGTTCAGGCATTAACAACTGCCCCTACAAAAGTGCCCAAAACAATGCATATGGGATGACTTTGAAATGTAAAAATAGCAAGAAAAATTGCAAAAAACACATTTGAGGCTGAACCTCCTTCTACTAAAATGCTTCTCAATCACTCATAACTTCTTGGATTGATGTGAAATTTTAACCATGCAAACTAGACTAATATGCACAAATTTTCCAAAAATTTTATTAGAAAAAGAGATTGTATGAAGAAGAAACAAGCCGCCAAAGTTCATTGTAATCTAAAAATATCGGAATTTTAAATTTCGAATTGCTCCCAAACATTCAAAACAACTTGGATTGACATGAAAATCTTAACACAACAACTAGACTTCAATGGAAACATAATCCAACAAATTTATTGGAAACTAACATTGGATGAAGGAGATACAAGCCCCCAAAGTTGCAATCGTCAAATGTAGTTTTGTTGACTTAAATTGAACCTGTGAGCTTTGATTGGCTTCCAAAAAATTGGTACCTCTTGTATTGATCTAAATTTTTTAGCACACAAACTAGAAGAGAGAAAACAAATTTTACAAAAAGTTTTATTGAATTTGGACATCATATGCAAAAGTTACAACATTTTGAATTGGATTTGAAACTATGTGAAGAAACCCTTTGGGTGTTTAGTAGTTGCAATAATTTTGATTTACAATCGGGAGTGAATTGAATGGAAACATACAATGGATCATTCTTAGAATCATTGTTTTTATTTAAAGGCATGGTTAGGATCATTCTTAACCCCTTAATGCCTCAATCCTTTTTTGAATTTTTGCACATTTTTGCATATATCTTTGTACAGAAATATCATTTATTGCAATTTCATGAAATTGGTCAATAAAAAAGTTTTTTTTTTTCCATGATTCAAGTGTTACATTGATGAATGCGAGTTAGTTGGACAAACCAACACCTCCAAGTCCTCTATTCATCGTCCAAAATATGGATGTCGAAGCGCTTAAGGATTAAACTCACTGGCTCCATTCAATGGCATGTTTTGATTGATTACAGTTGCATCTATAAGCATTAATAGGGACCTATGCACCTTTGACTTTGAAAAATCATATTTTATTCATTTAAAGTCAGAAAATGAAACTTAAAATTTCCACTATTGTATTCTTCATTTCTCTTTCTTCCACAAAAATGTAAAAAAACTTTGGATCCACCCATTTTTGTACAAAGGTCTTTTTTCCCTTAGATGAGCGCTTTCTGAGCCTTCCACCTTATATGCAAATGGCCTTGGTACTTAGAAGTTGCAATAATATTTACATTGTATAAACAATGTCTACATCCTTTAGGAATTAAGATTGTACGGTTCAAAAATAGCCAAAAAATTCAAAACACCATATTATCAAGTAGAGCCAAAAATTGTTGTAGTACATTTGAATCATTTATTGCAAAGACATTGTGGCAAAGTCTTTCTCAAGAAAAGAGCATGTTGATGAAAACAACAAGAATATTTTGGGTGGACACCCACAAAAGTCTAGATCAAGTTACATTAAGGTGGGAGCACCAAAAACCAACAATGTACCCAATGGCGTCACTTTCTATAGATGGTAGTCATTTTAGAACTTAAATGTAGGTAGACCATAAATAGCTTATTGTTTGTTGACCAAAATGATAAGCTATCTATAGTCTACCTACATTTAGGTTTTAGAATCATTGCCTTACCTATAAAGTGAAGCCATTGGGTACATTGTTGGTTTTGGGTGCTTCTACTGTATTGCATGAGATCTAGAGTTTGTCACTCAATAGTGGATTATAACTAAATTTTTTTTTCCAAATGTAAGCTCTTAAATAAGGTAAGTCCAATTGTAAAGCCAATTGTCCTTGTGGGGGACAAAATGGATTTTGGATAGGTCCTATAGTCTCAATTTTTTTTTTTTTTTTTTTTTAATTTTTTCTTGAAGATAGGAAAACACATTAGCTTTCTAGGAATAATTTTTTAAATTTAAATTAATGCCTTTGAACAAAAGTTATACTATCCTAAGTTCAAATTGAGGTTAATCGGGGAATACAAAAAGAAATCACAAAAAGTCAGAATAGAATTTTCAAAATTTTATTTTTTATAGAAAATATTTTTGTCTACATGGAAAGATTGGAATATTTTAAAGGATTCATTCTTGATTGCAATTTTCACAGTTTTTCATGGAAAGAAATTTGTCAAGATTTAGTTCACTTGCTAAAACAATCTCACTGTTGAGATTATTGTGTTTCAATTCCATCTTAAACCAATTAATAATTTAGATTTTCCTTCAATCTAGTACCTACTTCTACTTAACAATTTTTTAAAGAATGAAAATCAAAAGTTTGTTTTTTGACATTTTTTTCCTATACTTTCAACTCAATCCCTCAACATACATCTTTTAAAATTCATAAATGATGCAAAAACTTTAAGCTAAAGAGATTGGAAGCCTTGAAATCTAGTTAGGCAAGGTGCACAATAAAATGAATTGTTAACCCCTAAAGTCCCATTGTCCCCTCGGGGGACAGAATGGATTTCGGGTAGGCTCTTACAGTCTCAATATTTTTTGTGATTTTCTGAATACTTTTTGGGAGATAGAAATCACATTAGCTTTCCGAAAATGTAATTTTTATTTCAATCAGTGCCCAGGAGCAAAAGTTATGGCACAAAACCCCAAAATTTTAGTTCGGCGGGCAGAAAAAAATCCTCAAAAAAACTTTAAATTAAAAATTTTAAAAATTTGTTTAATATGGGTTTTATTTTTATTTACACAGGAAGCTTTGATTCATTCCATTTGGATTTGTTATACAAAAGTTATGGTCAATCTTATTTTTTGGGCAATTAGAACATCTTTTTGAAAAAATAACTTGTAGGATTCATTTCTGAATTCAATTTTAACAATTTAAAAAAAAAAAAAGGTTTCAAAAGGTCAAGATTTCTTGCTAGAACAATCTCACCATTGAGATTAGTATATTTCAATTCTATCTTAGAGCTATTAATGATTTAATTTTTCCTTCAATCTTGAACCTACTTCTACTTAACAATTTTTTAATGAGTGAAAACTAAGTGTTTTAAATTTTTTTTTTTTTTTTTAGATTCTCAACTCAATTCTTCATCATATAAAATTAGAAATTCAAAATCATTAGAGCAAAAATTTGAAGTTAAAAAGGTTCAAAGTCCCAAAATGTAGTTGAGCAAGGTGCAAAAAAACTAGATTCCTTCACTTTAAATGCAAATATCTTGCAATCTACATGGTCAAAAATTTTGAAATTTCTTCTACACATTCTTATACTAGTCTAGTACAAGATCCTACGGTTAAATATGCAAAAAAAAACATTAATTGTTTTTTTTTGCTCTTAGCTCTAGAAATGACAGTTTTGAGTGGTTTTTGATGGGAAAATGACCTTGGGACTTTAGGGGTTAATGGGGCAATTGTTATGCCCAATCAAAAGTCCACAAACCGGGAAATCTACCAACTTATTGATTGCAGAAGTCTCAAGGGTAAGAGTTTTGGGGTTCTCAGACAAAGTGTCACTCCAAGACCACCAACCATCAGCCGAATTTGCTCCACTAAGCTTAAGTGGTCCCAACACAACCTGCGGCACAAATCATGACCTTTGTTAGTAAAATGCTTCAATCAAGCGACCTTCAACACTGATTTCAGGTTTAGCCACTAATTTAATCACAACATTACAATTGTATATCCTATGAAGATAAGTAAGACGGGGCATTCTTCAAAAAAAATTGATCACATGATTATTTCTTAATTATATGAGAAGAATATACACGTGATCAAAATTTGGATAGTTCTTATTTCAGATGAAAGCCACTTGATTTTGAACATTCGTGCTACAGTTTCTCACATACACATCAACAAGACCCTAATACTCAGGGTACATAAAGGTGAACCTCTAATTCGGCCAGTGAATTCTTTCTTTCGATGATTCAGGACTATAATCTTGTCTTGCTCACGCTTCAACAGCAACTGTTGATCGAAAACGATTCTCAATTTCCAAATTCTAAAACTTCTCAGAGGTCTCAGCAAATCCCAGCTTGATATGTTCAAGAAAACAGAGAACCTCATCGTAGACTGAGGGTCTCATCAAAACGGGAAGCTAAAGTCGACCATGTTTTCAAGCACTGAGCCTTTCGTTTCTTCCAATTCACGAAGCTGTCTTTCATCATCCTTGAATGCTTTAGCTCTGTCAGACATGGCACCATCAAAAACCCTCTACCTTGCCCGCAAGATAAGTTTTTTTTTTTCCGGCACATCAGCTTCACTTACAACATGGACCAACTGCAGCAGTTTTCGCACCATTTCAGCAGTTTTTGCACCAGTTTTTGCACCATTTCTGGTGCAAAAACCTTGGTGGCTAAACTTGGCAGCCTTAGCACCTTTCGGCTTTGATGTTGAACCTAGACGGTTCCTGGGCATTGATCATGAAAGAACTTTGATCTGCCAGCCATGCCCTTACGAACACCCGCTTGGGTGTTGACCATTTGATGGAGGCCGATTGTAGCACTTCTGATGCAGATCTAGAAATCAATGCTCTCACAGTTTTCAGCTGTCAGATAGAAATTTGGGGAGGCACCGACCAGAGCCACCATTTTGTTCAGGATTTGTTTTTCTCCACAGGAATCTGGCTCGGAATTGCTTATATCATCAGAAACAGTGCCCCTCTTCCATCTGGCTCCCATCCACTGCAGCATCATCTCAGACCCCTAATCCGCCAAAGACCACTGTCTGCTACTTTAGACCTGCGCCTTGGAGAGATTGATCTCGATCGGTTGATCACCTTGTGTCCATCTTTTACATCTTTTTGACGCTAGAACGCTCTAAGAGCTCTTCCTCAAAGTTCAGTTGGTCACCTTGTGTCCATCTTTTACATGTTTTTGACGTCATACTATCTGACTGACTGTTAGAGGCCATCGGTATTGAATAGCCGAAGAAGTTTGAAGCTGAGCAGATTATACGTTTGTACATAATACGTTTTGGCCATAGTGGAAACAATTAAGGCCCTGCTTATAGAAAGGACGAGTTGATCACCTTGCAAATCATTCATTGTGAGACAATGTGAATCATCATTCTACTTTAAAAAACCCAAAAGCAATCATTAGAAGGCAATTTACAGTGCAAGACCTCTTTCTTTTGCACAAAATTCCAAAGATGAACATCTTCACTTCTATCTTACATAGAAGGATTTTGTGTCATCCATGAAACATTTAGGATGGACTTACATGTAAATGGATAATTTCGTTAAAATGGTGAAATTCCTTGACTTTGGCAGTTTTTACAGTTCAAACTGGGTAGTCTGAAATGTACAATAGCCCTATATGTCTGAAATCAATATCATTTTTATGTATCAGATATCACCTTTATGGTCTAGACTGGGCAGTCTAAAAATGGCATGCGGAACATTGCCATTTTAACAAAATTTCCCATGTAAGCTCGATGCCTCGATGTGCAAAAGAAATGATTAAAAGACAAGAACAGTTTCACCAATCATCGATAAACGTGGAAGTAGGAGATGGAGGGATGACTTATACCTAGAGGTTAGGCCAATTTGTTGTATCAAAGGCTTGAAATCCTCAATTGTGATTGGACAAAAGGTTGAAATTTGTGCAATTGGATTCAAGGGGAATGGCCCGGCCTGTTACTGCAAAACGTCCCTTAGTTTCACCAATATCATTGTACCAGCTATTTCGTTAAAATGGCGGATTACACATTGCCATTTATCATATAGGACCTAAACTTAAAAGTGCCAATTTTGTGGAATACCGCCATTTCAAGACAAGATCCGGTCTGCATCCGGAACATAAAATTGCTTTCTATATTTCGGTGACGGTAAACGCACCCGTCTACCGATGCATGCAAGGAGGCCCTTAATGTCCGCACGCCGTACACAGCGGCGTCACAGAGTAAGCAATTGATTGGCATCTCCACCTAGCTCACCCTTGATTGCTGTTGACTTCGGGCTACCTTCTCTTACCGACTGGAGTATTTTTATCGTTCAAGCAAGCAAGTGGATCCAATTCTCTGCATTATGTGTATTATTTTTTTTGTTTTGTTTTGTTTTGACACAAATGAAACGGAATTTCATGTATTAGTTTATAATAAAAATCTCCGATTGAACGTCACTTCATCGTCTCCAAGTTGCACAAAGAGGTACTGGACGTATGCGAGCAGGACTGTACGAAGGCAACTTGAAACGGTCTTACTCTGGCAAAACTAAGTTTAGAGCCAGTGTAGCGTGGCATGGTAGTCAACCTTGCTCGGTTTGCAGACCGCGCCGATAGCATTCAGTGCTAGATATAATCCATTCCAACTTCAACCTCTGCATTCCAGTGCATCACGTACCGGTGCTGATCTCTAGCGCGATTGAGTTACGTTCCGGGGCATTGATGCATACTAGTACTCCGATGCATGAGAAGAGAGAAAGAGAGCTAGCTCTGTACGTGCGGACTAGCCGCGCCACTGCATGAACGAGCTTGTGCACTGGAGAAGATCATTCAGCGTTATTAGTCATCCAACGTCATGGTTTTCGACTACAATGCTCTCAATACCTGGAAGACTCCGGACCTCCTGACCCGGGACAGCAGACTGGTAAACAGGACACGGGTACGTTCCACGAGCTAGGTCACTGATCTACTATACATCTATCAATGAATAGAATAGGCTTCAGTTTGCACTGGCTCTGTATAACCGAATTCGATCACTTGATTGTCTAGCCAGCTGATCTCTCTATATCGACAATGGAACTCAATCGGTCTCGCAAGTCGCAACAAATGTAACGGCCCCATGCTAGGGGAAGTATGTTTACAATGGCAGTACTAAGTAATAATTACGTGTGGTGCGCAGGTGATGGGGATGAGCGAGAAGGCAGCCATTATTCACATCGTGGCGCTGGTCTGTACCGCGGGGATATCCCTGCCGATCAACCTGGGGTTCTGTATTTGGCACGCCCATCGCTACGGCGAGGTCAAGAAGGAGCGCATGTCGATCCGCCGGATTCTAGGCACTCGGAACATGTCGTATCGGGGCAAAGGCCACTGGGTGGAGGTGAAGCCGACTCCGAACAGAGCGCAGAAGGTGCAGGCGCAACCGACCCCGAACAGAGCGCAGAAGGTGCAGGTGCAACCGACCCCGAACAGAGCGCAGAAGGTGCAGGTGCAGCCGACCCCGAACAGAGGGCAGAGGGTGCAGGTGACTCGGACTCAACCTGCCAACAACGACCCCCAGATGCAATATGCGCAGGCCAATGCCAACGCCTCAGTGAACTACTCGCAGCAAGATTACGGCACCTACGCCAACAACGACCCCCAGATGCAATATGCGCAGGCCAATACCAACGCCTCAGTGAACTACTCGCAACAAGATTACGGCACCTATGCCGACAACGACCCCCAGATGCAATATGCGCAGGCCAATACCAACGTCTCAGTGAACTACTCGGAGCAAGATTACGGCAACTATGGCGACAACGACCTCCAGACGCAGCATGTGGAGGCCAATGCCTACGCCTCAGTGGACGACTATGAGCAAGATTTCGGGAACAATGCTGAAGACGATCTCCAGATGCAGTCTGAGCAGGCCATTGGCAACTCCGCAGAGAACGACTTGGAGCAAGATTTCGGCATCAGCGACGCACTCAGTGAGGCCATCGCTCCCGGGCTACTAGAACTGTTAGCTAGCTAGAACGTACGGTGATCATTGGTTCTAGCTAGTTGCTCTTGGTCACGCAATGCGACCTGGGTCGAGGCATCTAGCTCCCCCTCGACCTAGGCGATTGCAATCGCCAATTTCGTTAAATTGGCGGTTCGTATTCCATTAATTTCACCTCTTAGAACACCATCTCTGAAATGTAAATCCATACCTATCGTAGAATGATGCATGTTAAGACCTTTCCGGACCTGTATGTCACAATTTTTGGAGCTGGATCACACCACTTTAACGAAATTCACGTTTCGATTTCGATCTCTCCCTGGCTATTGATTGGAACCGTAGGCGGGTGCAAAGCTTTTCACGTTCTGTCGTCCATGTAATATATATACTATACATATACACGCATCCATCCTCGATCTTTGCATTGTAGCTGATCGATAGATGAGAATTGGAATCCTTCACTCCTTCAGTGAAGGATTCTCTGGTTTCCTAACGTAATCCCGGCGCACAGTGTTGCCCCAGAGAACCTTGTGCGAGTGATTTTTTCATGTACGCTTCGCGACTTTTCGTTGCATTATACCCCCATTGTTAGCTAGTGCAAAATCATCGGAGAAGCTTCTGATGTATGGCTAGCTTACAGTGTTGCTATTGAAGCTTAGGTTTGCCAGCTCGTAATGTCGACCATTTCAAGTTTGCTTCGTACAGTACGTCCAGAATTTTTATTTGCAACTTGAGACGACGGTGTGATGTTCAGTTGGAGATTTATCATATACTAATGTAATGCAAGGAAATAGAACCACTTGCTTGCTTGAATGATTAGAATACTCCAGTTGGTAAGGAAGATGAGAATGTTAGTCCGAAGTCAACAGGAATCAAGGCTGAGCTAGGTGGAGATGCTAATTGATTAATAAATCTTGAGGCTACAGTCTGTGCATCTCATAAGTTCACGGCAAACGAGTCTTCTTGTACCGCCACCCACCAGGGGCTTCAAATGCCAACGTACTCTGTCGGTGGAGGTGGCCCTCTCTTGATATTATCCCAATTTTTAAATACTATCCTAATTTTGTATTATTATTGGTTGTTTTGAGCTACTAGAATTTGAAGTAGCAACTAATTAATTTTTACCTACATGCTTCAACAACGTTTTTCAGCAAACAAGCAAATTTTAATTTTGGAACACGCTTAAGCAAACGTGCAACGTCTATTATTTTGTTTTGGACAATGTGAAGGAGAAACGTGGAATGTCAACTTTCAGGAATCACATCTTAGTAACATCAGCAACGTCCAATCACATTGATCAAATTCTAGTAGTGTAATTTCACTGATGTGGTTTTCACACACTTCCAAAAAATTAAAATAACCGGTGGATACCGACCTGAAACTCTTGTGGGGCAGCAGTAACTCTCTTAAAAAGGATAGGCTAGGTTGTGGGGCTACCTGGCTGATTTCTCGTCGACTCTGTGGTTGCATTTGTACTTGGTTCCGTTTTTCAATTGCAATGGTTCCCCACGTTTGTTTCAAAAATTAAAATTAAAAAACTCCGTAGTTAATTGAGAAATAAGATTTTTTTTCAACAAAACTTTGGAGGAATGGCACCTTACCGAAACTGAAAGTAGGACTGGGGCGGTAAATGTCACCCAATACTGACTTTATCTTCAGAGATTGTAAACTGAGGTCTACATATTGTTTCGATTGGAAGACTAAGTATATGAGGCTATTGTGAATGAAGGTGCAACACACCGCAATGTCCTGCTAGTATGGTGATTTTAAACCTCAGTTGAGAATATTGTGAGTTGTGGCAGGAGTATCAATCGACAAGAAAAAGACAAAAGGAGAAAAACAAACTCGTGGCTTCTGGCAACAAATTTCAACAATCATCAAGATGACGAGTACACATTGCAAATAGCCAAACAGTGTGCAGGATAGACATCGAAAGAGGCATGAGACTGAACTCAAACTTGAGAGTCCACAGCTCAACATGCATTCACTAAAATTACAGAAGCCACGAGTAGAATACTTCCTTGTCTGCGTTTCTGAGCAGAGATACTGTAAAACATTATACATTACTGTACATAACGTTGGATGTCTAACACGAAGCCTTTTGACGCTATTATTGAAATTGGTAGGTGGCAAAGCTGTGGCCTGCGCGTCCTTCATTTGTTGCCTTGAGTTCGAGCTTCTGGAAAGGACTGCATACAGCATTACCACGCACAAAAAGTTAACTACTGACAAAAGTGCACGAGTCCATATGACCACTGCAGGATGCACATCAGCAGTAATGAACAAATTTCTCCCTGAAATACTGCAAAGAAGATAAGGTAACTACTACTAAGTTGTGACCCTCACACGATAGCATCCCCTACAGGAACCTTAGGATCAATATTAGGTATGCCATAACCGACATTTGGCAAAGACCCAACGAAAATTAAGGGAGTTTAATAATTGGAACCACGCCCAAATGTTTCCTGGAACGTTTTCAGAGTTCGATAGGCAACCCATTCCCATGTCATTCAGCTGTTTCAAGTTGTTCACATTATAAGAAAGGACTCTTACTTATTTACTTTTATAGATAATGCTTTGTTTTGCTGTGGGCCTAGTCGCATTTATGAGAAGATTCCCAAGGCACTGGAGCACGTGTTACTCGGTTACTGTCTTTTATGAATCGTTACAATTTGATGTAGTACAGTCCCAATCATGAGCCTAGACTAATATTGAACCATGAGTATTGCATCGGCAAGGTAAGGCATGCAAGCATACGAAAAGTTCCTTGCACAAAATGCAAAAATAAATACCATTGCGGAAGGGAGGCTCTACCTGCTATTTGGATCATAGTAAAAGCCATTCACAGAGCCGTCACTGCGAGAGAAACAGACGTAGTAGAAACCTGCAATAGTTAATCCGCAGTCGGAGCCGACGTTCACAAAAAACTTCTCCTTCCATCTCTGCAATCGACAGGAGGAAAGAATATCAACCCAAATGGCAGGTGTAGGCATTATCTCACAATAGTCAATAACTATGTAGTCACACGAGGCGAGACAACACCGAGTTATAACTCATTAAATTTTCCAGAGGCAAATGTTTCTCACCATGAAAATGTATGGGTGATTTACAAGATCAAGTGACTTCCCACCATCCTTCTGGACCTCCTCCTGCAAAATATGTACAAGGTCAGCGAGGACCTTCAAACCAGCAAAGAGTTTCATTCTTAGGTTTAAAACTCTCCAAAGTAGACACAAAAGTCCCACAGCTGTATTGAACAGGAGTTACATAGAAGAAGCCACACGCCAAAATGAACTTACTCTAAGTTCAAGGAAAGAAGAGAATTTGGACCAATGCTTCACATCTGTCTCCTTCCTGTAATTTCATGAATTGAAATTGATAAGACAAGCAATCGCCCTAAACATTGAACTTGGACGTACAAGGAGATTTAATCTGAAAATACCAGACGGATATCAGGATCGGAGCAGAACTGGAAGATATCCTAACAAGTACATACATTATAGAATAAATCAAAGCTGACATATCCTCAACAGGCCTCATTTCTAAGTTTATTATGGTTGTTATGGTACCATGAGAAAAATGGAAAAATCTGGGAGTGCAAAGGGTAATCGTTGCACTCACGATGCATCCCACTGGCCAGTGTAGAAAGTGTAGTTTCTATTGTCCACAATTTCGCCCTCCCAAAAGGTTACTACCTGCAATCGTACACATGGGAAAAAAAAACGTTAAGTATTTTGAAAGGGGCAAGCAAGCTTATTGATGGACGCTTTACGGAGGAACCTTAAGACACAGCAAGTAGACATATCCTAGCCTATCTCTGAGACCAACGTAACAAGAGGAGCCTCAAAGATATCAATCGAGAAGCAGGGAAACACGTAGTACTCTACAGGGTATTAAAGGAGACAAAAATACTATCCGAAGAATAGAGGGTCTAATTCTATTTCTAAAAAACACATGTCAATGAGATAACCCCAAGGCAACCCGTTTTTCGTCGGTTTTTAATGAGATCTATGCGGGACAGCCAGCATGACCATTTCAGCATAGTTACAAACCCTACTTGCTCCGCTCCATAGGGTTGTGACTTTATGAGGGACTTCAAAGTGCATCCTAAAGCTAGGATTGGGGTCTTTGTAGAACCCTAGAATATGTTCCGAATCCTCTCTGTTGCACACTAGCCAGAAGCAACAACAAATTTCACCCACAACCATCACCATGGATATGGGGTGTCGGTGCACGACCTCAACTGCAGTTTTTTTTCTTTCTTTCCGTTTCGAATCCTTCATGATTCTGAACCCCCAGATTCTCGCCAAATATACTAGCCCTCAAACAGGGTTTCCAAGGCTGTCACCCCGTACTACAAGAGATTCAAAAAACATGAGATAAGAATTTTACCGGAGTCTCAGCCGAGGGAACATTGAGAGCCTCCATGCTACCACACAAGTAGCCACTTTGCATGTCACACCCTTGCAAGCGCACATTCACTTTCCATGCTTCATCCTTTTGCATGTTCGACACATTTTGTGTCCCTGCAAACGCCTGAACAGACGAAAGAAAGAAAAACCCTAAGTTTTTCGGTACCTCAACCACCCATAACGTTACACTAGAGTGGAAGAATAGGCGAAAAAGAAAAAGAAATTCTTAAAAGAAATTTATCATAAGCTCAATTTTCCGTGCAGGAACGTACCTGACCCACGTTCAGGAAAGTGCAAGGTGGAGGCAGCGCCTGGCCTGGCATTGCATCCCTGCGTCCATGTCCACAATACGGAAAATAAGCTACGCATCCTCAGAATGCCGACAACGGAAGTATTACTCTTCCAGTTCACAAATACATGAAATAAAACAAAATAAAACAATGAATTCGACTGCCCTTCGAAGCGGTACGAATTTCTAAACCCTAAGCAGAAACGCTCGTCGAGACGTCTCTGCCAAAACTGCGAAAAGCACAGACACATTGACACACACAGAGTAACGAGATCAACACCCTAAACCAACAAAAACCTAAAGTGAACCGCGTCACCAAAAGGAAAAATCGAAAATAAAAAACAGAACTGAACACCGCCACACACAAATTCACAAACTACACTTCAAGTTTCATATATAACCAGCAGAAACTGGTTGGATGCACCAGAAACGGATTCACAAAAAAACTCCCACAGCTCCTGTACCAAAAGATGATCGAAATACTAAAACCTAAGTAACACCAAAAAAACACCGAAACTGCTCAAACAAAGTACCACGAATTTTCAGCTGCTAGGGTAATGGATACACTTACCAAAATCCAGAAGCAGCTTTACAAAAGTTCGGAAGCCAAAACGCCTCACTCCAAAAACTACTACAAATGCAAAGCAATAGACGGCACCATGTGATCACACAGCATGGAGTGTGCTCAAGACTCCTACAAGAGTCCGCCCGATTCTGAAATCTAGGTAGATCGTAGATCTTTGGTGAATGACCCTAAAATCTACGAAAGTTATAGATTAGGGCAGAATGACTCAAGTTCTTGCGAGAGGGTCTGGTGCTATTCAAGTCGAGATTTTGAGAGCTGGGCTGATTGAGGCGCGATGCTGTGCATCCGGGTTTGAATTTGTTTGAGTGTTTCTGTGTTAGGGAGGTGGGATTCTGGAAGATTAGGGTTTCGGGATTAGGGTTTGGGGGGAACCAAGATGAGCGACCATGAAGGCGAGCAGGAGATGGAGATCGAGGCCCTGCAGGCGATTCTGATGGACGACATGGAGGAGATTCCTTCCAGCGAGAGTGGCTTGGGAACCACAGCTCGTTGTTTTCAGATTAGGGTTTCGCCAATGGACGACGACGAGGACGAGCCCACGGACATCCCAGTGCGCTTGGCCGTCATCTTCGCTCACACTCCGACTTACCCCGACGCAGCTCCTCTCCTCAAGGTTCGCAGTCTCCAAGGAATCAACGACACAGATATCCGCTCTCTCCAGGCCAAGTTAGAAGCAGAAGTCTCAGAGAATCTCGGCATGGCGATGATGTACACGTTGGCCACTTCCGCCAAAGAATGGCTGCGGGAGAAGTACGGCCAAGAGGACGTGCAACAGGAGGAAGAGTCTGATACTGAGAAGGAGGAGGTGATCGAGAAGCACGGCGAGGTTGTTACTGTCGAGAGCTTCGTGGCGTGGAGGGATCGGTTCGAAGCCGAGATTGCACTTGAGAGAGCCAAATTGATGCCGGACGCCGTGTTGCTGGCGTCCAAGGAGAAGAAGACTCCGGGAAGACAGTGGTTTGAGATGAAGAGCGCCGGGAAAGTGGTGGAAGACGACGAGGAGGAGATGGACGATGACGAAGAAGACATTGATTTTGGAGATGACGATGATGAAGATATTGATGAAGACGACATGCTCGCGCACTACCTCACTGAGAAGTCTGAAAAATCGGCAGTTCGGAGTTGAAGGCCTTTGTGAAGGTAAAGTATCTTGGAATTTTGTTAGTAGATGTTGAGTGTCTGGCTCCTGAAGTTGAGCAGGGGATTTCTCACCAACTTGATTTTTGAGAGCCTCTATTCCAGAGTAATACGACTAGATTAAAAAGTAAATGATATTTCACCTTTGTACAATTTATATGGCAAATCCTTACAAGCTCATGTCTTCACTGCTCAATGCCGAGTGTTCGTCTGATTTTTTTCTTCCTTCCTTTCTCTTGTCATGATCCTATCTCAACGAGAAATCGGAGAAATCAGCAGTTCGGAATTGAATGCCTTGGAAGGTAGAGTTTTATGGAATTTTGTTAGTAGCTGTTGAGTTTGTCTAGCACCTGAAGTAGAGCAGTGGATGGAATTCTCACCAACTAGATCTTTGAGAGCATCTATTCCTGAATAATATGACTAGAATTTAAAGAAAAACTGATGTTTCTACTTTGTACAATTTATATCGCAGTTCCTTACCAAGCTCCTGTATTTACTGCTCAATGCTAACTGTTCGTCAGATTTCTGCTGTTTCCTTTTCTCGTCTTAATCAAGGATTAGGTCATGACCTTTGTGCTTTGATTGTGCTGTTTCGTGTGAGTTCTGCAAGTGAAACACCTAGAATCAAGGTAGAGAATACTATTGGCGTCTCTCCAAGCATTTGAACATTTGTGGGTGTGGTTTTGGGGAGATTTATAGAGGGGTTGACGGATCTCTGGTTGCAAGAGCCAAGTCTGTGGACGTCAAACTTTGGATTTAGTATCCTATGTCAAGGATGAGGTCACGACGGTCAGCACCTCTGTCCTTTATGTTTTATCATATGAATGCCGCAAGTGGAAAGACTTGGGGAATCTTAGGGATTCAACCTATTGCTTCGGCACCCGGATCTTAAGATCAACTTTCAGGTCAGCTTTGGCTTGGTATATTCCTCAGACAACGTGCTCTCGTAATTGTCATTCAAGATGGAAAAAGGGTCACTCAAATCAGTTTTCTGGAGGGCCATACAGTCTACCTGTATTGCCTCTCATATTCCTTCAATTGGAGACATTATCACATAGTGGTCTTTCATAGTGATCTTCTTATAGGCTGCATTGCCCTAAGAAAACGTCTACTCAATTGCGTTTGGCATTTTGGAAACTAGAAGAGGGCTTGTGGAATATTTAGAAGCCTCCTAAAATGTGCAGTTGGTTTCCAGTGACTTCTGTTGCTACAATTGGAGGCTTAGGTTTTGTGGACTGCATAAAATTTACTGAGGGATAATTACATTAATGAGATTTATGTTAGCTAGTAAAGCTGAAGTGCCATTCTACACAAATATACTGAGTGCAATACACGCATGCCTTGTTCTACTGTCATAAAAGATGGCAACAAGGACCCTTAACCCTTAACATCTACAAAGCAAATTGTATCTTGCATACATCATAGCTATGCTATGATTTATAAATTGTCAACCCTTCATATTCAACTTTATTTTTATTTTTATGACACATGAGCATATGCAATGTAATCACATTGAGATGTCGTTTAACTCTCCTGAGTAGCTCTCCTGTATCATGGTAACACACTAGTACATATTGGGTTCCTAGCTTAGTGCCGTTCTCAGTTGTGCACATTGGCAGAGTTGCATGCTACGAACAATTCCTTCCGGAATACGAAATGCAAGAAGGGCAAACGAATTCCTCGTTGCGAAGTCCTTGCATGGAATTCCGAGAAGATCAAGAATCCCTTCGAAACCTACACATGATGTTGCAAGGGAATCACAAGTGCCAGTCATAAGACCTGGGATCATTGAAAGGAAGTCGTAAAAACAAATCATTAGACAAGACCTTACTGCAGAGGTCAAGAGGCGATAGGATGCAGAAAGAAATGGACCCAATCTCATCATCCCAATCTCATCATGTACCGAGAATGTGTCGATTATTGAACAGATGGCCTCGATACTTGGAATTTCTGGCGGTATGCTACACACACTCCAGCAAACGATGGATGGGTAGGACTGGCCTGGAAGTACAGAAAGCATTCGCTTGAAACTAACTTGGAATAATGAACCGAGGACTTAGAGATTACCTATCCAAGGGAAACTGTTCCACTCACGGATCGAGCAAAGGGCCCAACACTCTTTGAGCGAAAAACAGAAGTGATGCAAGCTGTGAGAATAGCTTTTTCTACTCTAGACAATCTGTCTCCAGGAGCAAAAAAGTCTGAAAGGCACACCGCCAGATAGCTCCTGAGTATCACCAGGGGCTCCAAAGGTCTTCAGATGCAAGTTGTCAATAATTTCACGCAATAAGCAGTGGGTAGCACCGTCGCTGTACATCTCAAGTGATCAATATCACAAGAGTTGAGTGCTCTGGCCTGGGCCGTGCATTGGGTCGCGGTACACAGGTTTAAAGTGGTCAGTCAAGACTGTCCTGGCCAGTTGAACGTCCCTCACAAACGTCGTTCTTGCTTTGGCATAAGGCGCATCTCGAGCTGCAGAAAAAGACAAGATTAAGAGAGCAAAATTAGTATTGATTCTGCAAACACTGAGTGCACCAGGGACAGTAAAGAACTGCGACTAAACTTCTCATTAAAAAAATGGGGGGAATTCTTGACCAACCAATAATTGAATCTAGAACAGTGTTTTCAGCAAAATTACAGTGATTCAGGAACTTTTAGACAGCGCCATAAAGGAAGTCACTGCAATGATCCATGGAGAGGTCTCCCTATGGTCACAGTGAAATCATAGGCCTCCCTCCTCATGATACATTGGGAGGCCTCCATATGATCACTGTGACTGGAGGGAGACCTCGGGCAAGAATTATGGCGAAGGTTCTCTTTATGATGCTGTCTACAAGTTCTTGAAACAGTCTAAATGGACTGAGAACCACTAAATAACTACGAAACAGCACAAGAGATGCATTGGACTAGGGCAACTTCGGAATAGGCCAATTTTCTAAAGGTACGAAGGAATTCAGAAGCTTACGCAGCCTTTGGGCACGAGCGATATTTTGTCTCCTTTT
This sequence comes from Antitrichia curtipendula, assembly GCA_951230915.1. NCBI lineage: Eukaryota > Viridiplantae > Streptophyta > Bryopsida > Hypnales > Leucodontaceae > Antitrichia > Antitrichia curtipendula. Next base: position 34,387,433 of record OX579636.1, read on the forward strand.
ATAGTATATGAATCCAAATAAACCTGCCAGAAGACATCCTATTATCACTCCAACGATTAGGCCTGCCTTACTGCCGGCCTTCAGGCTTCCACATGGTCGAATACCAACACCACATAGATTCTCGTTGCTGGCGAGGCTGCAAAATGGTCAAAGAGCGACAATATCAGAAGCAGAAGTCTTTTCTCTGCCCGTCACAACTGATCGAAACGACAGCAGACCCATCTCATGTACGTCGGCCACGATTATGGACTTTGAGTAAACACAAAGAATCGAAACAGATACTACTTACTTAAGATTTGCTCCTCGCAGAGCCCCGGCACTCAAGCTTGAAGGCACTAATCCACTTAATAGATTGTTATTCAAGAACCTGCAAGATGTAATCAGCAACTTAGCTTACAAGTGCATCGTCAAATATGGTAATAGTACAAGCAGAATAGCTGATACATGTGCCACTCAGCATCAGAGACAAGGATGTGACCAGGCACTTACACTTTCTGGAGTTTAGTTAGGTTGCCGAAACTTGCAGGAATTGATTCGTTCAATCGGTTGTGGGAGAGATCTCTGTGAAAGCAGCATAATTACGTCATTCTGGTTGCGTTGAACCTTCATATTAAACACAGGCACTCAAAGTCCACTGCAACGACAAGGAGTACAACGGGCATAAAATCTGAAATTCCCGAGTTTTGGAACATACAAAGTCACCAGAGACGTCAGTTGGCCAATCGACGGAGGAATGGGCCCTTGCAACAAGTTGTTGCTGACATTTCTGCATACATTTTCACAATGAGTCAGAAATCCGTGGAACAAATAAAGTCACTTCCATCAAGTCTTCATTAACCCCTAAGTGCCCAAACTAAAAATAGAAAACTCACTTTGCAAGTTAAGTAAATAATAGTCACTTTTGAAACATAATCCTTTCAAAAATATAGGGCATGGTTGTTTTTCTTAACATTGGTACGTTTCTATCAATTCCTTGAAACTTCCTGAATGATTTATTTCAACTCCTAAACAAATGGAAGCAGTCACTCTTGACCATTTGGACCACTCGGACTCTCATCGCAACACTGACAAATCAATAAGCGAAAGGGAAGAGAATTTGGTTTACATAAACGCACATGTTCTGAAGACCTGTCAACGAACCAATCTCCTTTCCCAACACACCTTGTAGCCCTTGAGAATCAAGAGACCTGCAGCAAGAATCCATAATCATCGGCAAGCGGCAATCAACCCCCATACTGGCACATTGACAAAAGACTAAACAAATGACTTGGGCATTGAAAGAAAGCCACCACCATGACCACAAGTAGCTCGAGTGAAATGCCAGCAAGCATCCATATGCAATAGCTAAATCAGGCAGGTAAAAAAGTTTAAGAAACGTACAGGCCATCAATAATCCAGTATCCGGAGGTGGCATCAAGAGTGCAATCCACACCAAACCACGGATGTAGTTGCGGCACACATGGGTCTCCATTCCATCCCAGACGGGATGGAATGCCTAAGGACTGCTTCAACCCTTGCAGTGCCCACACTGCAAAAAGCAAGTCACAATGAAGCTACAATCACAAGCTAATGAACATGTACTAGAAAACAAGTTTCATTTACAAAATGTCCCGAACCAAGCATAGTTATATAACAAGGAAGAGATCTGAAACCTTACCATTTGATTTCAAAGTTGCTCTCTCCGTAGGAATGAGCGCATACACCTCAAAGGCATTGACAGCAATGTTTCCTCTAATCGGATTGAAGGTGATAGTGATAGTTCTGCCCTGAACCAACATTGTTGTATTGAGAATGAGAGCGTTCAAAGGTCCACGAGCCCAGGCAACAACATCGACAGACGTGAAAACTTTCTGGGTGTTAATCACAATATCAAATACTCGAGCTGTTGGGCCCACATACTCTTCTGCCAGCTCTGCAAGGTAAATCCAGATGGAGTACTGCAAGTTTGGTTCTACAGGCAAGGTATAGGAGAGGCTTTGGCCAGGGTCTGTGGCTGTGGCAGTTTGGAAAATGTTCACTGGGTAAATGTTTGGGTACACCGCAGCATTATTCACAGTATCATTCGTGAAGATTTGGTGCACGGCCGAGCCTGCAAGAAACAGGCTGACATCGCTTTCCCAGTAACGGTCGCCACCCCATGGGTCTGCATGAAAATCCGATCCAAAACCCGACCTCGCTGCTCCTGCACTCACTCTCTTCTCGGTTCTCATGATCAAATCCTGGCTTGCATTGGATCCTCTTTGATACGCCTGGTTGAAGATCTGCAGCACTTCAATGGAAGCTACGGCAGGGTTTCCATGCCCTGAACTATGAAAGCATACAGTAGCAGCTCCGTCGTTGACATAGGCCAAAGAATCTTGATAGTTGTCACCATCCTTGCTCCATCCTCCCAGCATACTGTACACGAGAGTGCCCTCTATCGACACATCAAATTGCGGCTCACGGCCCGCATTATCTTGTTGTCCATAAGTGAAAAACAATCTGAAGTTCCAGCAGAACTCTGGGTTAACTCGTTTGCAGGCATTAGAAAGTGTAAATTGATGTTTGAATTCACTAACTCAAAAGCAATACAAAGCAACAGCACATTATCAGAAACGTGAATAGTAAACTACTGAATCGACTATGAAGCCCAAGTAGACCTAAAGAACCCAACTTCAGAAGCATTCCCACCACAGGCAGCAGAAAATAGATGAACGTAGCCTAAATCTCAAAATGAACTACATAAACATAGTGGATGAAAGAGATTTGATGCATGTGTGAATGTCACCAGGAATACTTTTCTCATAGAACCGCAGAAGAAAATTCACTGGCCAACAAAAATATAAAAAGCAAGAAAAAAAGCGAATTTCAATCGTATTCTCAAACCAGATTAACACGTACCTGATTAGATAATGTCCAACTGGAACTGTAATGTTGTAACAATTCTCTCCACCATCTGACAGCTGAAAATACCGCACTGAATTCAGCTGGGGAGCGTTGTGATTAACAACAGTGAGGTTGGCAGAGCTACCGCCTGAATAGCCCGAATCCTTCGACCAAAGTAATCCATTTGGAGCATGAGTGTCCACAGTTGATCCACACGATATGCGTACTTGATACGGACCTGCAATAGAAATTAATTCAGCTACTGGGTCAGCATTGCAGCAAGAGAGTAGCCCTCGTAGCTCTCATCTAAAATAGCCATAAATCGTGAAAACTAAACATAGATACTGTTACAACCCTAAAAACAAACAAGACGCCGGATGCCATTACCTACTCTTCTTGCTGGGACATGACACCATGGAAACCGAGTGAAAGGTGAAAAAAGCACGTTACCTTCGGCGGCCACCAAGGTAGACAGTTGACCAATGCCAAGGAAAGTTAGTGACAATATGAGTGCTTCCATTACAATAGAATCTCCAGTTAGCGTTCTATTGCTTCGACTCTGTTTGAACGGCATCCTGTTGACAGAAACGAACGATGTAGCTTCCGACCTAGCTCTGATATCGGTGTTGCATCATGAGCTTATTCTGAGAACAATCGTGCAATTCACATGTCGTCCTTCCTCAAAAGAAATTGCGCATTCTTTCTAAATGAAAATGTATACACTAATCCTCTGAAACTGAAAGTACCCGCCTGTGTCGAAGAACACGGAGCACCAAAGGTTAGTACCAAAGCTTCACTTGAAAACTGCCTTCCGCAATCGCAACACTTTCAATGCGAAAAACAAGAGACACACAGGGTTGGGGACCAAGACCAGACCTCTAACCTGAAAAGTCGGATCACTAGCTGAACTTATTTAGAGATTCCTCTGTACTTGAACGCAATGCTCCCCAAAGCTAACTACATTACTCAAGACTTACACTTCACGCTCTTCACGCACACAAAAAAGACGCAATCCAGACACAAAATGAAGCTCCCGAAGAGTGCAAATGCGAAATGCATCGGCGACCTGCATTTTCTCGACAGGATAGGAGAAAGATAAATTTTAAGAAAAAGCTACGTACCAGGCATTCAGTTCTTCTTCAGGAGTATCCCAAGTGAGATTCGTGCGCCAGGATTGCGAAACACGCAAATCCGCAGCAGCTCCCTGCGAAACCAGCGAGCGCGCTGCACCATGGCGAAGATGGTGGGAGCTCTGACACACAGGCGGCCAGCGACCCAGATCTCAAGATCCAGATACCTTTATCCAGATCTTTATCCAGATCCTGAAGATCGTTCGTTGGATGAGAACGGGTTGAACGTGAGATCAGGTCTGTATAGAGGTTTCGAAAAAGAAAAGGGGGCCTCGTTCTTACTAGTAACTGGTTTGTTGGGTCAGGATCGGTGGCTTGAATTGTCACTTGAAAATTTGTAAGTGAGGTGTCAGTTATCATTTGAAAAATTAAGTTTGGGACTAGTCCTCAATAATAATTTTGTATTGTTCAGGAGGAATTTTCCTGCAAATTGTAAAATGTACCCAGAGTGCATAGTTTCTGTAGTTGAAAGGTACATCAATAATGAAATTTAGTGTTAACCACACTAATTGATTTTAAAATGCTATGATGTTTGATGAATATTTTTACCAACTATGTTTACAGAGATCCCCTCGTCAGATAGTATTGATATTTATGCTTTTGATAAAAAGCTTCATCAAGAGTAAGAACTTGTAGCATTTTCAAATCCAACAATGCTAGTGCATGAGTGAAGAGACATGAACCTACAAGCCTTGAACCTAATTGTAGGTATGTACCTACAACCATTTGAAGGTGTTTATAACATACGTACCTATAAAATAGGTACATTATAACATGAAAAGAGTTTATAGCATAGGTACCTATAATATAGACACCTATAATTATGGAAGTTGTCTATAGACTCTTAAGCTTATGGGCTCATAGATTCTATGCTGACATGTTAGCACTCCCCTTTTCAAATCTATTAGCATGGTAACGCTATATTTCATTATTAATTGTAGCAAACTAGACAATATGTCACTCAAAGTGGATGAAAATTTTGGTAATAAATTAATAATATTTTGTCATTTGGTGGTATATTGCCAACTAGTCTGGGACAACTTCATCAATAGTTTTCATATCTACAATGCTAGCATGTGAGCCTAGAAATGAGAGCCTACAAGCCTTGAGTCTAGGTGTAAGTAGGTACTCTACAACTATTGAAGGGGTCTATAACATGCATACTTATAATATAAGTATCCTGTAACCATGGAAGGTGCTTATAACATAGGTACCTACAACATAGACACCTATAATATAAATATCCTATAACTATCAAAGGTGCCTATAATATAAGTGTTTATAACATAGGAACCTAGACTCTTAAGGCTTATAGTCTTAAGATCTTAGGCTCACATACTTGCAACCATAAAGATATTATTCATTCTTTTAGGGAATTTTTTTTTACTTTAATCACTAAATGATGACTTTGTTGATTGTTGTTCAATTTTAATTTTAGGGTTGTATTAAAAAAACAATTGGTTTTCTACTTTCTCAAATATGAATGATTTTCATATGTATATTTCTGTGTACATTTATAAACTTAGATTTTTATTTGTTATTGTGCCTTCAACAATGAAAACAAATGCCATAATAAGAAGTTTTGTAGTGGATGTGTGACATGGATCGGTGTCACAACATGGTGTTAGCACAGGAACAAGACATTATTGAATTCAAACTTCACAAATTCTAAGTCTCAATAATTTATCATTTTAAAATTAATATGAAATATATTTATTATTAATTTTATATGTATGAAATTATATTATAGATTATCAACAATAACCTCTGAATGTTCAACAATGGAAGATGAAAATAATAGAAGGGATTTGACAGCATGGAAGGATCGTTAGGATGACCGTTTCAAGCCTATGAACTACATCAGGAAAGTTAAGACATGCCAACATGGTGCACTGAAGCACTATCAAGCTAATTTGGTGCCAACCTCCATACAAACTCAGTATCAAATCTAGCATGAGGTTGGTACCAAATTAGCTTGATAGCAATTCCAGACACCATATTGGCATGTACTTAACTTTGTGATGTAGTCATAGTATATATATTTAAAAAGTTAAAAGTTAAAAGTTAAAAATTTAAAAAATTTAAAAATTATTTATTTTTATATTTTTAAATATTTTTAAAATAATGTTTTTATACAAATATTAATTAAATAATTAAATAGATTTATTTGACATGGCATGGTTACAACCACATCAAATTGTTGATTTGACAGAGTTTGCATTGTGTCATGCAGTCCATGAACTAACGGTCTTGTTTTAACTCCAAATATCTTATAACGTTGCACTTCATCTAATTAATATTCATAATCAAAACTTCAAATAATTAGATTTACAAAATCTTATAAGAAACACATGAAAGTTATAATATTCATTTGAATCAATGATATAGATATTTTAGAAGAATATTAATAATTTATTATGATTATTTAAAAGTAATCTTATTACTATCTTTCATTTGAGTACTTAGAGGTTAAAATAAAACACAATAGAACGTTAGATTTGAACATCTCAACGTGTTAAATACTTTTATATCCTTTCTTATTCAAAAATATAAAACAAATTATTGCAAATAGAAGCATTGTTCTACTATACTAAAATCATAAAGTTTTTGGCAAACTTTTCCATTTATATATGGAGTCACTCATATCCAACATTTGAAACCCTTGAATAATTAAGCCTATTGCTCTTACCAAAAGGAAAATTTGAAATACTATTTTACATATCATTAGGGTAGTAACACTCTAAAATTAAAAAGAGATATAGTCTTGATGTCAAAGTAGATGTCACTTCTACAACCATTGTTTCTTTGTGTAGTCTGGCTCTTTAAAGAGGTTCAAGAGTTTTGGACATCCTCATAGTGCAAGATGATTTTGGGTATAGTAGACACCTCCATTATCTTTGAAAATTGACATACAAATAACTAACATAACTATCTACCTAATGATCTCAATTTCCAAGTTAGATAATTTCCCCCCTTCTCTACAAAGTTGAGAGTCAAACTATGTTGACCATGTTAAACATGATTGAAAATTTATTTTCTCTTAACTTAAAACTTAAAAATCTTGCAATCTACATGGTTAAATCTCAAGGGGTGGGTGGGGGGTCACTTAGAGTATCCATTAGAAACCACGTGCAAACAAAACTTTGGACCCCCTATATAATTTTTTTTTTAAAATATAAATAAAAAAATAAAAGTATGAATAGATTTTTCTACTTTGAAAGTTTATATTTTGAATTATTGATATTTTTATTTAATAATAATAATCAATTACAAATTTTTGAAGTAAAAAGATACATTATAGAACTGAAAAATAACTTTCACACCCCTATACTATATAAGAAAAAATTGTCTAAAAAATGAACAAAAAATTCCTAAAAATAAATCTCTATTGAAAGCTCATTTTCAGTTGAATATTGATTCAATGGTCATCTAAATGTGTTCTCTATAATTATTTGAGTTGAAAAACATGCCATTTTAGTTCATTTTCAACCTCTTCTAGAAATCATTTCATATTTTGTTTTAGTTGAAAATTTTGGCAATAGAAACCTATAGTCACTATTAAACAATGCTCAAAATTTTCGGTTGAAATTATAGTTTATTAGAAACCACTTCTTTGCAAGTGGTTTGTTGTAGTAGAACTAAGTGCACCTCCCAAGGATCAAATAAACTCAATTTCTTATTACACATTCCTAGGGAAGTATAGTACAAATTTGTACACTTAAAAGTTTGAAAAATATTTTTCTATTCCAATTATGCTCAATGCACCCAAAAGTGACAATTTTGTAATTTTTATATTTAAAAACACCCTTGGTTCCTTTGTGGCTTAATTATATTCTTGTTGTATGTTCAAAACTACCGGTACTAATAGTCTCTAAAAGATTTTGAATAATCAATTACAAAGCCCATTCCCTTAAGTGAAGTTGTTTGCTTGTTTGTTACAGATCTCCTAGATTGTGCATCTCCCAATCACGTGCTTGGTACCGTCGGAAAGCCCTCGACAAGGAGAGGTGCACGGACTTTGTTTCGTGACAATTGAAACTACGGTGTGAAAGTTATTGAATTTTGAAGTTTTTTTTTATGACTTAGAGAAATAGAAAATTTATTTTTACTTTTATTTTGTTACTGTGGCAACGGCACACAGGGCACACCATTCCAACTGGAAATGCAGTTTCCAATGTGACATTGAGAATGGCTGACAGGACATGTGAAAATTCAGCACAAGCTCTTTCTTCCCCTTTCTAAACCATGGGATCCAATCTTTCGAAAAGCCTCTAAACTAGAAACAGCTGGTGACTGATGCTGGAGCCTAAGTTAAAGATACTAGCGGTGAATGATTAGAATTGCGCTGGGACAATAATGCAGGGCCTGTTCGGTGACCACTGCCAACTTTACAGTGCCCAGTGGCCTGCGATTTGAACGCAGGTGCAGACGGAAGTACAAGTTCACCATCAATCACGGCTTTCATCAAGCAAACAAAGCAGACAGATCCCAAAAGAATGAGACAAAGAAAACCCCTGCAACTCACTTGAACAAAGCTCGTGTCCTGACTTCAGCAATTACCCATTTTCAGTGTAAACAAAAAAATAGAAGAGCGATTATATTTCTCATGTCTAGGCAAGTGACGTAGGCATTCATGGGTGTAATACTGTAGTTCAACGCCCTAACAAACTGCCAAGTACAGGACAGCATGCGATACACAACAAGTTGGTTTGTCCTTCTGACCCTTCGTAGACAGGTCTTCAATAGCCAAATCTGTTGACATCGAACCTTTATCAGTATGTAACAATTTCTTAGTTTGCAATTTAAGTGGGAGGTCGTAGGTTGCGAGAAGTGACAGTAGTCCACCCCAGTCATGTCCATTCAAAGATCCGTGAAATTCAGCCAAGTCATGCTTATACGGTACCAGTTGAATAGAGGTCCAACCTCAGTGAATGAATACGGTACACAAGTTATTGTTGGTAATAAGTTCAGTAAAGGAGATGAGAAAAGGTCCCCAACGATTTTAGTGTCAGCCCAAAAAACTAAGTCTGCATGTAACCCGAGGTCAGGCTCAACAGTAGCTAACATCTGAAAGTCTCAAACGTGAGGAACAAGATTCACATTCACTTGAAGGGCCGATACAATAGTCTAAAGTGGAGCAGTTAGTGCACAGTGTACTTCTTCAATGGCTTCCACAATGAAGGTTTATGAGGAAAAACAGTTGAAGGCAAAGGTATTAACACAATAGCATAAACAAAAGTCTCCAACAAGAGTTTTGTGCAAATAAAAGAATGAGTAAACTATACCTCATTATGAACCTTGAGAAGCTTACAGACACTTCAATTCTCCATGCGGAATGCGCAACACATGGGCCACGAAACTTCAAGATTTTGCGTGCCCATCAAAGCAGTGTTTCATCAGATTCTGCACAGCCAATAGCTGTACGTTTGTCGAGAATCTTCAACACCTGCCAATGCTGGTCTGCCTTCGAGCACCAACTGCCACAGATACACGAGCAACTGTGTCTATGTCCTTCTCTGAAACCAATTTGCCAATCTTCTAGTATCTGGTTTTGCATCCAAACCGATGATGTGTTGACGGGCGACACTGCAGAAGCACTTGCTATTTGATCCCCCAGGAACCAGTTGAATGAACCATTGAGAATACCGGAGTTGGAAAGCTGAAAAGCCCCTCCCAGCATCCGCTGGTCACTCTGGTCCTCTGCTCTAGCACCACAATGATGGTGAGTTCATCTTAATAGCCACATAAGATCCCAATCTATAATATCCTACGGTTCAGGAGATCTCAGACGTTGGTTACGAATATTGCCGCCTCTGGATGCACCAAACAGGCAAATTAGAATAGCCAACACTGAAACTAGAGGCAAGAGATACATTCGATGGTACTGTGTCGAAAATACAAATGATGATCCATCATCTAAATGCACTTTGTTCCTGTGCATTCGTGTTGGCTTCCAGGAAACCATCTCCACGGGTGGATTCTGTGTAGTAGCAGAGGATGTTTTCAGCCCCAGTTCCTCGACAGGTGCCATTGCTGCTGCAGTCTCGTCCGGTGGGATGACAACACGCAATTCTTCCTCGTCAAATAGGCCTTGACCTCTCAGTCGTGCACCACCAGCAGCAGTAGCCAATGGATCCAGGATGAAGTCCAACGTCAAGGCAGTACCGTTCGGAAGGAAAACAGAAGTGGTGCGACTAGAGTATCCCGCCATGCTCGCTGTCACTGCGAAACCCAGATACCGCTTTGAGATTAGTTTCAAAGTAGGTCAGGAATATCAAATTAACGTGACAATTGTTACAATACAAGAATACATGTTTCCAAAGACCAACCTTCATAAACTTGGCCTGGTTCTAGAAGGCGATGGTAATCTCCAAATTCAGAACTTGCAATCATCTGTTGATAGTCAAAGAAACAAATACCACATTCAATGTAACCCGAACAGTTTTTCCTCCAAAGAATTCTGAACATGAAGGCCACTATTTGATTCAGAGGTAATCAATAGATTATTTTCTACAAAGACAGGCGACAATTTCCATTAACTCAAGCTTTTCCTCCATAGAATTCTATCAGGAATGTATGATAGCGGAACGGGGATAGAAACGCACCGACTGGCTTATGCCACTGACATTAATTGTAGCAGCCAACGGCTTTCCTCCTCTTGAGGACATAACACGTCCATGTACTCCTGACTGAAATGTGAGCAAAGATTGGTTGTCAATTTCTCGTAGGTTCGATGCTCAGAATTAGATGTCTTCCTAACAGGACAGAGTGTCGACTCCCTAAAGCTTACCGTAGATTGCTGTGGATTTGGATTTTCCACGGATGCTAATTCATACCAGTATGCAACAGCAGATTTTTATGCAACAAACATTTCATGAAATATACTCGGGCATCAATACCATATCAGGAAAGTCACAGCCCATGAACTCACCGTGACAGTTGCTGCCACAAGGTCCAGCATGCTCTCGCGATGTTCACTCCAGATCTGAGGAACCTGTCAGATTTTGCTCCAACGAGTAAAGCGTCACTACAAAGCCAACACACAAACATAGCCTGATTGTGAAAACACAATAGAGAAAAAACAAAAATACCTCGATGAAAGGCGGCCACTTATTATCATTCATTTCCAAAGTTAGATCCAAGCAGTTTCCATGTAAGTAGTTCCAATCCTGCATGCCTCCATAGAGTGGGTACCTACAGAAAACAGACAGCCAAATCACGAGTATTTGCTACTGATGATACTTCTTTTTGGAGCAGTGCAGCAATTGATTACCTATTTCACGAAAGAAGAATATTGAGGATAGTCATTTGCAAAGCCCTCAACTCAGCACAATGTCTTTCAGGCTCACTGGAATACACTCCAGAATTCAGGAGGCAAATGAGGCTCTGTTGACAATGACCTCCTTTGGTAGACTGCTGACAGATAAATTTTACTACACAAACACACGAGACCAGGGTTTATTGAGTAGCAATCAAGCCAGGTGCTCGCGTTCTCAAATCCTGCAAAACCTGGACGTGTCCCTCCTTTAAAACTGTATGGGAACTAAATAATCGCTAAAGACAGGATCTAGTGTTGTGCTCAAATATGACTCAGACAAGACCAGAGGAAAGTGAGCAACCTATTGAGCGAAAGGTCAGAGTACAGAAGTTACTGATGTCATTATCCTTCCGAGAATTACTTTCAATTCGTGCCCTGATCTCCAACTGTATCTCCAGAAAGGCAGCTCTTTCTCAAACGAATTAATCCTAAACACATGGCCAAGAGATCAGCTACTAAACTTACCAAGCAGCACCATTTGTGACACCACCAGAAAACTCCTTGCTCTTGATCATCAATGGGTGGTTTTCAGCATAAACGCCAGCTAGATATTTGAAAGTACTGTCATCTGGTGAGGAAGTATACGTTTGACTGCACAGCCCAGGCAATAATGAGGAGAATGAAGCCACTGATTTCCAATATGATTTTGCAGAAATGGAAAGACAGGGACCACGACTATGCTGGAAAAGCAGAATGCCGCATGACACAGGAAGGTCACCGATAATACTGTACAAGTCACAAATAAGATACGCACCTTACGTCAGGATTGCCGTCATATGGGTAATTAGCAACAAGTGCCCCCTGTAATCAATATTGTCAATATAAGTATACAACGCCTGAACAGAAATAAGGACACGCGAAACCACAGACCGTGGAGGAATACTCTGACTTTGAGCGTGTTCAAGTGCAGTGTCCTACAATCACGGAAAGAACGAGAGTTAGCGAATGTACTCAACAACAAATGACTATTAGAATCACCTCATGGAAACTAGCTGATGCTGTGAAGCGAGTGGAACGAATCCACCCCATTACCGCACGCGTTTCGGCCTGTCGCTTATCCTCAATATTATTCGCAGAAAAAAACTGGACACGAAAGCCCAAGTTAGGGGAGATTAGGACAACGAGTGTGAGTATTCATATATAAGAAAATTAGCTATTAATGAGCTTCGGCAGAATCTAAACCCGGACAGACAAGAAACCATCAAGAAGACTAGACTGAACGCCAACATCTTATTCTTGCACTATGCAATATCAAACGGATGGGAGCTTTCAAAAAACCAATGAGTGACAATACTGAGTTCCAAAGCAAGCATCGTTATCCATCTTTAATTGGTGTTACACTACAATGCACGAGGACAAGCAGAGAGTTGGTCAGAATACAACATCATTTGATGAGAATTAAGGTGATATACCTGATCGGGGAAGTCACGGTTGAGGTCAATATTATTCGCATTATTTCTCGTAGGTTTTGGCAGTGCAGCAAAACCGTCTGGGTTCATGGATGGCAGTAGGTGCAGGTGTAACTTATCCACGATCAGAGTGGCCTGCGTCAGTTTCCACCACAGGCCAAAATTAGAAAAACGATCATGACGCAATTCATTATTTCCATTGGGAGAAAGAAACTCGGCAAACATCACAGCAGGTCAACGAAACAGAATAGAGAGTCTCACATCTTAGAAATATCTTTACTAAGGTAAACCTGCCTATGACAGGCAAAATAACTGATTTGTCATGTTGCCATTACCAAAAAAATTCTGATTTTTTTTCATACAAAGACAAATTTGAGAAATGAAGGAAGCAACTGGAATTTTATTTTTTGGACAAAGTATGAACTAGTTATGAATTTCTGAAGTGTTCTGCCCAATTGGTCTAAAAGAATCTGTAGACTACCCCAAATCAGCAAAAAGTGTTTCTATAATGGTCATCTTACCACCTAAAGCAATCACCAGATTTTCTAACATGGCCATGACATGAAGGAATAAAAAAAATAACTTTCTATGACAAGTTTACACTAGAAAGGTGTAAATGTCCTATGACAGTCACTAATAACTCCATGGCCATCTCCCAAGGCATTGATTTTGGCCACTAACCAACCTAATGAAGTCATAATCTCATTTATTGACAAAAATCTGAAATGGGTTGATGTAAGGCTGTAATGGGTGGTTTTGTAGATGTTTGCATTAGGTGGTCTGCCTGTCATAGGCAAGGTTTACCTTATATGGAGTGAGTCAAGAGCATGCCCCCACAGTCATATGTTGAAACGAAGGATCCAGAGGAGGAACACACACAGTAGATGTCACTGAGAAATACTAAAAGAAAAAAAGCACAGAAAAGCGAGCAGATATATTAATAAATGAAAAAATCATCATACCAAAGGATCATCCAGATAATTGTCGCACAGCCAATCTGCCAGCAGAAGCACCAACTCGCGCCCAAGAGGCTCATCTCCATGCATGTTCCCCACATACTGAAGCATTAAAAGATAATAAGTGACCAAAACGGCTGTGATCTCTGTTACTTGAATCATAAGGAATGAGAAAATTGATAGTGAAAATCATACCTTAAATGCAGGTTCAGGTTCAGAAACCCCAGGCTTGTCTGAAATTTCCAACACCCACTGCATCCAGAGACAACAAGCACTACTCAGACAAAAGTTTGTAAAGATGGCGTGCACAGTTGCGTCTGCCAAAATCGATGTTCTCATTCTGCGACATAGTTCTACATTAACCGCATACATTTTGAAGTAGAGGATACTAAAGACATTAGGACCTTACCCCGTCTCCGATACTTGCTTAGCTAAGTATTACCAACAACAACGCATCTTCTCACACACTTGCTTGGACTTGTTAGCAAGTGATGTGAGCGAGACTTGGCAAAATGTCTGCAGCCACTGATCTTTGAATGGAAATGGAGTTGTCTACTGTCACTTTTAGAGTCTACAACCTCCCACTTTGAAATTGCAAAAGAAATAAATACAAAGTGATAAACACTTGACCTCAACAGATTTGGCTCTTATACCCATCGTGATCTCTCCACAGCTCTGTAGAGATCTCCCAAAAAACACTCCTACGCATGCTGAAATGCTTCAAGTGACGCAAATAGTATCCGCTACCTTACGTGCCCAATGTATCCAGAATCATTTGAGATTTGATGACATGGAAAGGATTCGTAAAAGACGAGAAGGAAACAGATTCACATTTAGAATAAATGGTCCATGAAGAATCCTTACCAAAGGCACCCCAAGCGTGCTATTTCCTATGCTGCACCCACCAAACATCCACTCAGCACAATGAGTTCTCAAAGTGCAATCAACCAGTAGTACACAAGTAACAAGTGCATTGGCATGTCATTTCGGAGAATCAATATTCCTATTCAAGGTTCAAGTGAGAGAGGAGTACATGTAAAGCCTAGATATGTGACTGCAACGTTGAGTGAAGTTTTGAAGGGCTGCTTCCAGTTCCAAGTTACTTTTGTAATGAGGACCTGCATTGGCATTAGATACCACCCATTTCTCTGCACCCGAAAGCCAAAAATAGAATTAAAAGAAAAGTAAATCAAATACTTTAAGCTCTGTTCTCAAAACTTTCATGACTCTGGAAACAAGAACACAATCGAAAGCCAAATATGGTGTAGATTAAAAGTAAGTATAAGAAAGGATGGGTGTAGGGATCGTTCTTCTATTCAGCAATCATACGGAAGATACCGATGCTTAGTGCTTCATAAGCCATTGCAAAATCAATCAATACTAACGTTCCTATGATCGAACTAATTCACCAGACTGGATCAGATAGGTTGCATGAAAACGTAATATGGCGGAGATTAATTGATGCTCTGTAAAAATTGAGAGCTAAATGATCATAAACATAGGAAGCAGCATTCTCAAAGGGAAACAGATTGCCTCAATAGAAACCCCATTAGGGGAAAAGCATACTTGAAATTAGGCCACAAGCTTCATTCACATTGCTGCTCTGCCACCGTCTTCGTTATTTCCATAGAGTTCATGCTTCGAATCATAATCCATTTGATAGAATCAGAATCTTTAAAACGCATAAACCATATAATAGATCCAGAATCTCAAAAACGCTAGATGATTGTGGCCGAAAAATGCCGAACGATCTAGCTTACGGTGCAACACTTCGTCGATTACGAGGCGGCACATATGCCGAAAAGAACGAAGCCGCGCAATTGCCAATTGTAAGAGAAGAAGCACAAACCAGTCGCAAACAAATTCATAAAGCTTCAAAAGCGAGTTCCTAATCGAACGCGGCATCGAACATGCTCTATAAATCTTTCCGAGACAGGGAGAGAGTAGTACCTGAGTTCACCGCATCAGATCGCCCCAAGAGCAGCACCAAAACCAAAATCACTGCAGCAGGAACAATACTCCCGCGCCCGCAGGAACCTCGAACTAAGAACAACACAGACATCTCCCCTGTCTGCTCCACAGTCTCACCCTCTCTCACACATGACCTAAAAATCACGACTACAGCCTTACACTTGACGTTTTTCTCTCACAATACTTATACCACACCTTTTAAAACACCTCAAAAATCAACCATTCCAGATTGACGCCCAACCATTTCCGCGAAAGTCTTTGGCAATCTGGCACCCCTTCTAGGTCTGTTCTCCAAATCCTGATGCCGCAACACGATCTTAGCATTGGTTAGCCTGTTTCCCGATCTGTCTTGATGTCAAAAATTAGAATACGCCGCGTCAGATCATCCGAAATCAATGGCAGCTTGCATCACTTGCAAGGGAACTGTAGCCACCAGCAATCTGCTATGTCTCCACGAATCGTACTAGTACCTTCGGAGAATTGTTGCTCGACATAAGAATCCCCGCCCGCTGGGTGATTTAGGTTTACGTGCACATCATTTGGGAGAAGATAGTATCGCAGCTTCCTAAAACGATGATCAACAGAAGTTGCGATTCTTCTTGATACTGGAGATAATGTGAGAGAGCCACATTTGGACATGATGCGAATTAGCATTGAATTAGCTTTGAATTAGCTTTGAATCGTGTCTACAGTGTAGCAACGAGGACTTTTTTGAGGACGAGGGTTGTAAGAGTACGAGCCTGTCTTGTTGTTGACCCTGCATTGGGAGAAGGGTTAGTGTTGACGTTGGAAGTTCAGTTTGACGGATTCAATTGCTTTTTAAGCTCCTTCTGTAGGGCTGCGATTGAAATGGAATTGGGCTTTGATTTTGTACTCTGGGTGCCAGTCCAGGCATTGACGGTCGCAGGCTTTTAAATTACGACGGTGTTTTGTCTGCGAATTTCGGAAGAAATATCGGATTTCGGACTTGGTTTTCGGTGATTTACGATTTGAGAGAGTTGAGATTGGTGGTGGTGAAGTGTAATGGAATTGCGAGAAGCTGAGGTGTGGTTGAATTTCAATGGCTGTGGACTTCGTACTTTAGGGTTTAGGGTGCTCACTGCCATTGTACCTCGAACCACACCCATCTCTAAATTTGCATAATATGTGGATATCTGCCGTGTTGGGAACTACAAATCAAAACTATGTTGAAGGTTGTGAAGCGCCGACGATGGAGTTCGTCAGATATTCAACTCTGTGCCATGGCAGCCGAATTGCGAGGAGCGCTTCATGAAAGGTAAGTTTCATTGTCAATTTCTGCTTCATGGTAAACCCTACATGATATGCTGTTGTTGAGCAAGCGCCATCGTCCTGCAAATGGTATACGTGATGCCATCAGTAAGTTTTGCCATAGCTACTAGTACAGGTTGGTGAAGGGGCATTGCCATTTTAGGTAGAAACCCTAAAACGTTGGTGAATAAGATTGTGGACAGCAATGATATATCAGGAGGTGCCAGACCTCGCCATTCCTGCTTCGCAACTGGCATTTACAGTTTTGATACCAAACTGGACACAAACCAATTCTTCGTTCCTCAAAAGTACTTAGCCCCACGTAGAGTTTTGGATCGCAATTCTGAAATTACCTACTCCTGCACGTCAACTTTGAGAATTATTCTTTCCTCAGAGCACTAGCCCTTCTTCTGTGGGTCAACCTTGACTCTAGCTATTAGGGTTTTAGTCCTCGTAATTCCTGCTCTGCGACTGTAGATTTGTTACCAAATTGCGCACAATGCGATCGAAGTACGAGTCCCCATGTACGATTTTGGAATTCAATTCTGAAATCGCCTTCTTCTGTGGACCAGCTCTCACACACCCATTTGTCTTCTAGAATATGCGTGTTCACCTTCATTTTTTAAGGTTAGGTGCCTCCTATTGAGCTGCCGCTTGTCAATTTCAAGGTTGACTCCATCACAGAGGCGAAAGTGTTGTTGCGAATGATGTTTTGGGATGAATTGCAAAGTTTTCCCGCTGTCACCAGGCTAAGGAATTAGCACAAGTATACTAGCTGCTTTGCTTCGGTTGAGAAAGAGGAGGATTTCTCTCAGCTGGCAACTAACGATAAGGGTGATGCCTCCTCCTGAGATCATCACTCTGGGAACCACGATTGCTTTGACCTCACTATCTTTCCATGAAGGCGCACAACTGCAACTATATGGGATGTCGTTTCGCTATTACATGTAAATGATACAACTGTGATACTCCCTCCGCCCCACAAAATTGATGATTGTTTCGCAGAAATTTGTGTCAGATTACATGATGTCTTCTACGTATTCAAGTGCAAGCTGTTGTTTTGCATGTTCTAGTACAGCAAGATTGCAAGTACCCGATTCTAGTTCCCAATTCCACCATGTTTGAGCAGTGTTGGTTTCTCTTTGCTAGGCATGATTCATGCTGCCATTATCTATGAAGCTTAGTTGCTAAGCACTGATTTGCTGTCTGTGTTGATTGCAGAGGGCGCAAAGTATCAACATGGCGCTATGTCGCTAGAATGGAAAACTACTTTAGGAACAGAAATGTCATCATATCAACATGCAGAGATTAGTCTTCAACAAGCAACCTTAAGTTTTGCTTTTTCCTTAAGAAGTGCTTCTGTTTTAAAACCTAGGAGGTATTTGTGAAAGTTGTTGAGGTTGATAAGACTCGATCTTGAGGTTCAAAATGAGACCACGTGAACTCTCTTTCACCGCTGTTTTGCTTGCTAGGTGATCTTCGTAGGAATTTCCAGCCCTTGTTGGAGTGCTAGCAAGTAATGACTGAGCAAGGGGACACTGTCTTAGGTGAGTGGCGGTACAACTCGAGGTACATTACTTGAGGGAGGGAGAAAGGCAATCTGACGACGCAAACACTCCAAATGCTCACTTGAGTACGAGATTGATGGCGCTACCACTTTTTTCATTGCCATGCGAAGTGCTGATCGTCCGAACCTGACTGCCTCAAGCGTTCACTTCTCCTGTCGAAGGTATGATCTGACACCTCAGAATGTAATGATTTGTATTGGACATGTTTCAGATAGGAGGATGGAAAACAATGAATTTCAGTATAATGTTGTCAATGCTGGCTACACTTGAACTGCCTTTGCACCTGCCTTGGCCAAATTTTGCGACTAGGCAGCTGAGAATGGACAAAAGACTAGGCATTCATGCTCATCAGATTCATAAAAAAATTGTTGTCACGAATGCCTAGTTCGTGTCTGTCCTCTCCTGCCTAGGTGCTCCTGTTAGCCATTCACTGTAGTAACCCTTAGATTTGAACTTCTATGTTTTCTGAAAATTTGAGAAAGATTTTTTTTTTTAGAATTTTTTTTAACAGCTGATTGTGTCAAGAAAACAAATGCCCAACTCCAGATATGCTTGCATGAACTGAGCTCTAGATTTACATGATGCTTAGGGAAGTTGGAGAACTAATACGATTAGTGGGTGTCATGGTTGGAGACTAGCTTGGTGAATGGGATGTTTTAAGCTTCTAGAGGTAGGAAAAGTGGCTATAAACGTGGAGAAAAAGTCACTTTATCTCCGGTTTCAGCAAAGTTTTGGGGCACTTAAGAGATGGATACTAGCATTCAATATTTATTGATGAGGTGGCAACTTCTCTAGAGTTGAAGACAAATTTTGTGTCCAAAAAAACAAAGATCTATAATATTCAGTTTTGACATCTATAATTGCAAAGATTCTGACTCAATGGTTGATAAGTTACAAAGAGGCACTGTGCACTTGTAATCAAACCAAAGTATGCTTTGGTGGAATCTCTCAATATGAAATTTTTTTATTGCAAATTTCTACCAAAATCTTTTATGAATATAGAAAATATCCAAGTAACTTGGATGTGACATCCAAGTTTCTTGGATGCATGGTTGTGGATGAGATAATGGTAGATCCTTGTTCCTAAACCCTAAACTCTATCTCAAGTTCCAAACATAGGTTAGCTTTTTCTATGTTATTCCAAATTTGACTATGCATTATACTAAATATAGTTATTGTTAATATAATATAGCCTCTCCTAGCATGATTGCAATAGCTATGCTTATTAATATATATATATATTTTTTTTTTATCAATTTTGATGATGAAGAAGAAGCAATTTTTATGTTGTGATAGTTGGAAATTCTAATGATATATAATGAAGATCCAATTTGTCATTTAGGTCTATAGTACTTAGACAATTGACCTATCCCCAAGGTATGTTTCTTTCATGCCGATCTTTTAAACCACAATTAACCATTCTTATATTGATATGATAATTTCTCTTACTATTAGATCACTTGCACAAATCTTTATTACTTTTAGAAGATTCTACATACATGGTAATTATATAACAATTATTGAGTTTCACAAGTCACCTCCAAGATTCTCTTGGCACACAAGACAATGCAATTTCATCATCAATTTTTTTTTAATTAAGGACCATTTTTCCACAGAAGCCCTGCCTGCGTCACTGCACGTACTGCAAGCTTTGAAACAAGGCGCCCACCCCCATCAACTTATTGTCTTGCAATTCAACAGAAACTTTAGCATCTTCTCTGTCATCAACACATCGCTTCAACAGGATGGCAACAACACGGAAACGTCCAAATCCTCCCAGTCCTGCGATCCTCTCTCTAGATGCGATCCACACTGTCATCCAAACAGCAAAACCGAGAAAAAAAAAACACCCAACCAACCAACCGCCCAGCGAAGCGAAGCCAAGCAAAAACCCTAAACCCTAAACCCTAACCCTAAAAACCCATATCCGCCATCTCCATGATACGGGGCAAAATCGATTCGAATCACCAACAATGGAAACTTTCAGAAGAAACAAACACACTCCACGCCACGAAGAGCGAGCTCCGAAATTGGAATTGAAATCAATCTCAACATAGTCAAAAAAAATCAATATTTTCTCACCAACTATTTCTGGCATGGATTTCGAGGATCCTGCAATTCCTGTTTGACCCAAGAAAAAAAAATGCTTCAGTTTTCGCCCCAGAGCAACTATTGAGGAGTGAGGACGAGGCGAGTTTCACATGGCGAGGTACTACTCTCCACACAAGGGAGTAATGTTCGTGAAATAATTGGGTTTCTTTTTCTCGTGAATGGAGAGAGGAACCAAATGAACGTTGTGTCCTTGCTGCACGCTTTTCTTTTTTTCTTTCTTTAATGGTGTAGAAGAATTAATAGCTGAGTGATCGAGAGAGAGAATATATGGCTAGCACCTAAAGGAAGGAAGGAAGGAAGGAAGGAAAGGAAAGGAAAGGAAAGGGAAGGCCTGCCGGCCGTTCGTTCGTACGTGCAAATGTGTATGATTGCATTGCAATCTGGGCACGGCATGTAGAGGTGGTTTGGGAAAGTGTTCCGGTGGCTGGAGTTGCACATTCTTGTTGTCAGGGTGCAGAAGTTTGGCATTTCCTCAGGGCCGTAGGGGGTGGGAGGATCGCAGGAGGAGGACGGAGGAGGAAGACCTGGCTGGCGTGGAGTAGGGGACGATTTTTTCGCAATAGGTACTTGACAACGGAGTGATGGATTGTTTGGTGGGTTATTCATGTCATCATGGGGGCGCAGGAAAGCAGACACAGACAAGCACAGACAAGCACAGACAAGCACCGAAAAAAGCTTCTCGAGCGCGTTCTTACAAACTCAGGGAAAAAACAAGTGCAATGGTCGCCTGGGTACGCACGCTCCGGGTTCGGGACCAATCCCCACCCAATGTTGCAAATCTCGGCATGAGGTTACGCGGTTTCTATTTGGCAGTGTCGCTTCCCCCAACCAACCACCCAAATAGGTCTCCAGCACTGCCCGCCTGTGGGGGAATGTCCTCCACTGGATGAAAAAACAGAACGTGATTGGATGAAAAATTGTATAATGCCCGATTACGTGCACAAAATCACGTAACGGAGCAAGAAAACGTAATTATGGAGTAGAATCCGCCCAAGAATTGAACGGGACATTTCCCACCAATGATTTACGTAGTTGGAATGCCAATACTCCTCCTTCCATTCCTTTGGCCGTAAAGTCTGTGTGGGCCCCGCCTAGAGAAATTGTGGCCACATGACCTGAATTGAAAGTTAGTTTTTATTTATTTTTCAACAGGTCAGTCCAATTATTCCCTTCGTCCCAAAATGATCTTCCGGTTGTCACATTGTGAAGTGGGAGGGAAGGGGGGGCAGGTTGGTGGCAATGCCGATAATTACTTCAATGATAAATGACTGAAGGGCTCAATTAATAGTGCAATTGTGTGCAAACAATTGATAAAAGGTTCCCCATTGTTTGTGTGTCATGTAAACATCAGTGAGTGAGTGGAATTGTTCTTGTTGTTTGCATCTCCTTGAGTGTTGTCTTATTGAAGGAGATGGAAGTTTTGGGCGGCTTTGGGAAAAGCGCCACACATAGTCCTAGATCTATACTAATTGTTGCCACAAAATGACAACCTCGCACTCAACAATTATTAAGTGTCCACTGGTGTTCTTTGAAAGTGCCTAGAACATTCCACTTTTCAATACTCAAATGCATGTAGTTTCAAAAGGGCTCCAAAGTTTAAGACAATAGTTGTACATCAAACTCTACTTATAGCTCAAAACTAGTTGAAATATTGTTATTTTCAACCTTAATCCCTAAAATCCCGGTTGTCCCCTCAAGGGACAATTTGGGTCCGGGTAGATTCCTATTGTCTCTATTTGAAGTGAAATTTTTTGAGATTTTTTGAGGTTGTGTAGCTTTTCGAGATTTTTGTGGATATATAATTTTTGTTTCAATCAGATGCCGGATAAAAAAAAAGTTATGGCACAATGAGGAAGAAATAGAGATTCTCGGGCAGCCCAAGAAAAATTACAAAAAGTCAAAATAATGTTTTTAGAATTTTTTTCCTAAAATATTATGTTTTTACCTATACATGAAGCTTTGATTCATTCTATTTGGACTAAAGATGAGAAAGTTATGGAGAATCTTAGATTTTCGGGCAATTTAAGCATCTTCTTGAAAAAAAAACTTTTTGTCCAACTTTAAATGCTAATATCTTACAATCCATACGGTTAAATTTGATGAATTTTTACTACACGATCTCAGACAAGTTAAGCACAAGATCCTATGGTTAAATTCCAAAAAAAACAAAAAAATTGGTTTCCGTAAATTGAATACAACAAAAGTGGTAGTTTTGAGTGGTTTTTGGCAGAAAACACACTCGGGGCTTTAAGGGTTAATTCCAAACAATTTGTCCAACAATATCATCTGGGGATGGAAGGAGTATATCTTTAAGTAGACTCCTTGTGGCACCCCTACATATGTATGTTGACCAATTAAAAAATAAGTTTCAAAAATGGATGTGATAACATTTAAATCTATTAAATTAAAAAAATGAAACCTTTTTATGAACATCATCTATATCAAGTTGTATATAATGCCTAGGATGAAAGAGGGGAAGGAATAATGTAAACTTGTATAGAGATTGAGTATTTTTTTTCAATTTTCAAATGTCTGAGCCGACAATGTACCACTCTTTAGATTATGCTATATTGTTTTCACAATATATTACATTCATTTATATAACCACTCATATTGGTGAAGATATACATATATAAGTTTGACTTTTTTAGTCTAGTTACATTGTAAATATTGAAATCTAACGTTTTATCATGTATCCATATATTTGATAAAACAGCTATTTGAAAGGTAGGTCTAAAGGTCCTAATAAGTGAAGGTCAAGGATATATCTCCATCTAGTTACTTGTAAATCTAAAATTTTGTTTGAAAAGAGTTTATACAAAAAATGGGGTTTGTCCATTATCTATATAAAAAAGCTAAGGCCCTGGAAGCTCCTTGCATAATAATTAGAGGGGGTAAATTTTAATGAATCATTACTTCAAAAATTCACCGCTTGTCAAACATGATTAACTCAAATTCAACAAAATAGCAATTGTGTTGCATCTTTTCACATTTAGATTTAAACCTAGTTGAATTTGCTTTGATTGATTTGCACACCATAATGAAAAAATACGTGGTCACAAACTATTTTTGCAATTATAAGTCCTCCAAAAATATTTAAATAAAAAAAATTGAATAATATCTATAAGGATGCATTAAGATCTAATCATTATTTAAAAAAAAATACAATGCAAAACCAAACCCCAAAATTTTAGAATTTGTTCTAAAAATACTAAAGCTTTACAAGATATGTGTCTTCATGTAGGTAGAAAATCTAGGTAATCAATTTAAATCGTTTTCTAGAATTGGTCAAATCAATGGAATAAAATATCATTTTAAAATACAAACGTACCTAAAATGGCATAGAAACTATACATTTGGATTTGTCAAAATGAAGTAGAGAAATATTTTATTAAGTAAAATACAAACAAGAACCAAAGCAAAAATAAAAATATTACAATAATTGTCAATAGCTCAAAACTTCATTTTGCTCAATTTTAAGGATCGAATTGAAACATTTTTTGCAACATCATTTGCCAAAACTCAAGTGAAGGTTATCAATTACTTATTATAAATGAATTCTCTTCTTCATGGTGTTTTAACTCAATTTTAACTAAGATTGATTGAAGCACCCGTGCCAACCCTATTTCCAAAACCAATCTTAAAAATACATAGCTATGGGAAGTCCAAAATGTACAACTTGCATACATGAATGCAAAAACTGATTTGGGGCACTCTATGTATTCACAAATTTATAGAATATTCATACACACTAAAAAATTATCAATCTTTTCTTAAAATTTATGATTTTCAATTGCCAATGTGTTAAAAAAATAATCTCATATATTGATTCTATTTCAAAATATGTGGAATTGCTTAAAGTGTTGGTTATAGGTGCTTCTACCTTAACCCCTAAAGGTCCGTTGTCCGTTCGGGGGACAAATGGGTTTTCGGGCAGGTACCTACAAGCTGAAATTTTCTCCTGATTTTTTGAAACTTTTTTTGGAGGTAGAAAATCTGATTAGCTTTATGGGAATATAACTTTTTTCACAATCGGTGCCTGGGAAAAAAAGTTATGCCCAAATAAGCTCAAAACAGTGTTCAAGGGGCAGCAAAAAAAATTTCAATTTTTTTTTTTTTTTTTCTAATTTTTTTTTCTTATAGATTATATTTTTGTCTATCTGAAAAGATTTGATTCATTTCATTTGGATTTTTTATGAGAATGTTATGGACAAGCTTGTTTTTCGGGCACTTAGAGCATCTTCCTGAAAAAATAACTTGTAGGATTCATTTCTGAATGTAATTTTTATAATTTTTCAAAAAAAAAAGTTTCACAAGGTTTAGTTTTTTTACTAGAACAATCTCACCATTGGGATTAGTGCTTTTTAATTCCATATAAAAGATATTAATATTTTAGATTTTCTTTCTATCTTGTATCTACTTCTACTTAACAATTTTTTTAATAATGAAAATTAAGTTTTTTTGAATTTTCTTTTTTTTCCTAGACTCTCAACTCAATTCTCCACTATAAAGATTAAACGCTCAAAACTCTGTAGTGCAAAATATTTAGGTTAAAAATGTTCAAAGT
This sequence comes from Antitrichia curtipendula, assembly GCA_951230915.1. Taxonomy (NCBI): domain Eukaryota; kingdom Viridiplantae; phylum Streptophyta; class Bryopsida; order Hypnales; family Leucodontaceae; genus Antitrichia; species Antitrichia curtipendula. Next base: position 34,412,598 of record OX579636.1, read on the forward strand.
CATATAATCTAGTCCCGCAATGTGCTGAAAAACTTGTTTTTTTCACTTTAAACGCAGATACCTTACAATCTGTGCGGTCAAAAATTCTGAAATTTTTTCCATACATTTTCATACTAGTTAGGTATAAGATCCTACGGTTAGATGTGAAAAGAAAACAATTTTCAATTTTTTTTACTCTTTGCTATAGAAATGGCAGTTTTGAGTGTTTTTTGGCAGAAAAATGGCCTTGGTTCTTTAGGGGTTAATAGCAACTTGTCACATAACATTCAAAACCCTATAAAGATAGATCCATGACCATTGATTTCAAACCTCAACTGTCATCACTTTGTTTGCAACCATTTTGCAACTAGATATGAATAAAAAATAAAAAATATATTTTACAAAGATGAAGCCATATATCTATTACAAGTTATATAATTTTGAATTTTTTTGAATTTTTTTGAAATTACTATGAATTTTTTTTTAAATAGAAAAAAATCACACCAATTATAAAATATTTTTAAAAAGTATAAAAATTTCAACATAGATGTATACTATAGTGTAGAATAGCGTGGTCTAAATCCAAGCTACCGTGTCACTCTAAAATTAGAAAACCAACAAACTATGGTTACAGGCCTAAAGTTCATATTGCTATAAAATATTGAAATTTATGAATTTTTCAAAATTCACAATTAGACTAGAAATTGCACTTGATTATCTTCATTTCATGAGTTAAATTCAAATTCAAAAAATTATCATTCTTATGGCTTAAATTTACATCAAGAGAAAATAGGAAGAAATGGCCAAAATATATTATAAGGGTGATCCGTAGATTGAGCATCTTTTTCTTTAGAAAAGTTAATAAGATCATAATGAGGGACTTTGAAATACTTTTCTCTAAAGGAATACTCAAGTACCTTCCAAATAAATATATTGGATGAAAAAATATTTTTTTCATCTTATAGTGTCAAATGAAGTCATCCACCGGACACTCAATGTGTGTAGCAGCACTACAAGGTTAACTTTGTTTCCCTGACCAATTTTTCAATTTTTCCATCTCTTTCAAGTTTCAACAAGTACAGTCACATTAAAAAATTCCAAAAATTATTTAATCCTTAATTGACATTTCATGTCCGGGCTCAGTCAAAATTCATTAAATTTCTACATTAAAATATAGATTTCAAAAATTTGATATTTTTCACATTTAGTAACATATGTCTAAAATTTAGTCTCATTTTTTCGTAATTAAAAACATCAAATTAAATTTGTATGATTTAAAATAAATTATATATATATCATAATAATTACAAAAATGCTTAAAATAGTATTAATGGTTTGTAAAAAAAAATGAAAATGATAATAAAAAAACATCATGATATAATTGATGTACTCCTTGAGATTACACCAAGAGAAATTCAATAGAAAAAAGTTCAAAGTAGTGTATTTTGAGCTTTCAAGATGCTATCTTGAAAGTTTCACAAAAAATTTAAAATCTAAAATTTTGAAAAAAATATCATATGGAATAAAACGTAGATTGTTGGATCTAAATTTCTTTAGGTTAAGCTCAAAAACATTTAAAATCAAGAACTATATGAAAATTCAAGTTTTGACTTTCAAAATGCCTAAGGGGCTTGTAATGACCTTTAACCCATTAAGGACCGTGGTTGATTTGGAGGGTGGGCAATCCTTTGTATGGCCAATTGGGAGCAATTTTAAAACTTTTGAATGCAAGTGCCTATTGGAGATCTAACTGTATGGATGGAAGTGTTGCGCATGATATAGGATTTAGCATTGAAATTTTTGGTGAAGGTGCGTTGTAAAGCAAGAATTTTTAGCAAATCTTGGTGTAATTTCAACCCCTATTGTCTTGGTTTTTTCAACCCTCTGGCCACATGCCACCTCGGATTGGCCTAGTTATTGTCCTAAACTCTTCACTTCCCAATTCTCCAGACCCGTCCCCTTTGCCACGTCATCAAAGTCATTGACATGCTCTCTCTACAAACCAAAAAGGACCCAAATCGACCATAGAATGGTCGACCGGTCCTTAATGGGTTAAGGGTTTAATTACTATTTTGAATCCTCTATTCATCTTATCTTGAAAACAACTTTATGCTGATATTAATGATTGGGACATTGTGTGAAGCTCAACATTTAGAATTCAAAATATATATATTCTAATTTATCCCATAACAAGCAAAACTAATTTCAGAATTTTGACATGAACCACACCTATTGAAATAATGATGTATTGTAAATTGCACAAGGCATGTTACAGTTTAGATTTATTTCTCCATTTTCAAAACTAAATGTGTACATGTTAATCGGTCTTTACCATGTCTTCACATTTTTGTGGAACAATCCTCAAATGTCTTTGCACTTTTCATTGATGATCCTATGACTACAATGTACTTCTTAAAGAATTGTAGTTGAGAGATTGGCTTAGATCAAGATGAAACTAGTTTTCTACCTTATTGTCAATTTTTCATCTCACTGAATATTCACACAAAATACTAAAACTAAGTTGCCTTGACAATTAGGTTGCCTCACCTAAAAAAGTTACCTCGTGAATCACCACTTGTCTATGTGGAGACACATGTGTCTGTCTTTGAACCAGTCCGTGAATGAGTGCACCAATCCATGTCATACATGTGGTTATGAATTGATGAATTCCTTGTAACAATAACAATAAATATTTATATAGTGATAAAATGATGATAAATTAGTGAGGACCAACCTAGTTTCACTATTTAGTGTACACTACACCGGCTTATTCAATTCCTGTGTGAACACTGCTCCACCAAAGTCTCTCGTACATGAAGGTCTGCTGATCCCGCACCGAGGTGCCGAAATTGAATTTGCACGTCAAATTTCCGGGGGTCCACGTCACCTTCCACCATTCACAAGGCGACACGTGTCACTTTTCTCCTTCCAGAAATGACCTGATTTATGCCGCATTGGACCGTCACGTAGTGTGCCCCTGAACCATCTGAATGATGAGATTCCCCTTTCTCCCTTTTTCCTTTCTCGGCCCCAAATAGTCGCAACTGCAATAGCACCATAGTAAAGGGATTCACGGGTCCAAACTCCGAAAAAGCCCCGGATGGGCCGCCACAGAATTGGGCCGTGATCCAAGAGCGGGACTCACCCCAAAGAAAGCCTCAATTCAGCTTACATGACGGTGAAAAAAGGGATAATTGCACCCGCACCCCCACCCCCCTTTAAAAGGGAGAATATAAATATTTGAAAATATTTAAAAAAATACTAAAAAAAAGTGTGGGTTTGCCAAACTACAAAAAGGCTTGTGGAATGCAAACTCCTGTTGTGACAGGAATCTTTTCCGAGCTAGGGCGATAATGGCCCCAAGAGGCTCTCAGTCGTCGTCGGTGGGGAGCTTGGATTAGTACAACTTGGGGGCTTGTGGGGGGGTAAATTAAACTCGGGATTGTGTGCAAATTCAAAATGGAGCGAAAAGGGAGGAGGGGCCTTGGGAGTGTCGTCTAGTCAAATATATTCCCAAAAGGGGGGAGTTCATTTGGCTCGGCACTCGGCAGGAGGCCCCAGGCAGATTCGGAGGGAGCTGCGGGGGCCGGGGGCGTCAATTTGAATACCGTCTCGTGGTCTCCGCCCCTGTAGTGCATGGAGCCGTATTTAGACTCAGAGGGTCCAGGAACGAAATCGATTGGTCAAGATTTAATTATTGGCTGAACTGCTGGAGGGGTAGCTGTGGTTGGGAGCACCGGAAATAGCCATTTCTGCCTTCTCCGAAGGTCTTTTTCTTTTTCTTTTCATAGTATTTTAGCCCTTAAAAGACGAAAGGGTGACCTTGGAAACCATCCCTTTTCATTACCGTGTGTGAATCATTGGCTTAAGAAATAGCAAAAGCACTTAATTGGAAGTCAAACTACTATAGAAGACCTCCCCTTTTCACAACAAAAATTCAAAGATGAATAGTTGTACTTTTGTCCTACGACAACGATTCCCCCTATCATCGTTTGGCGTCCATGTCGACGTTCACAGGTTAACAACATTATTAGCTACCTAAAGAGAAATCTTGGCCTACAAGTGCTAGTATTTTGTGAATTTTGAAAATTTTAACCTTGGAAGAACGTGGCCTTCTATGACGAAGGTAGTCACCAAAATACTCTCACTAATGGGACCAATAGGTAATATTGAAGTCATCTACCGGACCTTTTAGGTTCACACTAGTCTTTGAAGGTTAACCCCTAAAGGCCCGTTTGTCCCCTCAGGAGACAATTTGGGTCCGGGTAGGTTCATGTGACCTCAATTTGTAGAGAATTTTTTTGGAATTTTTTGAGGTTGTGCGATTCTGCGAGAGCTTTGTGGATATATAATTTTTATTTCAATTGGTGCCCGAGAGAAAAAATTATGCCAAAAATAGAGTTTGGCGGGCAGCACAAAAAAATCATAGAAAGTCAAAATAAATTTCTTAAATATTTTTTTCAAACTCTATGTCTTTTTGTCTACATTTGAAGCTTTGATTCATTCCATTTGGACTAATAATGAAAGAGTTATGGACAATCTTAGTTTTTCGGGCAATCTAAGCATCTTCTTGAAAAAATAACTTTTAGGATTCATTTTTGAATGCAATTTTTACAATTTCCAGAAAAAATTTGTTAGACAAGGTTGAATTTGCTTGCTAGAACAATCTCACCGTTGGGATTATGGTATTTCAATTTTGTCTTAGAGCTATTAACGATTTAGTTATTCCTTCAATCTTGAACCTACTTCTACTTAATAAATTTTTAATGAATAAAAATTTAGTGTTTTTTTCTTGAATTTTTTTTCCTAGATTCTCAACTAAAGTATTCAACATATAAACTTAGAAAATCAAAATCAGCAATACAAAAAATTTAAGTTAAATAGGTTCAAAGCCCAAAAATCTAGTCAAGCAAGGTGCAAAAAAAACTTGTTTTCTTCACTTTGAATGCAAATATCTTGCAATCTATTTGGTCAAAGTTTCTGAAATTTCTTGCACAAATTCTCATACTAGTCTAATATAAGATCGTACGGTTAGATATGCAAAAAAAACAATTTTTATAGTTTTTTTCTCTTTGCAATAGAAGTGGCAGTTTTGAGTGTGTTTTGATGGAGAAAAGGCCTCGGGGCTTTAGGGGTTAAAGTACATACTCCTATATGTGCCTTTACATGCCACTAGACTCCCCTTGACCCTTGAATGCTTTTAAGTTTGTATTTTGGATGATGACCAAAGTGTTGCAAGGCAATGTTTTGTCCCCAAAGTCTCTCATTTATTTAAATACTTGAATCTTCAAAAGACAACCTCCTTCATAAATAATTTGAAAAATTTGAGGTAGAAAATACAACAATACAAAGATATTAGCAAGATTATTTAAATATTTTTAACCCATTCATTTGTTAAAGGATTTAGCAAACGCCTTTGATAATCAAGATTATCCAACTCCTATTGGTTGCCTAAAAATAGTTCATTTTCCATAGGTCATTTTTGAAAAAGTGAATAAAAATTGGGAGACGCAATGGCATATTTCCAATTTCTTTAGATGGTTCCAAATGGGAAAGTGTCGAGAATGAATGCCCCTACCTTACATGTGAAGAAGTTTGAGTAGGGCCCTATTCAGAAAGCAAATATTGCTATTAACCCTTAAAGCCTTGAAGTGTGATACCACATTGAATTGGTAAGGTGTTCTTGCAATATACCTCTTTATTTTGTTTTGGTATTTTAGAATTATATAAACATTTTTAAAAGCCAACATCTAGTAGATGGATGATGGTTGCCAAAAATATTTTCTAAAGCTTATTGTGGAAGGTATATGAAATGGATGAAGCACTATACATCATTTTGTGTAAAGTTTTGGACAAAAACAAGGCCTTGGAAAAATTGGGATCTTTCATTTTAGATTTTTTTCAAGACATAATTTGTTTTGTCTCAAAACTCTACACCCACATTATTCCTTGTACAAAAATGTTTAGTAGTATTGGCATTTTTTCAAGAGCTTGCTACAAGTGTTATACTACATGGATAAAATACAACCAAGTATGGTGGTTAAATAAAATTTGTTTATTCTTTAACAATGTAAATAGTTTGGTTATTTGGTGGCTTATAATATGTGTGCAAGTTTGTAAAGAGATGGGATGGAAAAAATACTTGTACAAAAGAAGATTTGATGTATAGGTTTTTTCTAAGACATAATTTATTTGCCTCTAAAAATCCAAATCCATATATTTTTCTTCTTTATGCTTCCGTAAGTATACAAAGTTTGATTTGTGTGGGTATTGAATTGTTTGCAAATCTTAGGATGTATTGAAAAAGTAACAGATTACGCAATGGGAAAGCAATTTAGATTATGAAGAATAATTATAGGTGAGACTTGCAAAGTAAATTCAAAAGTGAGTGAGGAATTGCCATATGGTTGTTCTTCATGATGTAGTCTATCTAGCCCTCATTTAACCTAATATCGAAGGCAAACAAGTTAGATTTGTTTCATTGGCATAATATTTCAAAATACTCACACAACAAATAATAAATTGCAGCTTCAATGTTATAAAGTTATACTATTGTATGCATACTTACTATTAAGGCCAATCATAATACCACTGTCATCAAACGTAGTATGTCTCATTTTTCCAATCACAACTTGTGACATTGGAAAAAATTATTTCCATTGAGATTATGAATTTGTTGTAAGCTGGGTCATGGTCTAACATCATGTTTAAGGTGGAAACGCCCACTCCCATCCATGTACCCAATTTTGTCACCATGTACCAATAGAGTACATTTAAACTATGAAAATGTGCACCCTTGGTACATCGTGACGGAATTGGGTACATGGTGGATTTAAGGTGTCTTTACCTTATAGTATCAAGAAATGTGACAACCTCAAGAATCCACCAATACCTATTAAAATGTCTTCACATAAAGCTTTAGTGAACACAATGTTTCTTTTCCTTTAGTTCACTCTCAGGTCAATAATTATAAAGTTTTCATTCATCTCACTCGATTGACTGTGAAGGTTGGACATGAATGAAAACTTATTCCAAGGGACCTAACTCAGTCACGCATTAGAACATTTGCATTAGGGCCCTTAACACCCTTGGCACTCATCAAATTAGATATAAAGAGTACTACACTAAAAGAAAAACATGTCCAGCACAATTGACTACTATGCAACTACACAAAAGATGATATTTAGTGTCTTGTACACTAAATACGAAGGCATACACTAAAAGCCAATTACCCTATGAAAGTAAGTAACATTAAATGTCAATTCAAACACTAAATGTGAACCAGAGTTGTCATATCAGACGGAATATCACTGTTCACGGACAGAATCGGACCGATTAGGGCTAGGCGGCTGCAAACTTCAGAGCCTTGTAACTTTTGCAAAAATTCTTCAAATCAGTAAAATGAGATGTTTTTCGGCATCTACAAAAACTTTAGATGCCGAAAAACATCTCATTTTACTGATTTGAAGAATTTTTGCAAAAGTTACAAGGCTCTGAAGTTTGCAGCCGGCACATTCAAGTCTAACACTAATTGTGGACAAGTTCAGATTTAGTGTTGTAGCTAGTAGGGGGGTAAAAACACTAAATGTCACTCAACACTAAATATCATCTTTGGTGTAGTGTCCTAAACAACTATCTTGCAACTGTAATCCTCTCTATTAGCACCAAATCTAACGTAATTGTTTTATGTTGTTGTTCTACGGCATTCATACATTCTTTTAGTCGCAAAGCAGTCAATATATAATTGCAAAGATCAACTAGAAAACGACTAGGAAAAGATTGCAATTGTAAAATGACCATAGTTGTTTCCTAGTTGCTTTCTAGTTGTACACTAGTTGTTTCTTAGTCGTTTCCTATAGTACGAGAAAATTCAACTTTTTTGTTGATTTGGTTGCATAGACAAAGGTAGATATGAAAATTTCAAAATCTAGACAAAGGTAGATATGAAAATTTCAAAATCTACTAATCACTGAGATTAATATTTTAAAATCTACAAATCTACAAGTGGCAAACAAGTCGCAAATGAGTCACATATGAGGTGACTTTTGCAATTGCTACACTTTTATCCTAGATTTTACAATGTCCATTGCAACTACAAGTCTCCAAATTATCACCAGCCGCAAATAAGTTGCAAGTGTCCTATGCAACTGAAAAACTAGTTGGACAGTGTAGTTGTAAAACCCTCATTTTCTTCTAATGCCAGGATCCTAAATTTTTTTTTGGCATAATTCATTCCTAAAGTGTCAAGCAATGGCCTTAGAAATTGTTGCTCATCCTAAGTTTAGTGAACTTATCATGTATTCGTATCAATGAATTATCAATTGTCTAATTATGGAGCACATTTGGTGAATATAGGTGGGAAAAATTTGAGGGCTTTTAAAATAATAAAAATAAACTTTTAGCGTATAAAATTTGATGAACACATATAGAGATGACTCAGTGCTCTAAGAGATATGAGGATCTAGGGACCGTGGAACCTCCATACCTTAAGTTAGGGTGTTTGTTTGTTATGTTGAAATCTTTTGGACCATAGATCTCCCAATCGTGTTCCTGGTAGAAAGTTCTCTACAAAGAAGGGTGCATGGATTCATAACATTTGAACCTACAGTGTGAAAGTGATGAATTTTAAAGTTTTTTAAAATTAGAACATTACTTTTACTTGTATTTTGGCACAGGGCACACTAGTATCATTTAATGCAAGGAGCAGTAGGGCCACATGGACTTCACTTTTTCAATTTTCCATTAAGTTTAGAGCATCTCCAAATTCTTCAATCAAAAAGATAGGGATAGGGAAGCCTCTCCCCACCAGTGCTTCTCTAAATTTGAACAATTTACTGCAAAGGAAGCTCCGCATGGGTAGTTACTGCAAATCAAGTCAAATACAATTAACATATTCGGAATAGACATGCACTTTTCAGTAAAACGAAGGATACAGGTTACTGAAATTGAATTCCCTATCTAGGATGTTGTATATAGAACTCACCCCCCCCCTCCCCAAATTTTTAGGAATAGGGAACCCTAGTTGGGGGGGGTCTTTTCTATCCAGATGAGTTTCATCCGGGTAGGGATAGGGAAGCCCCCCGGGCGAGACGTTAAGTACCCCCCACAAGCTTTCCGAGGGAGGACGTGGCCTGCTGGTGGGCCAAGAGAACGCACTCCCTGGCCGGGCCGTCACTCCCTATGCCCTTCCTTTTGGTTTTGAAATTTGTCCATAACTTTTGAATGGAGATTCAAAATACCAAACGGATTTTCGGAGGTGAAACTCATCTTCATTTACCAACTTTTTTTAGCTCAATTTTTTTTGAGAAAAATTATTCTAATATGCTTAAATGAAGTCTAAAATTTCACCTTAAACACAATTTTTACTTTTGACTTAACTATAAGTGCTTGAGAAACTACAAATTCTAATTCATTTGTCCCACATGGTTCTTCTACCTCCTACCACCCCATATGTATATATATAGCTTTCTTTTTCCTTGGAAATTCGAATTACTATTGTTTCTGTACGAAAGCAAGCTACAAGTTTAGTAAATTGGTTTGTTTCTTTTGTATTTTTTTAACATTACAAAAAAAGCAGAAGAAAAAAATAATAATAATGAAGCAAACAGTTAATACCTTGCGTTCATACAGAACCAAGGAAGGGCGCAGGGAGTGACGGCCCGGCCAGGGAGCGGGTTCTCCTGGCCCACCAGCAGGCCACGTCCCCCCCCCCCCCCGGAAAGCTCGTGGGGGGGGTACTTAACGTCTCGCGCCCCCCGGTGGGCATGCTCTTAACCTGATTTCTGCCCTGCTGACAACCATGGGAGTGATAGCAGTTTCCAAGTGGCTGGGTTTCTAAAGAAAGTTAATTTAGGGTTTTGCAGTCAGCGGCTTGCAAGGCGGCCCGGGGACTGAATTTGCTTTTCATTTGGGACCCAAATTTATAAAATCAGGCGGTCAGGAATGGGTTCGAATTATCCACGTGGCATTCCCGGGCTCTAATTTGCCCAGGAGCTGCATTAGGAGTTAAATTCGTGGAAGAGGTTTATTAGCACGATGAAAGGCACATTGCATGATGGCTGTCAGAGTTTGCAGGTCTGATTTGGTTCCATTCTTGCAATTTGGTAATTTTTGCCTCAAATGAATGAAAATTGCAAAAATAGAACAAGATTCGTTGCAATTAAGTGTTTTCCATCTTGTTTTGAGGAGGGCTAATTGTAATATTCATACACACCCTTGTATTACGGTGAACCAGACTAGTACTGCCCCCATCTCAATTCCACCCTTATGTACATTTCTAAATGAAAATGTGCACTGCAGGTACATGCGGGCGGAATTGGAATTTGAATGGTAACAGGTAGGTCACCCAATGGCATTAGCAATTTCCAATATTGATCTGTATAAGGTATGTGCATATAAAACGGCCACCTAAAGTAAGTGTTTAGAGTACATTCATTTAGAGTGATGATTCTTGGTACACATATTTTTAGAGCATCCCTTTCAAACTACAACCAAAAAAGCTATGCACTACTATAATGGAGGGGAGCAAAACTAGATTTTGTCAAAACTCTCAACTTTTTCCCTATGGTGACCACCTTGTCCATAATGTGTCAACAAAAGCCAAGACACAATCCTTGAGAAAAAGTCTAAAGCATATTATGACAAGCATATAGAAATAAAACAATCAACACTAAAAATGGAAATTCTTGAGTGAAAACTAGCAATAAGTACTATAGTAGCCCGCAAAATAAAGATAATATAGCTAGCAAAGCTACAATTTAATGCAGGGCCATGAATTTGTTGAATTGCATGAAGACTTGCTATGACTAACCCCTAGGGGCCAAAATATGGCCTCTGCATTTTTGGAGGATGTCCTTGTTTGACTCTTATAACCTTTTCAATGGTAAGGTCAAAAGACACGTCCTTTTTCTTGTATCTCCGGACATGTCTCTACTACCAATCGATGCGGTCAAATAGTGTGGATCTTTTCTTAGATGATAGTTTAATTGGAATGAGTATAGAAGATTTTGGATTTCTGTAAACACGGGCTGGGCGTTCAGGGGTTAAGAGCTTGCATGTGATTCTTATGGGGTGCCAAAGTTTCATTTGGTGCAAATGGATTGTGGTGTAATGGCCATGGCAATTGCTTGTGCTTGAGGGAAAAAACATATATCCCCGTAATGATGAACTTATTATTAAATTTGGTTTCTAGAGGGGTTCTTTTGCATATGAAAAAAAACTTTGCTATGTTCGCTACATTTTTCTTGATTTTGAAGAATACACCAAAATGAGTAAAAACTTCATTAATATCTTTCCCATCTTTTATCTGAAGTTGGTTTTGATTTTGATATTGTTTACAATTCGTACACAAAATTCATCAAACAACTGCAATGCCCTTGGTTGGTAGCATTGATTTGTTATTGAAAGATTAGCTGGTCACTGAAAGTTAATAATACATGGATTACAAATTAAACTAACATTAGTGAAGTTGTAATTAGAGTTATATATAATAGCTTATTTACTATGTCATATCTGTGAAGGTTTTGACACCTTTATTTTTCTCATCGGAAGATGTTCACCTCAAAAAAATTATTGTGTCTTATCCAAAGGGCACGGTAATGGTAATAATTCTTATCGTTGTTTCCACCAATGACATTTTGTTTATTGCACTTTCAATAATTGATGGACAAATAAAATTTTGCCAAATTTTATGCTATAAAGGTTTGTTACCGGTAGTCCTTAATGGAATGGTATATCAAAGGTGAAATATTTGAATCCTTATAATTGTGGGCCAATATGAAACATTACAATTAGCATTGCAAATACCACCAAAAGGCCTTTAAAAAGGAGTTGTGCACATAAGAGGTTTCATATAATTTTGAACCAATGAGGCAAAAATATATCAAAAATTGAAGTGTAGACCAATAGGTGCATTCTTCATTTCTACAATGATTTGGAAAGTCGACCATTGGACCCTTTTGGGTTGCAATGTCCTAACATGGTTAAGGGATAAATATGTATTATTCATACTATCACCCTCATATCTTCATTCATAGTCTCGGAGCACCTAACCCTACAACCGCCTTTCTATTAGTAGTATGATTTGATAGGGGATCCTTTATAATGTGGTTTGTACATCTCCTGTGCAACTTATTGACAAATTGGGAATTGGGGACATTTTACAAATATAATGAAATCAATGTTAGTAGTGAAACTGCACTTTTGCATGTACAAATGAATTCCTTTTTAAACTTTGTTGTTGGCAAATACTACCTTTACCTCAAAACAAATCCAAGGTCTCTAGTTGGAAACTAGTCGGAGTTACTTACTATTAGTACAAACGAAATATAGTAAGACCACCCATTTCTAACCAGGGACCAATTTTCAACCGGTAGTGCCCCTATTTCCAATCAAGACTTGTAATGTGTTTTTTATTCTTTTTTAACTTTGGAACTAGTAAGATCATGACATATGTCCTAAAGTATGCAGAAAATAGATAGTAGGAAGACTCTAGTGATTGGGAATTGGAAGATTCTAGTGATTGGGAATTGATTCAGAACACTTTTTGGCTCCCAAAATTCACAGAAATTTCAGTTTTGCAAAAAAAATTCTGAAAATTTCACAATCTTAATATTTTTTATCTTCCTACACAGGAAAAAACTCCATTGCATTCAATTGCTCACCATCTGCACCACAGGAGCTTAAGTGATTAGGTATAGGTGGTCTTACCATAGCCACAATGCCACATGACCAATCACAACTGAAAAACAGAAGCTGCAGCTACAAAGAATCCCTCATCAACACTGCATGGGAAGTTTGTATTTATTTAGTGGAAAAAGTGAACCTTTGAAGTAAGTTGTCAGACAAAAAGCTTTACAGCATGTGAATCAGAATTTTGTATAATTTTCTTAAATTATTGACGAGCATATCACTTTGTGGGTGAAAAAGAGAGTCAGAAATTGGACCACAACATGCACTCAGACCTTCATTCCATTGCTGTCAAAACAGTGCTAGTTTGTGCATCTCATGACTGTAGTAACCAGGCACATTCTTGTTGCAACTCTCTTTTTGGAACGTAATAAATAAAAAGAAAAGAAAAGGTGCATCCCTTTTCAATCACAATGCCAGGGCAGGTTTGAGAGAGAAAGAGTTGATCAAGTGCGCATGATTGGAGCAGTTGGGTCCGAAGGTTCAATGGAAGTCAATTACAACACAAGTAGAAAATGTATCCTCGGAAACCAAGCTACAATTCCCAAGCTTTGGTGTGCTTAACCCCTCACCGCCGAAGCTCTAACCATGTCAAAAAACAACCTTGCTTTTCAAGTGTTATAAATCTAAATGTGAGTAAGGTATAAAAATCTCAACCGTACAATATTATAGTGTGCATGTTGTAGATGCTGTAAGTAAAATTTGGGGTCATTTGACCGTATAGATTGAAAGATTATAATGTTTTAGTGTTGAAAAAAGATGCTGAAATTTTCCTTAAAACACATTTCGAGGTGGAATTCGATTTCTAAACCTACTCAAATGAAAAAAATTGAAACTACAAGGTGATTCTAAACCAAAAGACAAACACTTTGGTGGAAAAAAATCCCATTTAATTGACTCATTGCATTTGCAAAGTTGTTTTGAAATGTCAAAAAACAGTGAAAAAAGTAGCAAAAAAACACATCTAGAGCTGAACCTACCTCTGCTAGAATGCTTCTTAGTCAATCATATCTTCTTGGATTGATATGAAATTTTTACCACAAGAACTAGACTAGTATTTGAAACTTTTCCAACAAACATTATTGAAAAAAACTCTTGTATGAAGAAGTTATAAGCCACCAAAGTTCACTGTAATGCAAAAATGTCTAGTTTTTGAACTTCGAATTGCTCCCAAGCATTCAAAACAACTTGGGTTGACATGAAAATTTAACCACAATAACTAGACTTAAAGGGGAACATAACGCAACAAATTTGATTGAAAACGAACATTGGATGGAGGAGATACAAGCCCCCGAAGTTGCAGCCTTCAAATGCAGTTTGGTGAATTCAAATTGAACCTATGAACTTTGATTGGCTTTCAAGAAATCAATAAAGCTCACATTGATCTGAAAATTCTTCCACATAAACTAGAAGAGAGAGCGCAACTTTACCAACAAGTTTTATTGAGTTTGGACATCGGATGCAAAAGTTACAGCACTTTGAATTTTCTGTGAGGACACTTTTCGTCCCCTCTGGCGATGAGGGGTTAACCCATAAACGCCGCCGAGGACGTTTTTGGGTGGATGAATGACAAAGAATCTCTCCATGTAGTACATAAGTGCAACTATTCATCTTCCCAATTTTGTGCGAAAAGGGAAGATCAACTACAGTAGTTTGTTTTCTAGTGAGTGTTTTTTGCATTATTTTAATCCAACAATTCACATGGTGACAAAACAGATGATTTTCACGGCTAAGAGCCCGTCGTTTAAGGACTAAATGGACTTTGGAACCGACAAGAACTTCTGATTTAATCACTACTTCTATTGTAGTCTACTAGTGTGCCCTGTGACGTTGTCATACTAATTGCCAAAGTAAAAGTAATTTTGAAATTTTGAAATTTCATGAAATTCAATAACTTTCAAAGCCAATGGTCAAAATGTCACAAAACAAAGCCTATGCACCAAAGTCCTAGTAGAGGACTTTCCGACAATACAAAGAACACAACTAGGGGACGCTTGGTCCAAGAGGTCTCACTGTAACAAACAAAGAAACAACCTAACTTAATGAATGGACTAGTGTGCCTTGTATTGTTGCCACAACCAAAATAAAAGTAAATTTTTGTTTTGTTTTATTTATAAAAATTGACTAAAACTTTGAAATTCAATAACTTTCACACCGTAGTGTGAGAGGTTGAGTTCTTAGAACGAGTATAAAGCTTTGTGCATAGAGGATGCAAGGGCTTTGTTTTGTGGTGTTTGGACATGCTATGTAAGTTATGATCTCTCAGGTATAAAAAGATAATTTAATTCACTTTTTTAATTTAATTTACTTTTTTAATTTAAAAAATCTATAACTTTCACACTATAGGTCCAGATGCCACAAAATTGGCACAAATAGAAAGCTCTAATAAATTTTTTCTACTATTTTACCTCATAAAAACTTTGAAATTCAATATATTTTCTTCTGTGAATTGAAATGCCACAAAACAAAAGCCCATGCACCCCTCCTTGTTGAGGGCTTTCTAACTGTACCAAAATCATGACCAAAAAATGCATGGTTCCAGAGGTCTCATTGTCTCATTGTAACAAACAAATAAAACAAAACAAATAAAAATGAACAACCTAACTTGTTTGGTGTTTTAAATGACCTCCTTTCAATTGTCTAATAACATATCACAATAATAAGTTACATCCTTCAAATAAAAGTTCAGGGAAATGTTCATAGAAAAATGGCCCGGGGTGAATTGAAAATTTGCCACAATATAGATTCAGAGTTACATTGATATACATGCCTTTGATGACATACAGTTCAGTTCACACTTGAGCATTGAACTTTGAATTTTATTTTCATTATTTATTTATTTTTGAAACGTTCATTTTTATTTATTTTTGACACGAGTGGAATGGAATTTAATTGCAAAGGAGACTCTGAAAACTTATTTACGTTAAAGCTTAGCTGGCGGATCGGATGCTGAGTGTTCATGCAAAATGGAGCACTCTGCCATGACAGGGAAAGCAAGACCGCTGGTCGATTTCACCCCAACTTTTGCCAGGGACGTATTAATGGAGAACTGTTGTGATCTCATGGACTGAGGCTCAATAACTGAAGACTGAAGGCATGAGAATTGCTGTCAAAAAAAAAACTTTAAAAAAAACTTTAAAAAAACTTAAGAAAAATAAAAATTTTAAGTGAAAAAAAACTTGACCAACAATGCCATGAGATGGACTTCTCATGGTACATGTCTTATAAGAGCATCCTCAGTCCCAACAACAACTGGTCCGCGTGAACCGACCCCATTGCGCATCCCCAGTTTTATCCCTAGGAAAAACACTAAAAATATATTTATTTGCCACACATTATGAAATTTGGAAAATTTGGAATTCATATCTGCAATTAGAATGTCCATGGCCAAATTTTGATTTTGGTAATTGTGGTTTGTCAAGACCTATGTGATTTTTTTTACATATATCTTGTTTTTGAAGTGGTTGCCCAGTGTCTTAAAATTTTAATTTTATTGTGCCTATTCAAAGTACCTTGGGATGTGCTTCTAGTGATAGTATTTTTCAAGTTCAACTATTATATATGAGCCAAAAGTTTAAGAAATTCATTTGTTATTATTTAGGACGGTTGGAGTAGGTTTTGAGCAATAATCTTTAAATTTAGTACATTATCCCCTAAAGGACCAAGGCCATTTTTCTGCCAAAAAACACTCAAAACTGCCATTTCTATAGCAAAGAGTAAAAAAAATTGAAAATTGTTTTTTTTTCACATCTAACCGTAGAATCCTATACCTAACTAGTATGAAAATGTATGGAAAAAATTTCAGAATTTTTGACCGCACAGATTGCAAGATATCTGCGTTTAAAGTGAAAAAAACAAGTTTTTCAGCACATTGCGGGACTAGATTTTATGACTTTGAACATTTTTAACTTAAATATTTTGCACTACAGAGTTTTGAGCGTTTAATCTTTATAGTGGAGAATTGAGTTGAGAGTCTAGGGGAAAAAAGAAAATCCAAAAAAACTTAATTTTCATTATTAAAGAAATTGTTAAGTAGAAGTAGGTACAAGATAGAAAGAAAATTTAAAATATTAATATCTTTTATATGGAATTAAAAAGCACTAATCCCAATGGTGAGATTGTTCTAGCAAAAAAACTAAACCTTGTGGAACTTTTTTTTTTGAAAAATTATAAAAATTATATTCAGAAATGAATCCTACAAGTTATTTTTTCAGGAAGATGCTCTAAGTGCCCGAAAAACAAGCTTGTCCATAACATTCTCCTAAAAAATCCAAATGAAATGAATCAAAGCTTTTCAGATAGACAAAAATATAATCTATAAGAAAAAAAAACTAGAAAAAAAAAAAAAAAATTGCAAATTTTTTTTGCTGCCCCTCGACCCCTGTTTTGAGCTTAATTGGGCATAACTTTTTTTCCCGGGCACCGATTGTGAAAAAAAAAATATTCCCATAAAGCTAATCAGATTTTCTACCTCCAAAACAAGTTTCAAAAAATCAGGAGAAAATTTCAGCTCGTAGGTACCTGCCCGAAAACCCATTTGTCCCCCGAGGGGACAATCGTCCTTTAGGGGTTAAGATTGCAATATGTTTCTATTATGTCAATGAATTATATTTTGACACCATTTAAATTGTTTAAAAAGGTAACTCATGTTATTTCTATGATTGTATTTTTTACAAGTTCAAAATTTTAGATGTAGAAATTAAATAGTAGATTGAGAGACTTCAATCAATCATTGTCATTTCTACACCCACTGGTTTGTGATTAATATTAATAAACAATCTACATCCTATGATTTTGTTTCTTTCAAAAAAGATATTGAAAATTGAGTAAAATAAGGGACTGCAAGGTTTATTTTAGAGTAGAGAATCCATAACTACACCGCAATCTAAAACATCTCATAGCTTTTGTTTCATTAATAAAAATGGAATGATTCAAAGCTTCATGCATATATAAATCTACAAAATGAATTTTAAAATTTTTTGTTTGATAAAAAAGAGGGATTTTAAAGATCTACCTAGATTGTTCAAGTTGAGAAACAAACTACATATTAGGCCATAACTTTTGGTTCATATTTCCAAATGTCCTCAATTTTAGTGCCTATGAAAGATATTCCTTGTCCACACCTTCTACTAAAGTTTGGGCCAAAACCATGAAAATCTCCAATCACATGTACCTGCCCAACATTTACATATTCCCCCCCCCAAAACGTAGCTTGTTCTTTTTAGGGGTTAATCATCTTTGAATCCATATAATATGTGATCTTGTTGTTACAAAGGCATTTAGTTAGAAGACTCTTTGCTTACAATTCAGCGAAAAAAACATACTCGAAATCTTATTTGGACAATTTTAAATGTTAAGTTGTGTTCCTTAAACGTCGACTCGAGCCTTGAAGGAGTAGAAAAACGTCCATACAGTTGGATACCAAATGCCAGGGTGAAACGCGCCCCTTGCTCGTCCCCCCTTAAGGTAGGCACCCCCTAAAATGGCACCTGACCTTAAAGTGCCATCTACAGGTTGTGTACATTTCCAAAATCAGTTATGTACCTATTTGGATGGAGAGCTTTCAGAAACAAACTTTGACCCTTCATAACTTTTGCATACACTGTCCAAATGCCACGTTCTCTGGTGTGTTGGAACCTCCTTTCACTCGCCAACAAGAATATATGAAAATGTGACCAGTCAAAAAGTAGTAACTAGGCTCAATAGCAAAAAGTGGCGGTTTTGGGTGTATCCACCTTAAGTCATTCCGCAAATGCATGTAAGGAAAAGCCCCCCCCCCCCCCCCCCCCCCCCCCGCCTTATTTTGAGCTTGATTAATTTTGTCTTCTACATCTCTCCCTACCACCTCTCATTGCGAATAATGAATTCAAAATTTTTAATTTTTTTTTCATTGTGGGTGGCAACATAAATAAATAAATATCTTGGGACGCATGAGGGGCAGTTCAAATGATGGTGTGGAAATACAGTAGCATGCAGGAAAACACAATTGGTTTCACACTTCTTTTTTATCAATCATGGTTGAATCGGTGGTTCTTTGGTCGGGTAGTCTCTGACTTGTACCCGCCCGTCGCTCCCTACCGAGGGATGGAGCAATTGCATTATTATTATTATTACAGACCTGCCATGGGCGTCCAGAGCGGAATGGAACTTATCCAGCTCATGGCCAATAATCGTTCTACAGCTGGAGATGGCCAGGCATGGGTGATGTGTTACAAAGGTCAACTGAAACTTCTATGCACCTGGAGCCCCCCCCCGCCCGCCAGTCCCCCGGACCCAGACTTTTCTTCCACAAAGACGGAGATCCAACTTTTGTCACCACCCAATAGTACTTCAAAATTCTTGCACCTTCTATGTCAAATACACCAAAACAAAACGGCTTGTTGCGACCCCAGTTTGGGATTTTCGTAGCCTGAACTCTGTGTGAACGGGGCAAGCCATCAAGGAAATCATCCTTTTGGGGTACAATGTGTGAATCATCTACTTAAGAAGAAGAAGAAGATGAAAAAAAACATTCATTGGATGTCAAACAACTATGCAAGGCCTTCCCTTTTTGCATAAATTTTCAAGGATGAACATATGCACTTTTGTTTTATATAGAAGGATTCTTTGTCATCCATCGGTCCACTCTGGTTCATGGTGTCCTTATACAATTAAGGGTTAAGTTGTACAATGAAGCTGATTGATATGTATCAAACATTCCCCCTCTAAAGGAGGTTGCCTCTGTTCTTACAATGACCTTACAGAGAGAACATAAAAATACAAGTGGCATTTATTGTAGCATAGCATGTTGTATAGGGCTATTTTTTTCCCCATAGCCTTATGAGGAGTTGAGGACCATTGGAAAGCATGTTATGAAATTTGCATAATTTTTGAATGAGTGGAGAATCATGAAAGATTTTCTTGTATTCAACCTTGCAATGAAGGAATACAGAAAGAGTGGACCACATTGTAGTTCCTACTTGCATTAGGGTTAATGCAATGGTGTCTTTGACGTATTTGATAGAATTTAGAAACATCAAAGTTTGGTTGGGAGAATTTGCAAAGAATTTGACTATTTGTTAGAGTTTTAGGATTGCTTGCTTACTTCTTGCCATTCAAAAATTCTTTTATCATAGCCATGGTTTGTGATTGGATGTAATGAGTACATAGTTTTGTGGTTAATTAGGTTCATCTTTACAATTCTAAAATAAATATAAAAATAAAAAATTTGTTCTCATTTTTGTCTAATGGACCATAGAAATGCTAAAAAAATTCACCTTAAGATGTAATCATTGAAGATGATAAATAAGTGTACCTCTAATTCACTACATAACATTCTTGAACTATTTAGTATTTTCCTTCTTGTGGTAGAATGAAGAAGAATATCAGTTTAGAAGACAATTAGAGATACATGTACATGTCAAATTTAAGATTTTATTCTATATGTTTGAAAATGAAAAGTGTGCACTAAAACAAAAAACTTACATGAATCATAAAACATTCTACAAAATATTCACCTCAACTCTCTAGTATCAAAATGATTCCCATTACTAAAAATCAAAATTTATCAAAATATAAACATCAATTATCTAATAAATAAGGTTTTTGTATTCTCAAATAATAAATGAGATAAGGCCATTTTATTAAATAGTTACTAAGTATACATCTGCGTTACTTATCTTTATGATTAAATACAAATTTCATATGATTTATATGATATTCTAATCCCTAGATGTCTTATTCTATTTTCACAAGGTTAACCCCTAAACGTCGGAGACTATGTTTTCACCAAAGACAGTCCAAAACTGCCATTTCTGATACAAGCACCAAATTTTAGATAAAGTTTTTTTTTTGAAAAAGTAACCGTAGGATCTTCTAGTAAACTAGTTTGAAAATATGTGGAAAAAATTTCAGAAATTTTCACCGTGTAGATTACAAGATTTTTACGTTTGAAGTGACAAAACTCATTTTTTTAGCCCTGTAAAAATACGGGCAGCTGCACTTCACAAGGTCACATTTGTATGAAAAAATCTCCAAAATGATTGTGCTTCTTTGGATTAATTCTTCAAGGCAAGTTGTCTACATGCTTAAAAAATTTTAGATCATTTGGAATTGTACAACATATAGAAAAAGTATAGCAAGTAGAAAGAAGTAGAGAATGATTAAAAACACTAAATTGTTAAGAACTTAATTATAAAATTGAAAAATTCTAATCCCAACGGTGGTAATAGAGTAATAAACAATTTACATTATATGCTTCTTTTTTTTCAAAAAATATTAAAAATAGAGTTAAATTAAGGACTCCAACGTTTATTTTTGAGTAGGAAATCTATGACTACCCACAAACTAGAGCACCTCATAACTTTCAACTCATAAATCAAAATGGAATGATTCAAAGCTTTCCAAGTATATATAAATCTAAAGAGCCAATTTCAAATTTTTATATTTGAAATTTTTATTTTTGAAATTTTTATTTTTGAAATTTTTATTTTTGAAATTTTTATTTTTGAAATTTTTATTTTTGAAATTTTTATTTTTGAAATTTTTATTTTTTGAAATTTTTAGATTTTTTTTTGGGCTGCCCGTCGAGCATTGCAAATTACAGATTATGCAATAACTTTTGAACAATGAAGTCAAAAGTTATGAAAATTGTTGGGCCTTAAAGATAAACCTTGTCCCCATGTTGTGTGAAAATTTCAGCAAAAAATAATAAAAACTCCATACGCAATGAGCTGCCCAAAATCGCTATGTTGCCAAAAAAGGCAGTTTGGACGTTTAGGGGTTAAAACATTAGTTCTAAGCTCAATAAATCCATTTAAATTATATTCAAATTACAATCTTATATTATATAAGACTAAATATTTATTGTCTATCAATGTAAAAAACCTTTATTAGATTTATAAAATATTTCAATTATTCTAATTCAAGCAACGGCCTTTAATCCCTAAATGTCCGAGATACCCAATTTGGGTATTGATAATACTTTGGAGTTAAATAAAACCTAACCAAATTTCTACATTTAGTAGCTTGTATTTTCAAAGTCTAATTTTAGCATCTGAAATCTAATTTTGAAAATGATTGATTATGATTCTTCTATTCAAGATTTTTTGTAAGGGTGTCCGTTGCAATCTTGACTTTCCGTAATATTGAGGGCTTTTAAAAATGAGTCTCAAATACCCTATATCTTTGAGAAAAATTCACATTAGAAATTCATTCTAAGATAATTATAAAGTAGATTTTGAGAATTCATAAATTGATTGGGGTTATGCGTGTTAGACTCTTTATCTTCAAATTTTTTGGTGACCAACTTTTTAGATTTGACATGTAAAAAGAGGCTTTACTACAAGGAAAATGGGTCCGAATTGACTGTATTTTTGACAGAAAAGTGTCCAAAATGACCACCATAACTTTTGGAACTTGGCACTCTATCAACCTGGTTCGTTTTGCAACCTCTTTCAAAACCATGTCAATTTTTCTGTCAATTTATGCGTTTACCATGGTGTTTCAAGTTATGAGAAGACAAGTCCTTTATACAAGTGGCGTGGTAGGGAGGTAAGACAAACCATGTGGGATACCTAGTGGAAGCTCCACCGCTCATAATTTAGTGAAAATTAAGTAGGAATAATGGTTAAAGTGGAATTTTAGACCTAATTTAAGCATAGTAGAATACATAATTTTAGAAAAATTTGAACTAAGAAAATGTGGTATTTCAAACCAAATTTTATGTCCAAAAATCCGTTTGAGATTTAAAGCTTCCTATCAAAAGTTATAGACAAATTTCAGTGAGGAATTGGAAGGGACATTTGTTTTTACAATTTCAAACATCCTCACTAAAATATGCTTATAACTTTTGATTGGAAGCTTCAAACCTCAAACGGATTTTTGGACATAAAAATTGGTTTGAAATACCACATTTTCTTAGTTTAAATTTTAAGAAAAAAAAAGTTATTCTACTATGTTAAAATTAGGTCTGAAATTCCACTTTAATCCTTATTCCTTAACTATGAGCGGTGGAGCTCCTAACCCTCATTTACATATCCCATATGGTTTGTCTTACCTCTTACCAACCCACTTGTATAAAGCACTTGTCTTCTTTCGATTCCTAATTGAAGGTGAGTTGCACTCAAAGTTGAAGTGCTCATTTAACAAAGTATTCTTGAGAGTAGTGTTTAAAGTTATGGAAGTCCAATTCTAAAATGCATAATGTACTTTTGAAACTTTAATTTTTTTCTTTAGGTGAAAATATTTTGGTTGCGAATGTGAAAAAATGGCAGTCTGTCCTACGTGGCAAAAATTCAAATAATTACAATTTTTTTGGTGAAAAAGCATGATGACGTGTATTTTTGTCCGAAATAACAGCCGAATTGACATAATCTTGTCAACTAGTTGTCCGAATCAAGTACTCCTAATCTACAGCACTATTGACAGAATTTTGCCAAATTTTCTATCAAAGAAGACACACTTTCCCTTGTAGTGCTTGAAAGACTTCAAATCACTTTTGCAGTTTTTACATACTCATGATCAAACATCCTAATCTTTCAATCCATAAGTAATATTATTGTACTTTCTTTTCCATTGTGATCTCTAACATGTCTAGTTTGAATTTGTATGGTTACAACTCAACAAAAAAATGATACAACCTTTCCAAATATTGTTTTTTTGTTCAATTAGGAGCAAATTCCTAGAAGCTCAAAAAAGACCTTGGGCATTTAGGGGTTAACCCCTAGAGGACCAAGGCATATTTTGGACAAAAATTGTGAAAATTACTATTTTCAAGGCAATGAAAAAAAATGAAAGAAATTTTTTTTTCCACAAAATTCAAACGTATAAATTTGTGTTAGAATACAATGGAAATGTGTGGAATTTTTTTCAGAAACTTTGTTTGCACAGATTGAAATATTGTAACGTTTGAAGTTAGAATAATTTTTTGTTTTTACCTTGCCCAACAAGGCCAACAACCTTTAACTCCTCCTAAAATGAGAATTTTACACTACACATGATTATTATTTTTACATGTTTTATTATGTAGGTTACATACCTACCAAATTTTAGAAGTAAAGGAAAGTTTTGCAAAAGTGATTTAATTAGAAAAAAAAAGGTTAATGGTAGCATAACTTTTGATCCGGGCACCCGCTTGGAAAAAAATGATATTCTTACTAAAGGGATTCATGTCCACACCTTGAGTCAAATATTTGTGAACATCTAATCAAAATAGAAATTGATAGGAACTTGCATGGTTTTTCAGTTGTCCGTTCAAGTGACAATTGTCCTATAGAAGTTAAGTCAAAACTAATTTAGCCAATTTTTAAAGTGACATTTGGAATTTATGTATTAACATATATAGGGTTCATTGTGCGACCATTGGATCCTTTTGAAGCCATGACTAAAAATGAAGCCATGACTGAAATGATGGAATGGAGTTGAGATAAATATAGTAGAATGAAGCCAAGACAATAATAATGGAATTTGAAGTAGCACGACTAGAATTAAAGCTACAAAGAATTTAATGCCTTTTCAATTGAGGAAGTTGAATAATATTTTGAAGAAACCAATGCAAACCTTTACAGTTCAATTAATTTCCAAACAAAAGTTGGAATAATTTGAAGTTTTAAAAAGAAAAAGAAAAAGAATTAGAAGGTTTTGAAGACAAACAATAAAAATTACAAAAATAGGTAGAATGTAGAGTTGACTTTGCAACCATGCAAGCAGGATTCACTATGACTTTAATATTTTTTTTAATTGAGGGATTGAAAAGGTTTTTGAGGGAACCAAAGGGGACCTTTAGGTTTCAATTGATTTATAAAACAAAGGATTGAAAAAGTTGGACTGGAATTTTTTGAATTAAGAAAGTTGAAAAGTTTTTTAAGCAATTAATAGGACTTTAAAAAATGAGTGGAGCATAGGAACCACTTTGAACCCATGGGATTTGAGTCTTTGGAGATTTTCTTATTGATAAATATAGGTTTCTATGTCGTCTATAATTGGTCAACATACACCTCCAAAGTCCACCATAACAAATTCACACTTGCCAAGACTTCCATGTGAACAACTTATAAACCTAAAAAAACGAATCTATCATCATTTTTTCAAACTTCATTTTGCAACTAATTGACTCTTTTGAGGTGGATTGTCAAAAAATAATGTTTGTATATGTGGCATGTCGCCAATGGATAAAAATCATTTCCAATTCCCTACATTGAAACACTCAATCTCCAAATTTACTTCCTTGTTCAATTCCTTTCTTCTTGCAATAAATCCTAAATTACATTAAAAATTTCAATTTCACAAAAAACACAACAACAACAGTTTAATGAGATACTATAATTTACCTTCATAGTCTTACAATCACTGCTTCAAACATCTACTATACTACTTCAATCAAAGTGCAACAAACATGTAGCCAACACTTCCATTTTCAAAGTGTAAGTGTTTTTTGAATGCAAGTTATCAATCAACCTTTTTGTGTTTTCAAATGCAAGTAAGGTAGAACTACCCAATTCCGTCAGTGATTCAAATCTGTGGTCTACAGCTTTGTTCCAATTCCGTCAGAAAAACATGCAAATCCGCTTCAGATTCTGACAACAGTAGTTTATTAATGCTATTAAAAGATAACGTGTCAATTAATGATTGGTGGATCTTCAAGTGCTATTAGATACATTGGAAACCGGTATTGAGTTGTAAGAAGACATTTATGAATCCAGTCTAGTAGCAATTGTGCAATTTCACTTCAGAAATTTACATAAATTACAATTTTTATCAAAAAATTATAATTCCACTTGGGTTTGACTCCTGAAACAAAAGCACACCTCTGAAAAATATGTGTCTTTCCTAGAGTTGGCCCCAATATAGTTAGATTGCGAATCAGGGTGGTAATGGGTAGTTCTACCTTATCTTCTTTGAGGTTGGTCGGTCTGTCAAGTATAAAATTCTGTCTACGAGGAATTCCTTAAAGAGCTCGGTGAATGTTCTTTTTTGAAATTGCAATGAAATTCAATTGTGCACATTGATAGTATAAATGATAAGTTGGTGTAATTATACAAGTTATAGAGTTTGGTTGTCAAGTGACTTTGCATCTATATCAAGGTAATCCCAGTTTGTCAAGTTTCAAGCTCTTCATAAAGAATATAAAAATCAGCTTTAGATATTATGTACAAATTCTAATTTTACACTACCGCACATTGCCGCACTTGATCTAAAAAGTGTCACGGTTGTTGATCACAACATGGGTGGGTTTCAATACAATATTGTGACCTTCACTTGTAACTTTGAAAGGCAAACAAATTATTCGAGTAGATGGAGCACTTGCACTAACGGCATTCTCAAATCAAATCTGATGGCACCTGAGTTGTTGTTTTCTTTTCAAATTGCACGGCTCTTGATTTTTCAGAAGGGGGGTATTGTTTTCTTTTCGAATCATACAACTAGTGATTTTTCAAAGGGGAAGATATTGTTTTCTTTTCAAATTGCATGGCTGTTGATTTTTCAAAAGGGAGGGTATTGGTGTTTTTTTTAATTGCACAATTGTTGATTTTTTAGAGTTTTTTTTCAAGGTGCGGCTACTTGTCTCTTTAAGGTGATAATAAATGTGTATTTTATGTATTCTTTCAGAGACATGAATATATGTCTTCTATTTAGTCATAAAATTTTCACATTGGAGGAAAAAATTTAAAATTATACCAAATTTTTTGAACAAAAAGTGGAAATTTTCATATCACATACAATACATGTTCAAATTTGAATTTTTTTTCCAAAAATTTATATCATAGTGTAGAACATGGTGCAAATTTTTACTATGGCATTCTAAAATAAGAAAATCAAGTCTCCATGGTTATAGGTCCAAAGTTCACATTACTATAAAATAACAACTATTTGAAATTATCTAAAATTTCAAGTTGGAATAAAAACTAAACCTAAAAAACTTTATTTTGTTAGTTGGATTTTTAAAATAATTTATAAATACTTCATTGCTAAAATGCATACAATCAATAGGGAGAGCATTAGCTACCAGATTATATTACATGGATTTGCCATTTTTTAATCTTAGAAAGTCAAAAATATTATTGTAAAACAATATCTAATACTATGGTTCATTAAAAATGAATTCAAGCAAGTACCTCCAAAGAAATGCCCACCGTGGAGTTCCCTAAAATCGTTCAAAAGATACAATCCCTCTAAAAGATATAAAGATCAATGATTCAATGTAAAATACTAACAAAATCAATATATTTTTAGAGTTGAAAAGCAACTTCTTTGAGAAGCAACTTCTCTGAGAGCGGAAGTGTTTTACCAAATTCCAATCTATTTTAAAATTCTAAAAGAATTGATTTTTGAGGATTCTTATATAAGATTTTTTTCCAAAATCTTGGGGAATTTTGTACAATAATTTGTTTTTTCCTAAACCCTACATCTAAAATTGACCAAATAAACATTTGTCATATTTGGTGTCAAGTTGATACTACATCTTATACCTTATAATCTATCTACCTAGCTTCCATTCCACCACACGGTCAAGAGGTTTGAAAAACTAGGGTTGTGATAGAAGCAAGGTAGGGCGTTTGCATGAGCAAGGCAATCATCAAGGACCCTCTTTTGTTTTGTGTGCCCATGTTATGGAAATGTTTATGTCTGGGATTAGAGCTTCCTAGTTTTGATTTCTCTCATGGATGCCACTTGCCATCACTATATATACCATTGTTCTTGCTTTCCAAAGAGTTTAGGCGCGTCTTTTAATATAGGGCTTTCAAAAATTGGTGATCATAGTTCATAAATATAGAAGACGTAGATATGCTTCAATAATTTGTCACTGTTGATTAGTGTTCTAAGTTTTGGTGATGGCGTTGATTGATTTGTACTTTTCCTTCAATTTTTGGCATTTTATATAGTTTTGTTAGAATTATTATACCATTGTTTGAATTTTTTTGGCATTTAATAAGAATTTGTAGATATGCACTTGGTAATTTTTCAATTTTCCAAATTAAAATATAAACTAAACTTGAAAAGCTTCATTTCAATAGTTGGACTCAAATTCAAGAAACCCAATTTCATAGCTAAATTACACTACATGGATAGCATAGTTATAGTCTAAATGTAGTGTATGCCATACACATTGCGTTTCACATTCTCCTTGAGTAGTTGGTTTATGTCATGTCCACAAAGAAGATGTATGTGCAAAACTTCATCAAAAAGTACTTCAAAAGAATTTAAAAAGTACTTTTGCAACTCCCAGTGTACAATCTTGCACTAAAGTAGTATGAAGATTGTGTAAAGGAAATACTAAAAAATTAAGTACAAGATAATAGTATTGGAAGTGAAGGAAAAATTTGTCTTTCTCCTTCCCATACTAGGTCATTATATTATGAATCTTTCTAAAATAAAAAAATTGGACTATCAATTTTGAATTTATTTTGTATTGTAAAATTCAATTGAGGGCCTTGATTTGCATTCTTTTAAAACATCATGTTAAGTAAAAGTGGCTAAATACATAATGGAAACAACTTGTAAACATTTCTAAAGATACAATTGAAACACACCAATTCTGGTGAGCTTGCTCTAGCAAGAACCACCTCTATGGACCTATTATTTTTTGGTATAATTTTGAAATTCGAATTCAAAAGACAAACCTTATACCTCATTTTTTTTCTAGAAAGATGCCACAATTGCTAGCATGTCAAGGCTCTTTATAATTTTCTCATTGCTAATCCAAATGGAATGAATTAAAATTTCGTGTAGGTATAAAATATATATTTTATTTAAATATATTTTATTTTTCCATTAATTGCTTTGCCCAAAGTCAAATACTTAACTCTTGAACGTTAGGTTGGTCACCGTAGAAGTCATACCATGTGAATCATTTGCTTAAAAAAATTGAAAGAGAACTCATTAGCCTTCAAACTATTTAGCAATACCTCCCTTTTTTTATACAAAATTCCAAAAATGAACATCTACACTAGTTATGGGATCATTGATATGGACATTAAGGTAGGGGTCTGTAAAAGTGACCCCTAACACAGAGGTACATCTCACTTTCTTCAATGTACCAACGTTGGACATTTCCAGAGGGGGTCGCTTTTAGAAACCACTGCGTTTCAACTTCAAAAATTTGTAACTAATTCCACGAAGGTCCAAAAAATACGAAACGACTTAGATTAGATGCCAATTCCATTTTTCTTCCTAATAAAATTTACTGAAAATTGTTTCAAGGAGTTTAGCTCTTAAAGGGTTGCTTTAACAGCCCCCCGTACCTTATCTGTTTGTTATTGCAACTTCGATAAGTTAAGTTAAAGGATGAAGTGCAGGGATGACACACAACCAAACGAGTTGCAGGTTGTACCCAAGTACTTGTGTATTTTGGTTGAGATTGCCAAATTTATATTTCGACGGTGTGATTGCCGGGACGGACTTCGTAACCTATTTATCGCCGGGGACCGAGACGGAATTCATCCTCTTCAACAGGCGTGAGGTGAGGTAGTGCCCATCATTCCTGCCATCCATGCAACATGAACATCAATGATGCAAGTGGCAAGTCCTTGAGGGCCTTGCTCTTAATTCTTGATGATGTCAACGTAGTACACCAATTACTTCAAGTGGTGTGTCGAGAATGAACTTGATGCTCCTTGTCATTTAATACAAAAAGAAACAAAGGGTAGACAGTATGCAAGAAACACATGCACAAAAAAAATTTAGGCAAGACAATTATAAAGTGTTTCGCAAACCCTTCTTAACAAAAAAATAAAATATATAATAGGTTGTTACAAGATTGCTTTATGAAACAAATTGTTGAAAAGAGTTCTGACTTTACAAAACTCCATGGAATATGTTTGGGATTAGCCAACATGTAGTGGCTTTACTCCATTTGAAGAAATGCCTTGGGATTATTAGATTAATTTGAATTTGTTCACGGTCAATATTTTTTCAAAAATGGTTGTTTTTTCTATTTGTGATTTTGGTTCAAAGAATTAATAAAAATAAATAATTTTTAGTAAAAAATAAAATGATACGTTTTTAAATGGTGAAGGGAGTCTTAATTTCCTAGTCAATAAGAATGCTTGGTTACAAATTGAGAATTTGCTTGTGAAGTAATGTAAGGGCTTCATCATGGTTCTCACCAACTAAAGCAACCATACCATGAAATGTGTACTTTCATAATGTTAAATTTCATAGTGTTAAAGGATAAACCTGTTCGAGGGGCATAGATTTAGGGTCAAATTTGAATTTCACATAGTTAATGATTTTAAATGTTTTGGAGCTTGATTAAGAAAATGTAGTTTCTATTTTTAATCCCTTCTAATTTTTTTTCCAAAATTGTCAAAATTATAATTTTTGTGACTCATTGACTTTGAAGGTAGCATCTTAACCCCTAAAGTTCCTTGATTATGTTTTTAACCCAAAACACTCCAAAACTGCCATTTCTATTACAAATACCAAATTTTAGGGGGAAAACACAATTTGGACACATATAACTGTAGGATCTTCCAATACGCTAGTATGAAAATATGTGGAACAAATTTCAGAAATTTTCACTATGTGGATCTTAAGATATTAGCATTTGATTTAACAAAAATATTTTTTTGGCCTTGCAAAAAACAAGGCAGTTGCACTTCACAAGGTCACATT
Organism: Antitrichia curtipendula; assembly: GCA_951230915.1. Lineage (NCBI taxonomy): Eukaryota > Viridiplantae > Streptophyta > Bryopsida > Hypnales > Leucodontaceae > Antitrichia > Antitrichia curtipendula. The sequence continues at coordinate 34,442,856 of OX579636.1, forward strand.
TGTATAAAAAAATGTCTCCAATGGTGGTGCTTTTTTGGATTCATTCTTCAAGTCAAGTTGGCTACATACTTGAAAATTTTCAAATCATTTGGAATTGTGCAACATATAGGGAAAAATAGTAAGTAGAAAGAAGTAGAGAATGATTCAAAATACAAAATTGATGAGAATTTAGTTATATACTTGAAAATTGCAAATTCCAATGATTGTAATGTTGTAATAAACAATCTACATCTTGTAATTTTATTCTTTTTCAAAAATATGAAAAATTGAGTTAAATAAAGAACTTCAAAGTTTAATTTATGAGTAGAGAATCCAAAATTGCCCGCAAACTAAAACTCTTCATAACTTTCATCTCATTAATCAAAATGGAATGATTTAAAGCTTTCCACGTACATATAAATCTAGAAAACCATTTTCAAATTTTCATTTCAAAATAAAGTGATTTTTTAAAATTTTGCCCAAATTGTCAATCTTGAAAAAACTACTGCATATCATACAATAACTTTTAATCCCTAAAGTCCTAAGGCCATTTTCCATCAAAGACCATTCAAAACTGCCATTTCTATTGCAAAGAGCACAAAACTTTAAAACTTTTTTTATCATGCATATCTAACCATAGCATCCTAAACTAGACTAATATATGTAAGAAATTTCAAAAACTTTGAAAACACAGATTGCAAGATATTTGCATTTAATGTAAAGAAAACAATTTTTTCAAGAAAATGATTAGATTGCCCAAAAAACAAGATTGTCCATAATTTTCTTGTTATGAGTCCAAATAGAATGATTCAAAAATATTCAATTTTTTTTGGTTTTTTTTGGATTGCCCCTCATGCTGCTTTTTGGACTTAGGGTGGCATACTTTTTTCCCCGAGCACCGATTGAAATAATAATTATATTCCCATAAAGCTAATCTAATTTTGTATCTTCAAAAAAAGATTCAAAGAATGACATCAAAAATTAAAATCATAAAGGCCTATCCGAATTCCTCTAAAAGTTCCCGTAGGGACTTTGGGACTTTACGGGTTAACCATGTAGTTGGAAGTTATGAAAATTGTTGGGCCTTAAAGAAAACCCTCATCTACATGTTGTGTGTAAATTTCAAAGAAAAAAAAAATCATTTGTAGTGAACTGCCTAAAATCACTAAGTTGCCCCAAACTCGCACTTTGGTCTTTTATAGATTAAAAGCTCAAAATACACCACTTTCAATTGTTTCTATCAAATATAAAATGTTTATTATCATCATTTCCAATTTATTTAAAAATTTATATTATTTGAACCATTTTTATAATTACTATCAAAAAAATTACTTCAATTCATCATGTAAAAGTTTATTTCAAGTATATTGAAGTTCAATTATATATTTATACGTACATTTTTCTACATGGGATAAATACCAAGTTTTGAAAAGATGGGCTTTCAATATCGAAAACTAATGAAGTTTGGTTGTGCTTTTCCTCCCTTGCAATGAAATTATGTTTTCATTTGTGTCAAACAAAAAAACTATAAACTAAAACTAAGGTAGGAGGTCCTAAAATGGAGCGGGTTCTAAAACCAATCAAGCTCTAGAGGTACATTTTGCACTTTCCAATGTACAAGTGGTGTGCATTTGAGGAGGTGGTCGATTTTAGAGCCCACAAAAATGCACTTTTCTGCAACTTCAAAAATTCATAACTAATTCCACAAAGCTTCAAAAAATATGAAACAACTTGGGTTAAATGCCAATTTCTCTTAACTTTCAAGGAAAATTTACTGAAAAATATTTTAAGAAGTTCTACCTCCCCCAAAGTCAGCTTCAGCTCTTAGATGAGCGGTTTATGGACCTCCTACCTTAATGAAGTTTGACCAACTGGGAACATGGAATGTCCTTTTATTTTAGGGTTAAACGTATTATTCCCTAGGCCAGAAATTGTGGCAGGATGTTGATAAATGTTTAATTCAGACTGCAGTTTCCTGTTTTTCATTGACCTAGGCCTTACTAGTAAAACATCATTTGGGCAGGACAGTTAGCGGTCAACTACTTTCCTTTGGAATTTGTGCCTTCAATTATCTTCCTGTGAAAAGATGCTGGAGTACCAGAGCCTACCCTGAAACAAAAAATCTAGAAATGCTCAAGATTGTGAACTAGAAATTATTCTCAGATTGGTAGATTTCAGAAGGGAGTTGGTCAGTTGTTGCCTTTTGTGTGACAGTTTCTCCTTATCGCAAGTTCAGTGGTCAAAGCTTTCTAAGAGCATCTCCACTTTTCCACTTGGAAGGGGTCCGGTTTAAACAACCCATTGTGGTCAGAATTAGGAGTTTGATCTCATGTGGTTGCTGAAATTTTTCAATTTTTTTCCTTACAATAGTACAATTGTGAGGAACAATGAGAGCGATTGAAATAATTTATTTATTTTGACAAAGTATGAATTTGTTATAAATTTTTGAAGTGTCCAATGCATCATGGTCTAAAAGAGTCTGTAGACTATCTTATAACCAACAAAATGTGAATCCATCATGCTCATCTTTGCTCATCTAAAGCAGTTATAATATTTTCTAACATAGGAGGCTTTAAAAAATAATCTTACAATGAATTTACACTAAAAAATTAAAAGTTCCTTATGAAGTCACTAATCACTCTATTATTGTCATGTAAGACATGCATTGAAGCCAAAATCTCACAAACTAAAAAAATATTATAGTAGGGTTATTCCCTAGGTGTCTACTATGGGTCATTTGATCACAATGAGTTGTTCTACCTTACAAGGAAAAGAAAAAACTTGGCCTCTGTAAAATGAGCCCTCACAACTTTCCATCTTGATAGTCCTCCCCCATCTTTTTCACCTAGCTTGGATTATGCTAGTCTCACTATGTTTTTGTAACACTTTTTGAAACGTCTAACAATTATACCAACTCCCATCAATGAGAGTGCAAAGCTGCAGTGTACATCTTGGTAATTATATTGAGTACTACTAGAAATGATATAGAGATGAAGGTTGGAGAACTACTTTGTTGGTGGAACATGGAAGAACAATAGAGTTTGCAAAAATTGCCATTTGATGAGACAATCTCATCGTAAAAGGTCGGAGATGCTTTAATTCCTACAGCCTAGGTTCTTACACTCGGCTTGTAAACTCACAAACCACTTAATTTCTAATTATTAGGATAGAGAGTCCATGAAGCCACCATTCACCAACTCATGGTAGATTGGGAGAAGCTAAACTCCTTAAAAATATCTTTCTATAGATTTTTCCTTAAAAGATAAACAGAACTGCACTCTTTGTTCTATTTAGTGTGGTTTACACTAAATAGATTTCATTGCAGTATTTGAGATAGTTACATTTATTATTGTTCCTATGATATCAGGAATCCACACTATTGAATGATCAAGTTTTTAGGTTTTTTGGATAGTATTACCATTACCTATATAGTGTGGTCTTTGCTACTTATGGTATTTTCAATGTATAGGTGAAGTACAATCTACAATAATTGATGATAACGTCTCTATTTAGTGTGACCCTATATTTGTACAAGTAACACTCTTTGAGAAGCAATATTAAATAGAATGAAGAGTATAGCATCTAATCCAAGTTGTTTCATATTTTCTTGGACCTTTGTAGAGTTAGTTATGATTTTTCAAAGCTGATGTAGCATAGGGCTCTAAAAGCATTATGATTGTTGATGATGCATTGAAAATTCCAATGTGCACTTCTCTACATGAAGAGATCTTTAAAAATTCCAATGCTTTAAGCACTTCCTATCTCACTAGAAGTGAAGTCTTAGGACATCAAGTTGCAATGGGAGAACATCGGTGAAAGGGCTAACTTTGTATCTATATAGGTTTTTGGAACTATGCATACCTCGCTCCTAAAATACCTCCTTTCTACACCCCTAAAATATTTTTTGATTGTCTTATGTTAAAACATACACCATACAAATTTAAAACTTGATTTAGAGTTAGTGAACTCCTTGTCAATGTAATCATCATATAACTATACCAATCTACAACATGTTTTTTCAAAAATAGTTAAATCCTTCATAATATATTATCTCAATTTCATTGTAATTAATTTGCTTTACTTGTGATTAATTTGCATTTAACCCTTAAAGCCCCAAACTACGTTTTTTTGGCAACATAGCAATTTTTGGCAACTAACTATGAATGAAGTTTTGAATTTTTTTCTTTGAATTTTTTATACAATGTGTGCCTAAGGAGTAGCTTTAAGACCCAACAGTTTGCATAACTTTTGACTACATGGTTAAAAAGTTATTGCATAATGCGTAGTTTTCATTGCTCATTGGGCAACTCGGATAGCTATAAAACTTCTTCAAAAAACACTTTTACAAAAAATAAAAACTTGAAATTGGATTTTTAGACTTATATATACGTGTAAAGCTTTGAATTATTCAATTTGATTAATGAGATGAAAGTTGTGAGGAGTTATAGTTTGTAGGTAGTTTGCGGGCAGTTATGAAAGCTCTACTCTTGGATAAACTTTGAAGTCCTTTATTTAACTCAATTTTTAATATTTCTAGAAAAAAATAAAAACAATAGGTGTAGATTTTTATTACAACATTTTAATCATTGTAAGTGGCATTTCTCAAGTCTATAACTAGATTCTTATCAATTTTGTAACTTGAGTCATCATCTAATTTTTTACTTACTATTTTTTCCTATATGTTGTAAATTCCAAATGATCTAAAAATTTTCAAGCATGTAGCCAACTTGACTTGAAGAATGAATCCAAAGAAGCACCAACAACATGGAAATTTTCACATATAGATGTAACCTTGTGAAGAGCAGCTACTATGTTTTTTAAAGGGCCAAGAAAATTATATTTGCCACTTCAAACGCTAATAACTTGCAATCTATATGTTGAAATTTTTTGAAAATTTTTCAAATCTTTTCAAACCAGTGTAATACAGGATCCCATAATTACATGAGTCTAAAAGTGATTTTTTCTAAAATTTGGTACTTATTCCTAAAAATGATCTTTTGGGAGCGTTTTTGATGAAAATATAGTAAAAAAATTCTAGGGGTTAAGATATGCATATCCTTTATGGAATCTCGTCTTTACGTCCATATTTTCATTTGTCCCAGATTTCAATTTCTAAAATATAGAACAAATGTAGGTAGGGACGCAATTGAAAAGAGGGGGCTATAATGGGTTTGTATTCTTTAATTTCATTGTAATTTGGAGCTCTTAGTCTTTCTAATACTAAATGAGTTTTTAAAGAAAATGTGGAGGGAATTCATATCATGTACAAAATTTACTTAAAGAATCTAAAAAATTATATATCAATAGGTGAAAACAATAGTGTAGAATCTCATGGTCCAAAAAATACATCTAAAAAACTCCCAGTTAATAGCAAAAAACAATGTTGTACTCCCTCCCCAAAATAAATATGGGGTTTCCAAATGTAATTGTTCCAAATTAAATTTGAATTTGGCTCTCCACAACTTGATGGACACATTACAAAAATTCTGAACCTTGTAGAAGGCCATTAGAAGGTTATTTGACTTTTAGCCGTGGTGCAAATATAGGGGGGAAATTAAATTAAATTAAATATTTTATTTTTGAAAAATAAACACACAAAAAAAAATTTGGAGCTTGCCAATCTAATGTGGCACTAGAAGTGTCCCATCAAAGTCTACTTTTAAATTAAATTAAATTTTTTATAAATTTAATAATCTTTTTGTTATAATTGCACTATTGCCATACAAACTTGCAGCCTTTAGCAGGGCTAAATTTTATCCTAATGACAATTGAAGCTAGTTTAAACACCCTATAGCAAAAAAATCCGTAGATATCACATTCCAAAGACTGTGTAGCAATTCTATCATTGCAGAGGGAATCGAAATGCAACCTCTAACCAACCAAAGGTAAGGAATTCAACCTACAACTGTATATAAATCACTACTAACAAATTTCTTGCTGAGAATTTTCTGGACTTGAAACACAAGACATTGTCAAACTTGAATACAGAGGATGTCAATGGACATCACTGCACCAACATTGCTCGGAGAATGATCAAAATTAATTCAACTGGAGTAGTTCCAAAAAGGACAAAAAAATTGTCGATTTTGCCGCCTCTTTTCAACATGTGCCACTTCATTATTGACTTCCTTTCTTTCACACCTAGTAGGATTTAATAAAAGCTATAATAACTATACAATCCTTTGAAAATAGGAGCTACTTACACGTAGAAAACCCCGGATTTATTTTGGAACAGAGGGAGTAAACCAATTTTTACTACCAATCAACAGCCCATGACAATGGATCCCTATGAAGGCCCAATATTCAAATTGCAATAAGATATTTGATTTTAGAATTTAAAACAAAGTTCCAATGGGAGTAGAAACTAAACTTCATAAACTTTGCTTCATTAGTTGGAATCAAATCCAAGGTACCAACTTTGATTTTTTTTCTAAATATTTTTTATACTCTACATAGAAATCTTAAAGATTTTTTTCAAAGGATTTTTTTCCCAATGTTTTCAAATTCCAACCAATTTTTTTACATCCAAAATTATTCCACCGGCTAAGAATGAACTACGCGAAGGTTTCCCCAAACATTGCACCGGCACCCCCTTCACTTTCCAATCTCGGAAGCCTTTTGCAACAAACTTTGTCCAATGATGATTTGAAGCTTGTAATGATCAATTGCTAGTATCACTTGAAAACCCTTGTTGGGAAACTAATAATAAGCGGAGTTCGCTTCAATGCACCCCCCGCCCCTGCCAGTGGAGTTCATGAACACTTGGAGTGATGAATTGTAGAAGTACGAATTAATCGGTCATGAGCTACAATCGAAGGCTGATGTACGCTTTACGTTCATTATGGATACGAACAAAGGATGTGCTGTAGTTAAGGAGACATTTGTCCAGATGGAGCACTGAATGCGCACAGAATCTTTTCGTGGCAAGGACGCGTTCACTCAAGAAATAATAAATGGAACCAATAACTTAGAAAAGAAAAGGGGAAGCGGTGTAAAAAAAATATTTGGAATTACAAATTGATTGGGTGAAATTAAATGCATGGGCCACGGAAATGTCCACTTGGTGGCCATGCAAAGAGTTGACATGGAAGAAGATTTTCGTAGGTAAGATCAAGGCGGTCGCTGGCAATAGGAAGCGGGCCACAATGGAAGATCTGCCTTAATGTTATTGACCTCCAATTGGGTCTCCGTGCAATGTCCGTAACATTTGTTCATTTAACCGCACAAAAATTGTTGAATGAGGTTGCCTTAACCCTTAATGTACAAAGGCCATTTTTTTTAATGTCAAAAACAACTCAAAAGTGACAATTCTATTGCATTCATCCAAGGAAAAACAAAAACACAACAACCAAAAAAAACACCATGTGAATCTAACGGTAGGATATTGTACTTTACTTGTTTCAAATCATGTGGTAAATTTTTATAAAGTTTGATAAGATAGATTGGAAGATATTAGCATTCGAAGTTGGATTTTTATTTTAAACACCGGCTTGCATTTTTAGATGACTTTGAACACCATTTGTAGAAAGAATTTGCTCTTCAAACTTTTAACTTCAATTTTTGAGTGTTGAAGAATTAAGTTGAAAGTCTAGGAAAAAAAATTCAAAAAACACACATTTGATTTTCATTGTTTAAAAAATTGTTAGGTAGAAGTAGGTCCAAGATCAAAAAGTAAAACTAAATTGTTTATAGCTCTAAGATGGGATTGAAACACTATTAATCTCAATGGTGAGATTGTTTTAGCAAGCAAATTAAACCTTGTCGAACAAGTTTTTTCTGAAAAATTGTGAAAATTGCATTCAAAAATGAATCCTACAAGTTAATTTTTTGAAAAGTTGCTCTAATTGCCTAAAAAATAAGATTGTCTATAACTTTCACATAACAAATCCAAATAGAATGAATAAAAGCTTCCCATACAAATAAAATTACAATCTATGAGAAACAAAAAATTTAATTATTTTTAAATTATTTTTGTGTAAAGAGGTTTTTGCCCATTGCACCAATAAAAAATACCTATTGTGCCGTAACTTTTGCTCCTAGGCACTGATTGAAATAAAAATTATGTTTTCCAAAAGCTAGTGTGTTTTCTGTCTTCTTGAAAAAGTTTTGAAAAATCATGATGAATATTGAGGCTATAGGAACCTACCCAAAATCCATTTTGTTCCATAAAGAAACAATGGGATTTAGGAATTAACCTCTAAAGGATTGCGCATTCAAAAAGTTAATGTGCCTTGGTCAACCCTAATTGTAACTTTCAAAATACTCATTAGTGGTTTATGCTTAAACTAAGAAAATGAAGTTTGACAAGTTTTAGTTCTTTCTTGTATAAAAACTTTGAAAAAAACAAAAATAAATTGAAAGAATTATTGCAACTGAAAGATCCACATGTCAAAATTCATATTACACCTTATTGTGTGTTTCACGTTCACATTTATTTTCTTAAAATGTTTTTCAAAGTTTAAATTACAAATTAAAATTTTCATTCTAACCTTCATTTACAGTGAAAATCCTAAATTATACTAATGTATATTAAATACGGATATAATTTTCTTTACATATTTTACTTTTTAAAATTACATTTATTTGATTCTTCCATCAAAATCTGTAATAAAGATGTGAACGTCCATAGAAAATTTTGATTTTATATATCAACTATATAATAGGTTAAAATTAGCTTATAGTTAAATTTGACTTGAAGGTCATTGCCAAGGGTGTTTTGGGTGTAAAAAATAAAATAAGTATTTGAAAATTCTATATACTAATCTCTATTGCTACTTGTACCTTTTGAAATAATTTCAAATTAACTAGAATATTTTTGCTATATTTGAATTTTTATTTTCACTTTTAGTCACAAAATCATAACTTTGACAATTTTTCATGAAACAAGTGAAAGTTTTCACAATGATTGACAATTCATAGTGTCATGTAATAAAAATCTTAGATTGATATTTGACCACAATTTAATAGGAAAAATTTAGCTTGTACATGATGTTTGACTTTTTTTGTAGTGAATCTAGTCCTTTAGGAATTAACAATTAGGGATCAAGGAGGGCTGACCCACTCTTATTGTCCCATATCTTATCTCTGGAGAAAAAATATTGGAATTCTTTATTTGCCACTTGTGATAAAATAATACAATTTCGAAATCCATATTTGCAATCAAAGGGACAAAGGCTCCAAATGAGCTAAGAGAGGTGAAGAAATACAATTTTTCAACCAGGCAAAAAAATAAGGTAACAAGCTCTAAAATCACACATGCTCTAAAATCATCCACCTCCTCAAATGTACACTACGTGTACAAGTTGTTTTTCCATAGCCTTGAGCAATGAATAAACAATGTACATTTTAGGAGGTGGGTGATTTTAGAGCCTTTTGCCATTTCAACTTTGAATTTTTTAAAACTCATTTCACAAAGTTCCATAAAATATGAAACAACTCGGGTTAGATGCCAATTCCGCTTGTCTTTCAAGGAAAATTTATTGAAAATTATTTCAAGAAGCTTTGCCTCCCGAAAATTCAGTTTCAGCTCTTAGGTGGGCAATTTATGGACCTGTTACCTTAGTGTCCATAGCATCCTTATAGGCATTACAAAAAATTTCAGCCCTCGATAATGCTGTTTAGAAAGCTTTTTCGGCACCCCCCGCGGTGCAGTTACAGAAAAATAAAAATAATTTTTTTTAATTTTTTTTAATTTTTTTTAAATTAAAAAAAAATATTATAAAAAAAAAAAAAAAAAAAAAATTCTCCAGTCTGACGTGGCACTAGTAGTGCCACATCAGATTCCCCCCCCAAAAAATTAAAAAAATTAAAAAAAAATCCATTTTTTTCCCTAATTGCACCACAGCCCTGCAGAACTTGCGGCCTTTCCAAGGGCTGAAATTTTTTGTAATGGGTGAACCTGGGAACGACTATCTGTCCTACATAGAAGGATTTTCAATCATCCATCAGACACTTAGGTATAGTATGCATACTATAATGAATACTATAGTATGCATTCAGAATTTTTGTCAAAAAGCATGGTCTTATTCTCATACTTTCCCGAAGGCTACGTCATGTATGCAGTAGCAAAAGAAATGAAACAAAAGTGAGGGAGCACATAAGTTACACACTTTTTGACTTTTTTACAAAGAGGTTGGAACACCTGAAGCATGACAAGAACCCCACCACTGTCCTTGTTTCTAAAGACATGGATAACCACAAATTCCTTCAACACCATAGGCACGGATTTCCTAAAGCTTGATGGGAGAAGATCCCATGTTTGACCTCTTGATGTGTGTTACAGAAATCAAGTTCTAATAAATTAAAAAATATAGGCCTATATACTTTTTGTTTTAAGACACTGATGCTCTTCAATGGAGCTTTATTTATTTTTTAAACTCTCTAATTAACGCATGAAGGAGGGTGGTGGTGGTTAGGGAGACCTTGTCAAAAACTGCAGTTTTTTGGTATGCTATTCAAAATGGTATGTCATTACCAGAATGTAGGAAAAAATTCAGCCCATATTACCATGGGAATTGAAAGATTATAATGTTCGAAGTGAGCAAAAATACTTTTATTCATTTCTACAAAACTTTGGGTCTTTTTATAGTCAAATTTTTGCTCTACATGAAAATGAGAATTTTGACCATTTATAAGTAGATATTTCATGAATAAATTTACAAGCAAATATGGAGTCTAGATTATTCTAAATCGCCCTACAATGCAGGAAGGTTAAGTGAATTGGCAATACACTAGTCATTTTTTGATGATTTCTTGTGCAATGAAGAAATTTTTTATTTGATATTCAAATGGTGAAAAGTTAGAGACAAACATTTGGAGTATGTAGAATTTTTTTTAGGAATTTTGACTTCACATATTGCAACATCATAGGACTTGAAGTTAGAAGAAAATGTTTTTTTTTAAAAACTGCCTCAACATACCTAACAAAGTTTGACTCTTTTCAAAATGTGATTTGAGGACTTTTATATCATGGTCTTTAACCCCTAAAGTTCTATGACTATGTTTTCACCAAAAACACTCCAAAACTACCATTTCTAGTACAAGTACCAAATTTTTGAAAAAACAAACTTTTTTGACACATGTAACCGTAGGATCTTATAGTAAACTAGTTTTAGAAGATGTCGAAAAAATTTCAGAATTTTCCACCATGCGGATTGGAAGATATTAGCATTTGAATTGGCAAAAATCTTTTTTTGGTCCCTGCGAAAAACAGGCAGCTGCACTTCACAAGGTCACATTTGTATGAAAAAATGTCCAAAATGGTGGTGCATCTTTGAATTCTTTTTCCTAAACAAGTTCTCTACATGCTTAAATTTTTTCAAATCATTTGATACTGCACAACATATACAAAAAAATAGTAAGTAGCAAGAAGTAGAGAATGATCCAAAATGCTAAATTGTTGAGAATTTAATTATGGAATTGAAAAATGTAAATCGCAATGGTAGTACTGTTGTAATAAACAAAATACATCCTATGAATTTTTTTTTTCAAAAAATATTAAAAATTGAGTTAAATAAACAACTTCAAAGTTTATTTCAGAGTAGAGAATCTATAACTGCCCGCAAACTAAAAATCCTCATAACTTTTTGATTCATTGGTCGAAATGGAATGATTCAAAGCTTTCCATGTATATATAACTCTAGAAAATCAATTTCAAATTTTTATTATTGAAAAAAGTGATTTTTTTAATCTGCTCGGACTGCCCAGTTATGAAAAAAAGTAACATATCTGGCCATAATTTTTTACTCCTATTTCCAAATGTCATGAAATTTAGTGCAAATGAAAGGTGCTCCTCACGCCCACCTTCTATTAAAATTTTAGCCAAAAATATGAAAATCTCCAGTCACAAGTACCTGCCCAAATTTTTTATACTGCCAAAAACCGCATGATGGTCCTTTAGGGGTTAAGTGACAATTTAATTACTATACCTTCAAGTGACAAATACACTATAACATGATGATTCTTCAATAGTCATTCAATAGTTTTTAATAACTATATTTTGAAATCAAATCATTTGGTAATTATTTTATAATGGATCTGCAGTTATTTGTATGTACAAAGCATAATTTTTTAATTTTTAATTTTTGTTTCTAAATAAATCAAAAGTCTAATTGCAACAATTGATCACAATTCTTGAAACCACAATTTGATTTCAAGGGATTATGGACAATGATTGAAATTTATCTTCTCAATTCTACAATAAATTTGTTATTATTTATTTTCCCCCTACAATAGTTTGGTCCCATATAAGAGAATATATATCATTGGTAGAAGGTAGGTGCCAAACCAAGCCAATATAAGTTGTTTTCTTTAAATTTAATTTTCTTAAGACTAGAATTGGAAATAAGACATGTTTTTTACATTATAGAAGGCTTCAAAATAAATAAATAAAATTTGAAGTTAAACTTAAGATGTCTTGAAGTTGGATTAGTGACTAAGAATTGATCTCAAATATTGTAACATATTATCAAAAATGATAATAATTTAAGTATTGAATTAGTAATTTCTAATTTATAGCCATCAATTGATCTATCCAATGTAGTATTAAATGGTAGGTGATAAGTACTAACTATCATGTCTAAATAGACTGTGAAAACAATGATATGCTTGTAGACAAAGCATACTATTACTCATACTAATTATTTTATATCAAAGATGATTTTTTGGGCAAATATCAATCAAATCTATGAATTGTTTAACTCCTAAATTCCAAGGCTTTTTGTGTCAAAAAATGCTCAAAATTGTCATGTTTAGTGCAAAGAGCATAAACCATCAATCTATTTTTTTTTGCATTTCTAATTGTAGGGTCTTGCAATAGACTAGCATGGAAATGTTTGGAAAAATTTTCATAAACTTTGACTATATAGATTGCAATATATTTGAGTTCAAGTTGAGTGCAATCTATGTAGTCAAAGTGTGAAAATTTAGTTTGCCACAATATCTAAAACTTGAAGTGAAGAAAATATACTTTTGGCATTAGGACAAACTAATTTTCAAAAGTTTGAATCTTTTTAAAATAAGATAAGAAGAAAACTAAATTGGATGTTTTAAAATTTTGAAATAAGATAAGAAAAAAAACTAAATTATTAATAGATTTAAGATGGAATTGGAATACATTAATCTCAATGGCAAGATTGTTCTAATAAGTAAGTTAAATCTTGTGAAACCTTTTTTTTCTTCAATTGTGAAAATTGAGTTTAAAAACCGACCCAATATATGATTCGACTGCTTGCAAAACAATATGTTCCATAACTTTCACAGCACTACTTTGAGCTTTAAGTGGCATAAATTTTGCTCCTAGGCACTGATTGAAATAAAAAATGTGTTTCCAAAAGTCTTATATTATATTCTATTTTGAAAAAAGTTTCAAAATACCATGCCAAGATTTGAGATTATAGGAGCTTTTAACCAAATGGTTAGTGGTCTATCCTCCAAGGGGACACTTTGGCATTTAGGTTTTGAATGTATTCTTTAAGAGATCATGCTACTAGTTTAGTATGTTCAACAATTAAATTAAATTTTGTGATTATCAAATTGTATTAAAGATGAAAATCCTATTATATTGGTAATCAACAATGCTTATATAAAGACAACTATAGCAACAAGATAATAATCTCATTGTATGGATAATCAGTAGTAATTGCCCGGAGGCAACTATGGCAACGACATAAAAATCTTATTGTATGGGTATTCAATAAGTAAATAATAAAAGCAAATACGTTGGATCTAACATTGACACTCAATAATAATATTGAATCTATTCTTAATAAAGATATCAAAGATATGGTGAAGTTTACATGCTAGTTGCATGAAGTTTAACTATCTCCATAGATGATGTTTTTAAATTTATATTTGGGCTACAATTATTAGATTTCTGCATTAAGAAGTTAATTTGTCACATTTGGTAGTATTTGGTAGTATTAGAGATATTGAGCATACACTAAATAGAACAAGCATAAAAGCAATAATATGCTTTGAGTTCTTTATCCATTATCCTACCTTGGTATCTTTGAGAATATTATCCAAATTATTGCATTGGGTCTCATTTTGAATAGGATATTCAAAATTTCTTTACATTCACTATAGATATAGTCCATCAATGCAAAGTTTTATTTCTTTTGAATTAGAGACAATATGTAGAGTGATATGAATAGCCCTATTTTATAACCCTATTGAAAAATTGTTATGCATAGATTTAAATTGGCACAAAATGTTAAGTTTTTGAACACAAAATCTTAGATCTCATTTGGAATACACTTAAAACTAATACTTTTGAAATTTTAGATTTATTCATATTATGCCTTAAAACTTGTATGCTCAAAAAATTTGAACACATTTTGGATTGCCAATGATACTCAACACAAACTAAGACATTGAGAATATTCATGGCCCTACACATTAAAAATTGTGCTGGTAGAAAATATTGAACCTTCAACCAATAGTGATTTGTTTTCAAATACATAAAAATTGAAGTCATTTCAAGTAGTAAAAGAGACTATATAGTTTAATGGATTTTTTCACCATGAGTTGTATGAAGAGATATACTATTGTATATCTTCAACCAAGAATAATTAATTCTCTAAGACTAACTTATGCATGGTTGATCCTCCTTTTATATCATTAATCTTAGAAACTTTGATTATTTATTAATGTGTGTTGGCATTTTGATAATTTTGACAATGCTACAATTCTAGCAACACTACTATGGTTTTTCTTCGAGGACTCTATTTCACTATCACTGCCCAAATAGCATTGCGTGCGTAGTACTAATGGAAAAGAATTTTGGGGGGCATAAAACTTCGGAGTGTTTGATCCTATAGGCCCATATAGATACCAAGTTACTACCCCTATAGGCTTGCAGAAATAAGTTATTCTATTGTAACTTGGTGTCAAAAAATCTCTTTTTTATTTGGATAAATATGATGTCCATAACACTATTGTCCAAACTACTAGATTGGTCAATAATACCAAGCATGGAAGGGCAATCAAATGCTTATTTGAATGCTTTCAAAACCTTCCTTATCACTAGATTGTCAACCTTCCTCATGTACTTGGAAATGGAAGACATGCCTTTTTTAGATATTTAGAGGAGACTTAAGGTTAATTGATAGGTGATCTTAGCTTGTCTTAGTTTGTTTTACTTTCCTTTTCTTGGGTCCACTTCACATGTCAAAGAATGCGAAAGGGCCCTTGATGGAAAATTCAAAATGTTATATTTAACTACAATCACCATAGTAGTAAATCCAAAACATATAGACTCCAATGAAGAGGAGGTAACAAAGGAATTTACACAAAGTAGTGAAATTAAGTTGTCTTTCTCTAATTTCTTGACATTTGACATTATATAAATATTTTTTGTTATTGTAGAAGAATGCAATCAACTTTTGAATTGGTTATTGTTGTAATTGGGACTCATAAACCTCCATGTGTTCAAACGGAAGTATTTGTAGAAATATCTCTTGACTTTGATGGCTTATAGAAAAACTTTCTTTGAGTAAGACAACCTAATTTCACTATTTTGTGTAAATTCCAACAAAGACTAAGAGATAAAAGTTAAATTTACTCCGCTATTCCTTAGAGGCCACCGTGAAAAGTGAAAGGTAACTAAAAGGTCCACAGTAAAAGGTCCACAGTCGACGTCAACTTATTAATTATTGCAACAAATTGAACAGACCCCCATTTGGGAACTTTCTACTTTTTAATTAAAGAAACCCACCTGATTACGTTGCCCCGCCCCCCGCCATTGAGTTCCAACCTACAGAAGCGGGCCGGGAAATCACCCAGCAATGGCCGGGTGGGGAACTGGGAACTGGGAACCCTCTTGTGCCCCAAAACACACGTGGCGCGCCCAGATATTCCATCATGGCAGACAATTCCTCCTTTCACTCCTGGATCTCCGACGATGAATGGAAACCGAGCCGAGGCAGCCGCGACGGGGGCGCTCATGACCGCGCCATCGCGATCTGAATCACGGTCATACCCCCCGCGACCTAAGCGCGTGGACTCCGAGCCCGGGCTGCCAAGAGGCCGGTGGTGCCGCGAGTGTCCCTGTTGTGTGCAGCTGTGCGCCTGCTGCTGCGGCCCATTTCTTTGTGTTCACAACACTACTCTCCTCTTCGTCGCCATCGCCAGGTTGCGGAACTCACACGCATTGCATGCTCACTGACACTATCTCAACCAGTTTGGGGATCCATCCAGTTTGGGATCCAAGTGCAAGCATTGCTGCAGTCTTTGTTGGTGGAGAACAAGCGAGACGCAGAAGAAGACGAAGGCGAAGACGACGAACTCAAGGTGAAGCTGCTGGCTGCAAGTGGTGGTGTACATGAGTTGCGAACTTGCTGAAGGTAGGGCGCTGTCATTTTTCTGGGGATGCGAGGACATGAGCCTTCCATTTCCTGTGGATGTGTTCGCTTGGGAAGCTTTTTTCCGTGTGTGCGTCTGACATCTCGCTGGGGAGCATTAACGGCATTGATCCTATTTTGCGGGTTGCTTCGGGTTCTACGGTGGAGTCCTTTGGGGTTGCTTCCTGCGTTTTGAGAACGTGAGATTTGGTTGGTTAGGAAGCTTTGCTTGCGGTATGTGAAGCTTGGGTTTGGGTTTGGGGAGATGTGTCGTGAGGTTGGTGATTCAGAGCGGCATTGTTGGGCTATGGTTGTGGTTACCTGCATTTCGAGATACTCTAGCCATTCCTGCATTTGTGTGGTGTATTTAGGAGATGTGTGAGAGAGTGTTCATCCTAGGAGATTCGCTCTTCTTGGGTACTCTCGAGCTGCGGCATTGGGTTTTGGACCACCTTGAGATCTCTAGTTTCGTGTATTGACGAAAAGAGGGTGGTTGTAAGGTCGACGCGTGTGTCATCCTGTGCAATCTGACTCCTGGTTGTCTGGATGTTCAGCGCAGAGGTCTGGATCTATTTCTTCCGACTTGGGTTTCTATTAATTTGGCTCGAGTGTCGTGATCTACACGGAGTGTCGGTGGTATTACCGAGTTTCTGTTGTTGGGAGTAGCCAAGAACGAATGTGATTCCTGGGATGGTGTTGTGCAAATAGATTTAGATCAAGAGGGTTTAGGTGCAGTGGTTCTTGGTTAGCTCCTACCCTGTCGTCGTCTCTGCGGTGCTTGTTTACTACTCAGAACAAGCGGCATTCTGTGGTATCCTGTCTGCTTCCTGTATTCAGATTTCTGGTCAGGAGCTAGCGCGTTTCTATTTAGCTAGTGCAGATTTGTCCAATGCAAACTAAGTGGAGACGATTTTCAGATAAGGAGATCTAATTCTTCTTGTAGGAAGATCTCGTGGTTGTCTGAATGTGGAGTTTATCATTGTCCTGCCCTCTCTCGGACCGAAGCTTTTTATGATGAACGAGATGCCGGAGCGAAGAAATGTTGTAAGGATTTATTTCAATCGTTGCTATCTGGGGCTCTATTTCCTCTACTGTTTTGTGCATATTCTAAACTGCGCATCAATTAGGTTTGCAGGATGGCCTTGGTCCTTGAGGCATCCCGGAGCCGAGTGAGATCCTACCGGTCGACCCCTCACTCGCAAGAATTTGAGCTCTGAGCCTTCACTCTGCATGTCGTGAACGCCTCACCTCTTCGAAGCAGATCAAAACAACAACAACCCCCAAAAGGACACAATGCCGCCCAGCTTCGACTTCCAGGATTTGTGGTCGAAGGACGAGCACCGGGGCACCCCAGTGGTGGTGAAGATGGACAATCCGAATTGGGACATGCTGGAGCTCGAGGGCCCTGACCAAGGAGGTGGGGAGTTTGGGAAAGGGAAGAACAAGAACGCGAAGCAGCTGACGTGGGTATTGCTCCTGAAGGCTCACCGAGCAGCTGGTTGTGTGGCTTACTTGGCCATGGGACTGTGGACACTTCTGTCTGCCATCCAAAACCGTCTGATCGCTCCGAAAGCCACTGGCGTGTCACTTGACAAGCCTGTGAAAGGCAAGCTTTACAAGTACATCCGGGCGTTTTTGGTTCTTGCGCTTGTTATGTTGTGTATAGAGGTCGGGGCTCACACGCTGGGATGGCACTACTCCTCCGGGATGAACGTTTGGAACCTGCCCCATGCAATTTACATGGGATGGATGGTCTTCCGGCTGCAGTACATCGGTCCGGCTCTGCAACTCGCGGCAGACAGCTGCATCGTGCTGTTTCTCATCCAATCCGCCGACAGGATAATTCAGTTCATGGGTTGTATGTACGTGAAGATTATGCGGATCAAGCCGATCCCCGTGAACCCCTCCCTTGAATCGGATGACCCCGAGCAGCCCGACAAAGGCTACCCGATGGTGCTCATTCAGATTCCCATGTGCAATGAACGGGAGGTGCGATCTCTCTTTCAAAGCTTCCACGTCTCTCTCTCACTCGGTAGATTTGATTTACTGGTCTGTGCCGTAAGCCCAAATCGAATATATTTATAGTCTGGAGGTACAATAATACTTATCAAGTACTGTTTGACTGTTCCTCAGGTGTATGAGCAGTCGATTTCTGCGGTGTGCCAGATTGATTGGCCGAGAAACCGCATGCTGGTACAGGTGCTGGATGATTCGGACGACGTGGAGACGCAAGAGCTGATTGCGGCGGAGGTTCATAAATGGCATCTGAAGGGGATTAATATTATCTATCGGCATCGTGAGAATCGTACAGGGTACAAGGCGGGTAATTTGAGATCCGCTATGGGTTGTGAGTATGTGAAGGACTACGAATTTGTCACCATCTTTGATGCAGATTTCCAACCAAAGTCTGATTTCCTGAAGCGAACCATGCCCCACTTCAAGGTATTCATCGGCTCTATTGTGTTCTGATGACTTCCTGTGCGCTTCATGAGCGAAGAATTCGGACTGGAATGATTGATGGTTGGATGTGGTCGATTGCAGGAAAATCCTGAGCTATGTCTGGTGCAAACTCGATGGGCTTTTGTGAACAAGGAAGAGAACCTCCTGACCAGGTTGCAGAATATCAATTTGTGCTTTCACTTTGAGGTCGAGCAGCAGGTGAACGGGCACTTTCTGAATTTCTTTGGATTTAACGGCACGGCTGGTGTCTGGCGAATTAGCGCCCTCGAGAGTTGCGGTGGATGGATGGATCGGACGACGGTGGAAGATATGGATATTGCAGTTCGTGCCCATCTTGATGGTTGGAAGTTCATCTTCCTCAACGATGTTCGGGTACGACCTTTTGATCAGCGAGTGTCTATGTTTTGTGTTTAGGAGTTACATTATCGTATCACGTTTTTCACCGAAGCTACTGCATTTTCAGAGTCATTAGAGTGACTGTTGGCTCTACGTATCTTTACTTCGTGGTATCTGCTCATAAGTCAAGAAGTGTTTGTTAATTTTGATTTAGAGAGAGGTTGTGTTGGGGTTGTTTAGGGACATATGTGACGGGCTTGAAGAAGATATTGACCAGGTTGTGTGAACTGCAGTGTCTTTGCGAGCTTCCTGAATCTTACGAGGCTTACCGAAAGCAGCAGCACCGATGGCACTCCGGACCTATGCAGTTGTTCCGACTTTGCCTACCCGACATAGTCAAATCTAAGGTACATTTCTGTCTTTTCTTCTGGTTCTTTCTCTACTTTGAAACTCTCAAATTCTTCAGCCAGTGTCGTTCTTTATTTGATCTGACCACGTGATACGTAATTGATGGGTTTTGCAGCTCCCGGTTTCGAAGAAGGCGAATCTGATTTTCTTGTTTTTCTTGCTGAGGAAGTTGATTCTTCCTTTCTACTCCTTCACACTGTTCTGTGTGATCCTACCATTGACTATGTTTGTGCCTGAAGCACAATTGCCAGTGTGGGTGGTTTGTTACATCCCTGCGCTCATGTCCTTCATGAATATCCTTCCCGCACCCAAATCCTTCCCGTTCCTTATCCCGTATCTCCTTTTCGAGAACACCATGTCAGTGACCAAGTTCCAAGCCATGATTTCCGGTCTTTTCCAGCTAAGCAGTTCTCTGGAGTGGGTGGTCACCAAGAAATCTGGTCGAGCATCTGAAGCAGATTTGGTAGCGGATACAAGAAACACGAACCCTCAAGATCAGCTGCAAAAGCTTAACCGAGTTACCTCTGAATCCGGTCTTGATGCTTTGAAGAAGGAGCAGAAGGACCTCCCCGTGTCTGTGCCATCTCCGGCTCCGTCTGCTGCCAAGAAGAAAAAGAAGAATCGACTGTACTGGAACGAGCTTGCGTTGGCGTGTTTGCTTTTGACAGCTGCTGCCCGGAGTCTGTTGACTGAGCATGGGCTCCATTTTTACTTCTTGCTGTTCCAGGGCATCTCCTTCTTGGTGGTTGGTTTGGACCTTATCGGGGAGCAAGTGAGCTAGCTGCCTCTCTGTACACTGGAAGAAGTGCGGCCCGGCCCCAAATCGTGGGTTACTTACCTAGTAGAGCGCCCCAGGAGGTGCAACCCTGAATTTGGTGCAGCCACATTGGAAGTACCCTTGGAATTTCACTACGATTGTGCAATTGCAGCCGCAGTTGCAGTGTGATGCTCCATCCGTACCTAAGTGGAAACGACGTTGAGTAGAAGCCAAACAGCATAGGACCTTGAGGAGGAGTTGCAGTGCGCGCGGCCAGCTGGAGATATAGAACGAGAGAATTAATTCTATGGGGTTTCCCAGCCTTACTCTGGGTACGCTTGTCGCCCTACCCACCCTATTAGTAACCTTTTCATCAGCCCTCAGATCATTCTTTTGAGCCAACACATTTATTCAGATGCCTCCATGACAGGCGCTATCCCATGGCAATATGTACTAAAATTGCGCCTCAGGCTTATGTGAATAATCCCATTAGTTCTTGGTGTAAGAACAGACACCAGTAATGTATGCGTCGACACTTAGCAGTGAGTGGTGCATCTCGTCAGCATGTTGATCTGCTCATCCTGAGAAATAAATTTGACGATTCAATCCCCTATTTGCTTGCTTGCTTCTTGTCCTTGCAATCTCTTTTTTCCACCAAGCAGCTGGATCGTGTACTACGCTTGAGACTGGTTGTGATTATTTGCTCCTTGTCTGCTACTCTTGTCATCGACGTTATTATGGACCATCTTTTTCACTGAAAAACGCGTCTTGGTTTCAGCTGAGTCAACTACACGTTCCCAAGTCTCATTGGTCTGCCTGACGTTGAATTGCTGTTGCCAGTCGTTGTGATTCTGTAGTCTGATGCAATTGAGACATCTCGTCGGTTTCTTTTACAGCCCTCAGTTTGTTAGTACCTTTTCCTTTTCGCAGTGGTACGGTTTAAATCAATTTGTCCTACTTCTCAATTCCAACCTGAAGTGTCCATACTCCATAGCTTCAATTGAAGGTACGACAGCTCAATTACAAGTGTTCGTCGATTGGTTTGTAGGAAATCATTGTTGCTATGATCGGAACACCGACGCCCGGCCACCTCCCTCCATGCTGCTGTCATCAATCTCGTGAGTACCTGGGTACATTCCTGAATTGATTTTTGTAACAAAGACACTGAGGTACGTTTTAAGTGAAACACCCCTCAACTCTTGATGACGGAGAATGACAACCAGCTGGTCTCCCTGTCTACGTCATAAATGGGCTTGCTTCGAGCTGAAGTAAGCTCAGTATCTGAAGTGTAATGCTGAAGTAACCATATGAGATTCTTATGACGGATATAAATTATATGATAGTGGGTTTCGGTCTTTCAAACCTTGAGGAGTCGGTGTTGACAGAGAATGTGGTTGAACTTGGTTGTAAGCAATCACAACTGTCAACAACTTAAATACTTTGAGGACCCAAGCGGTAGTAATCATGCTGAGCAGTGATCAATGAGAGAACTTGAGAACTTGTTTCTTTAGACACCTAAGAGATGATGAACAACAATTGAGAGGTGTACAGCTTGATGCTCAATTCAAATGAGTGCCATCATGTTAAAAGTAGATTGCACTTTTCTGTGATTATTGTCGGGGAGGAAATAAATTGTGTGTAATTATACTACGGGTTGAAGTTGCAGACAACTATGATATAAAGATTTTGAACTCACATGGCCTACAATCTTTCAAATTATTCAGATTATTGTGGTTCGCATTAATTGCAAGGAAAATGTGTTGTGAACAATCGCAACACATGCATGTCAACTTCATTTTTTCGGTTGTGAAGGTTATAATCCTCAACATTGATTGAGTTCTTTGATGAACACACTCTTCCTATTTGCTTGATTCAAAGTACAAATTCGCAGTCAATGACAATCATGGTATCAAATGCTACAACAACAATAGCATGAAACTATCCTCCATGTCTTTACAAAGAAACATCCCGTTGGCACAACATATCTAAGAATGCATGCTCTTGGGTGAACATACTCTTCCTCCTTGCTTGATTCAAAGTACAAATTCGCAATCAATGGCAAGCATGGTATCAAATGCTACAACAACAATAACATGAAACTATCCAAATAAACATCCCTTTGGCATGACATATCTAAGAATGTATGCTGAGCGGGTCGCATTCAAAACAATATTGAATTTTGAACCTCATTGAATGCACCTCAATGTAGATTATTGATAAAAGAAGGCAAGAACCGAATCAAATCATTTACTGAACACAACTTGATGACCTGATTTAGTAGGTTTTACAGTCAAACAAATAATGAACAATAGTTGTAGTTGACAGTGATTGAAGAACTAGTTGAAGAAGAGGCAAAAAGGTTGTCGTTCAAATCAAACACAATGCCATCACCGAACTACCTCAACAAAGATGTGTAATATAACAGCAACGCCGACGCGACTAATTCCGGTACCTCCCCAAAACTCCCATCGATCTCCGCATTCCCATTCCTCGTTGGAAGTGCTGCACCGTTGAAGTCGTAGCATTCAACAAAGTCTGAAAGAAACTCCTGATAAACGCCAGCACTCCAAACTATCGGCTATGGCGTGTACACAACCAAACCAAACCATATAAAACTTTCACCGACTAATTGCGTACGTATACCATACTACCTGTCAAAACTGCAGCACTCTGCATAAGTAGAGGTGTTACAGCTTGCAAACGAAGGCCGGCAATTTCGTAATCGCATTCCGAAACTCCATGCATGACAAGCTAGACTTGTACTTTGATCGAAGAAGAATTGCGTACTGCTCAGATTTGCAACAAACGTGCAAACCGGAAAGTCGGACACCGGTCTTTTTACAAGAGTCTGTAGTAACGCCCACTGCATGCGTAGAGATTGGATACCAAACATCTGTTTTCTCTGGTTTTAACAACATCCAAAACGGTTGTAAGTTGTTCTTCCCACGTGTGTGTCGGTGGTCGGTCGTCAGCTTCCCATTCTTTTCTTAACTGCCTCTCAAGCTCCACTGTTTTGTCTGCTGGAACCGCGTTGCTGTACGTAATGCCATTCCAGCTTTACGCAGAAGGCAGAGGGAAAGCCTTTCAGGTTGTCATGTACCTTAGTGCGACTAAGTAGTTGTTTGACTTTTAATACACAAATAATTATGTGTTTTTTTGTCAACAGAGGTTAATCGGAAAGTGTGTGCAATGAGGGACCAGCAGCTGGAGTCGAGAGAGGACTAAACTCTGCTTGAAGCTTCCAAACTTGGTGTGATAGAGTTTGGAGTTGTGTTTCTTTTGTATTATTCTTAGTTAAACCGTCCTCTGACGCTCCTTCTACAAACTGGGGAGACCTTGATGATTAACTCTAATATCATTTTTTTTTAAATCTATTGTAAATCTTGTACATACGCATTGTCATGACTCTTGACACAAAAAATCGTGATGAGCACGATGAAATTTTTTCATTTTTCCAGAATATTGTGCCATGAAAACGTTGATCAATGTATGATCTAATGTCATTTATTATATCACCTTATTATATGTAAATTAATCTAAAATTTGATGATTTCACTGTATTTTGGAAAGAGTAATTAAAACTGAAAATTGGGGAATATCAACTCCTCCTTCAACACTTATTATTTTTCCAATAAAAGATTTTCCATTTCTGTTTTCTCCAATTGCTCCAAAGCAAAAGAGAATCCCTCGGCCCCATTTTGTTTTGTTGCAGAGTCATTGGTATTAATTGTTTGTTGCAGAAGAGCCCAGAAATTAAAACCTTTCTCCTGGCACGACCAAACACGCTTGGCATTACTGCCGATGGAAATATTACCATTCTGTCTCCGTCAGGACTTGTTCACTTTGTTCATGCCAAGACACAGAATCTAGAACCTGGAAGAGTCCAGACTCCAGAGGTCGCACTGATTTGTCCACAAGCCTATTACCACCCTGATTAGCAGTCTCAATATCTTGGGGGCCAACTCCACTCCCAGAGGGGGCACATATTTATGAGAGGTGTGCGCTTGATTCAGGAATCTAATCCAAGTGGAATTATAATTTTTTAGTTAAAATTGTAGTTTCTGTGAATTTATGAAACAATCTGCCCTAAAATTACAAAAACGGTGCTTATAGAAGTGAAGTCATGAACATCCTATAAACAACCTATAAGGTAACAGGTCCAGAAATCGCCCACCTAAGAGCTGAAACTTAATTTTGGGAAGGCAAAACTTCTCAAAATATTTTTCAGTAAATTCTCCTTGAAAAAGAAGTGGATTTGGCATCTAACCTAAGTCGTTTCATATTTTTTGGAGCTTTTTGAAATTAGCTATGAAATTCTGAAGTTGAATTGGCATAGGGCTCCAAAATCGTCCACCCCTGAAATGTACATTGTTTGTACATCAATGAAGGCTATGAAAAAATAGCATGTACAAATTGTGTACATTTTACAGGTGGGCGGTTCTTAACCCCTAAAACCCCGTTTGTCCCCTCGAGGGACAATTTGGGTCTGGGTAGGTTCCTATTGTCTCAATTTGAAGTGAATTTTTTTGAGATTTTTTGAGGTTGTGTAGCTTTGCAAGAGCTTTGTGGATATATAATTTTTGTTTCAATCGGATGCCGGATGAAAAAGTTATGGCACAATGAGCAAGAAATGGAGATTGGCGGGCAGCCCAAAAAACATTACAAAAAGTCAAAATAATTTTCTTTGAATTATTTCCTAAAAGATTATGTTTTTACCTATACGTGAAGCTTTGATTCATTATATTTGGACTAGGGATGAGAAAGTTATGGACAATCTTAGTTTTTTTGGGCAATTTAAGCATCTTCTTGAAAAAAAACTTTTTGTACTATATGTAATAGTTTTTACAACAACGTACTAATTAGTTATCTACATGTCAAATTTCAGTAGTAGATGAGGAATTTAGCAAAAGATCCCAAAACTACACAAATTGCCTAATTTTTCTCAAACAATACAACTTTTGATCTGAGCTTTCAGTTGAATTTTTAAAATTTTCATGATGGAAATGAATGTTCCTATCTTGTATTCAAAATTTGAAAACATCCGTTACCCCCTAAAGGCTCATTGTCCCCTTGGAGGACAAAATTGATTTCCAGCAAGCTCATGTAGTCCCAATTTTCATCATGATTTTTTGAAAAAAAATTTAAGATAGATAAATACACGAGTTTCTTGGAAGTATAATTTTTATTTCAATCATTTCCCATGAGCAAAAGTAATGCCATTCTACACACAATTTACACATCATTAAGTAGAAAAATAAATCCACAAAAAATTTAAATTAAATTAAATTTTTTTCTTCCGTATAGATCATATTTATGCTTACATGCAAAGCTTTGATTCATTAAATTTGGGTTAGTAATGTGAAAATTATGGACAATCTTATTTTTTGGACACTCTAAGCATCTTTTTGAAAAAATAACTTATAGGACTCATTTTTTAATGTAATTTTCACAATTTTTCTATTTTCTTTGTTATACATGATTAAATTCAATTTTTAGAACAATTTTACCATTGCGATTATTGTGTTTCAATTCCACCTTAGGGGTGATTGCAAAAAAGACCGGTCCTATTTTGGGTCACAATTGGAATGACATAGTTGTCATTGGCCATAACTTTTGAAGCATGAGCCCGATTAACTTGAAATTTTTATTGGATATGGCTAACTTGATAGCAATTAGATCTCTTATTTTTTTAAAAATTTCAAAAATTATTTTATATTTAAATTTAAATTTAGCTAATTTGTCATGCTTTGTAATTTAGGGGGGGTTTAGTACTATGGAGTACCCAAAATTAATGATCCAGATCTGAAATTTCGGTTGTCGGTTTTTACACTAGGTATGCAAGTGCTTACCAAAGGAAATTTAAAAAATATATATTTTATACCCTCCACATGCGTGCTAATACGGCTGCTTGTATGCACACTTTTGAAGATTGAAAATTGTTTTGAGATCATTCTTTTTGTGAAATTTGTTCATCATAAAGTTCTCCCAAATAAAAAAAATGCTAATTTTTTTTAAAACGATTTTTCTATTTTTTACAAATTAAAACATTAAAGTACTTACTTTCTTGAGATTTTGCACTTTTCTAGTTCTCCTTCTTAGAAAATGTTTCTATGCTTTTCCTTCCTAAAATACCTTCTTCTCAAAGGTGTATTCATTGGACATATTTTTCATATTTAAAAAAAACTCTAATTTTAAAGTATTCTCTAAAAAATCATGAGTACAATGCTAAATGCTACCAGAATCATTCAGTCTTTCTTGCAAACACCCTTAAAGCTATTAGAGTTAATTGTAAAGGAAATCCCAGTTTGAAATAGGGGTATAGAGGAAGGTATAACTAAGAATATTACAAAAAAAACATGTCCCCAAACTCCATCGGACCTTAGTTTTGGTGCTCTAAGGAATTTTGTCCTATATTTTTTCTGAACTCTAGCTTATGGTCCCACATTGTACATACTTTATAGTTACTTCTATTAACAATTTAGTTTTTTGGTCAATCTTGGACTTACTTCTACTTAATAATTATTTTTAAGAACAAAATCAAGCGTGGGATTCTTTTTTTTTAATTCCATACTTTCAACTCAATTTTTCAACATAAAATATTTTAGATTCAACATTTGTAGTGCAAAAAAATTTAAGCTAAGAAGATTTGAAGCCTTAGAATCTAGAGGCATACAAGATGCAAAAATCCAATTTTCTTTACTTTAAATGCAAATAACTTGCAATTCATGAGGTCAAAGTTTCTAAAACTTCTTCTGTACATTCTCATACTAATATAGTAAAAGATTCTAAGGTTAGATAATTATGTGAAAGAAAAAATTCTAAAGTTTTTGGTACGTTGCAATATAAATGACATTTTTTATTGGAATTTGATGAAAAAAAGGCCTTGGGACTTTGGGGGTTCAAAATTGACTTGATATCACTCTACCCAAGTCTTACTACTAGCGAGGGTTTTTGTTTTCCTTGTCAAACCAAATGATTGTGTTTTGGCTATGAATACCAATAGGAATCAAATTATAAATCTCAGTAAGTCCAGCAAGTCCAATAAACACAACCATTTATGACTATCCTTTAGGGCAAGGTTGCTAGCATGTTAGCCTAGGAGTCTAGGCACCTATGTTACAAAACCCTTCTATAATTATAGAGTACACATGCTGTAGGTTCCTATATTATCAATACGTATATTCTAGATATCCATGTTATAGAAACTTATGTTATAGGCACTTTCAATGTTCGGTAGAGCACCCATTTACATTTAAGCTCAAGGCTTGTAGGCTTGCATTTCTAGGCCCTCACGCTAGAATCATTATCCTTCAAGGGTAGTTTGAGGACATTCCAAACTTGCTAGGGTTTGTGCTCTTGTCCTCTATATAGTTACTTCTTTTCAATGAGAGTTGTCCATATGTTTAAACCCTTGAAGGACCAAGGCCTTTTAGGGGGCTAGAAAACACTCAAAACTACCATTTCTATTCCAAAGAGTAAAAAACTTGAATTTTTTTCCATATCTAACTATGAGGTCTTACACCTAACTAGTATAAGAATATGTGGAATAAATTTTAGAAATTTTGAATGCACAGATTGCAAGATATCTGCATTTAAAGTGAAGAAAACAATTTTTTTTGTACATTGCAAGATTAGATTATTTGACTTTGAACCTTCTCAAAGTTTTTGCACTACAAAGTTTTGAGGTTTAAATCTTTATAATGGAGAATTGAGTTGAGAGTCTAGGAAATAAAATAAAATCTCAAAAAAATTAATCTTCAATCTTAAAATAATCGTTAAATAGAAATAAATATAGATAGAAGGAAGATCCAAATTATTAGTATATCTAAGATGGAATTAAAATTCACTAATCCCAATTGTGAGGTTGTTCTAGCAATAAAAATAAACCACGTGGAACTTTTATTTTTTTTAAATTATAAAAATTGCATTTAGAAATGAATCCTACAAGTTATTTTTTCAATAAAAGTTTTTTACATAAACAAAAATATAATCTATAAGAAAAAAATTCAAAATTCAAAAATTTGAATTTTTGAATTTTTTTTCTTGTTGTCTGGTCTCCCCTTTTTCAAGCTTATTTAGGCATAACTTTTGTACCTGAGCACCAATTGAAAAAAAAAAATCCCACAAAGATAAATAGTTTTTTATATTTTCAAGAAAACTTCAAAAAATCATGACAAAAATTGAGACTGTAGTTACGTGCTTGAAATCCAATTTGTCCTAAGAAGGGACAATGATCCTTTAGGTTTTAAAAAAAAAGAAATTTTTGAACTATACAATGAGATTTTAGAAAATTCTTCAATGCCACCAATAGATATCTTTCCTTTTCAACTTTACCTAAACTTTCTCATAGTTATATATGGAGGTTTTTGCTTATATTTTTATTATTATTAGATAATTTCTTGAAGTTTAGATTGATTTTGATATAGTAGACTAACCCTTGAAAGACCAAGTGTGCATTCAATGGACCAATCTGTTACTTCTTGTTGCAACCAAAATGCCTTAACCCAGTAGCAACGCCAGCGCCATTTTGTGGCGTTTGGATGATTGTTTTGTGGCACAGATGAAAAAATTAATCGATTTTTCATCTGATTTTTTATTCACAGCTCATTAGCCGGCTTATGTATAGTTTGGAGTTAAGAGCGCTTGGAATGATGAGATTTGTTTCAAGCTAATTTAGGTTAGCGTAATAAAAACGGTACAAGATAGAGTGGACTTGCGAGCACACGATTTGACCAAGTGCATTGTGCTAGTCGCAGTAGAGAAATTTGTCAACATCACATATTCAGTCCAACAGTGAAATATTCTTCAGAATCACAAGAAACAAAGATGCGGGCATGCTAGAAAATTTCAGCAGGGGTAGTTCCTAGTGGTAGGAAAGCCAGCCGTTGGCTCATGGCAGTTTGCCACTGTTCCTGCTGAAGCAACGTCTGCACTCAACAACGGCTGAAGAATAGCGAACCATAATTGCTCAAGATGGCATTTGCACAACTTTGCACTCACTGCTCAGAACAACACTTGGCAGAAGAGAATCAGCCGAAGTCGGCTCCTAGCCCCACCCTACATTGACGGAGAAGAGTTGCTGTGGCGGAGAAGAGCTATAACTAACAGACCAAGCTACTTTGCACATTCTAAAACTCTTCAACTACTTGTGTCGCAACCAGAATTTTTGGTTTTCAATCGTTTATCTAGAAAATGGAACGGAAACTATCAATTAGTATCCAGGTTTTGTTTAGAAACAACAGAGAACGGAAAAATTACGGATGACATTAAAGTAGTGAAATAGTTGGAAAGAATCCAGTCCTACCAGTGATACCTAGGAACCGGATTGGAATCGAAACCTTGTCCAGACGAAGTAGTGAACCGGATTAGGGTTAGAGAACCGGATTAGGGTTAGAGAACCGGATTAGGGTTAGAGAACCGGATTAGGGTTAGACCGGATTGGTGGGACCGGACCGGTAAAAGTCATCATGACAACTTTTTAGGTCAGGAGAGACTATAAAAGCCCAAGACCTCCTCAATCACTCTCCATTTCCAAACGCTGTTTGGTGAGAGTGTTTTCTTCACGCTCCGCGTTTTTAGTGTTGTGTGTGTGTGCGTGAGTGTGCGAGTGTTAGAGGTGTGCTGCAGGGTAGATTTCCGGTTGCGTACCGATCGCTGTGCAGGTTTCCGGTTGAGATCGGAGTGTGAAAGTAAGAACGGGACGTGCGGCTAGGACTGGGTGAGGTAGAATCGGAAAGGAACCGTCTAGATCTAGTCTGTGTCCATGCCGCAATTCAGGCGGAACAGACCAGGGCCATCCATGTCGTCGGCTCCGGTTAAACTTCGGAAGGTTGTTCCGGTTCTCCCCTCAACAGAGGAGGAGAAGGAGATGCTTAGGTTAGATCTCAACCGGATGGGGTGTCAGGGTTTGCTCGACAAACCCGGGTTTTTTAAGGATGAGCGGATGGTGAAAGAGATCCAGGGGAAGTGGACGAACCAGTTTGACAACACGATCCGATGTATTCCGGCGGAGTGGACGAAAGAGATCTGGAGGGAGGTTTACAAGTTCCGGGCAGGAAGACTGGGGATGGCGAACCTGAAGGACGAGTACATCCGGGGCAAGTTCCGGGGAGCTGTCAACCCCAAGGACGGATATGCGGTGGAGGACTGCATCGATGACCGACACCGGAAACTCCTCCAGTTCCTCATTCCGATCCTTCATCCGGAGAAGCTGACGAGGGTAACGATCACCCTCGGCAACACCATTTTCGGTGCTTTGAGCGGAGACCGGAAGGCGGACTGGGCCCGGATCATGTTCGATCTGGTAGCCCAGTTAGCGTCAAGGGTCGGAAGGAGTAGGCCGACACCCGTGTGTCCCTACCTCTTTCACCTTTACGAGCAACACCAACTCCTGTTGGACTCGAAAGAGAAGGAGTGGAAGGCTCAGGAGAATCTCCTAAAGTACGGAGAATCGGAAACGGATGAGGAAGAAGAGGAAATCGGATCCGAAACCGAAGAAGAAGAAGAAGATGAAGAAGAGGCAGAGAGGTTACCCAAGCGGCATAAGACGACATCTCCGACCGCAAGAGGATCGCCGCTTGGGGACAAGACCGGAAAGGAGAAGACACCGGAAGCAGACAAGGCAGGCGGCTCGAAGAAGGGACCTGCCGATCCGTTTGAGAGGCTAGTCAAGACCCTCTGCGACATCCGCGCAAATTGGGAGGCAAAGAGAATCGCCCTGATCCAAATCGGAGAGTTGGTGCACGCAACACCGGACAGTAAGTTGCCGGGAAAGGTAGCGGATTGCATCACGAATCCGACCGAGATCCGGAAACTAGAGACGTCGACTTCAGGAGGAGGTTGACATGTTAAAGACGGAAGCAGCAACCTTCAAGGAAGATATGGCCGTCACCTGGATGATGGTAGACGAGACGCAGAAGGTTGCGGAAGCGGTGAAGGCAACTTTTGGTGAGGCCGGAAGTGTAGCAGTAAAGGCAAGACTCTTCGACGAGAAGGTCTTGGAGGAGAAGAAGCTATCCAATTCCCGGATAGTTCGGATCCTGACCGACTTCTCCGAGCAGGTGGAGAAGACATTGGTGCAAGCACGAGGAGCGGCGGACCGGATGGAGGAGTGCACCCAGAAGTTGACCGGATCGATGAGGGTCCATTTGTCAGATATCTCTATGCTGGAATCGTTTCTGGACGTACCGGAGCCGAGAGAAGGAAAAGACCAGACGCCGCAGTCAAAGCCGAGGCAGCCTTCCCAGTCCGCGCCGATCATCTTGGATTCCTCTCCCGGTTCCGATCTGCCAAATCCGATAGCCGGGGAGCGGAACAAGAACTTGGAGGACGTCTTCGACCAGTGTGAAGCGGAACCCAAGAGTCCTTTGTTGGGGCGCGGAATAGCCATGTAAAGTAGAGTTAGTTTTTGTAGGGTAGGACAGGGACGGATCCGGATTAGTAATCCGATCCGGTAGTGTTAGGACGGACCGGAAGTTAGGATCCGGATTTAGGTTGACTTTTAAAGGCGCTTTTTGCCTTTTGTATTTTTGGAAGTTCTCAAAGTGTATATAAGTCAGTCCTTGTGCTGAGGACTGGGAGTCTTTCTTTCTACATTTTTTTGGTGTTTCCTCCTTGTGCTTTCTTGTTGTACGTTCTCCCATGTTTTGGCAGGGTTGTACGAGAGGGAGTTCGGAAGGCACGAGTGTATGTGTTGGGAACTTCTCCCCTTGGCGTGTTTTCTTGATTCTAAGTGCATGTGAGCGGATAGGATAGAGTTGGGAGTGAACTTCAGTGCCTCAGCGCGTCTAGAGTTTGAGATTCCGGGTGAGAAAGCCATTGTTAGGCTAGGCGGATAGGGAGGGATTCCTTAGTCGCGCTAGAACTCTTGGATAGGAAATCCGGTTGAGTGTCCGATCTCTCGTGAGGTCTCGCCACCTTAGTGGTAAACGGAAGAATTCTAGTTGATGTTGGAACGGACGGGTGCACTTGTAACTGCCTTAGCTTCGTACGGATTAGGATCGCATCAAGGTCGTTGTAGTATTGAGAGGATCGTACGGGGGGTCTTTGCGTGACCTGCAACCGGATTGCTATCTGGACTGCTGTGAAGAACCAAACCGGATCCGTATTAGTCTAGGAGAGTAGAGATTAGGAAAGTGGGTCTTCAGCCACTATAAGTCACGGAAGGTGTGGTGGGCCTACCACTCTCAAAAGCAAGCGGCGAACCCTCTGATGGCTAAACAGAGGTAAAACCAAACCGGATAGGAGAGGAAATGGTTGTGAGTTGTCTAGAGCGGATTGGTCTAGACGGATATCAGGACCGGAAGGGATAGGATCCTGGGGTTGTGTTGGATTCGAGAACCGGAAGACTAGTTGGAATCGAAAGATAAAGAGAATCCAGTCATTGGTTTTCTTGGTGGTTGTGTTTCCAGTTTTAGAAAGAGGACTGGAAAAGATGGATTTTACTACTAACTTGGCTTAGTTCGTTAATAAGGCTAGATACTTCACAGAATCTCGTGGATTCGATCTTTAGAGTCACTTAGTTATACTCTAGGGTGATTTTTGTGAGTATAATGGAGAATTTACCTATCCTGTGCTGCGACAACTTGCAATAGGAAGGTGTAAACACAAAACCATGAGCTCCAACACCTGCACTTGAATTCCCCAAGCAATCCAGTAGTTCGCAATAGAACCATCCATGAGCCTATGAAATTGATTGGCAAATCCCCAAACAGTTAGCAGTATAACAACGTAGAGACTATGCCAAAA